>UFQX01000461.1:23292-126230 GCA_900497675.1 Arapaima gigas | reverse complement strand
GGGGGGGGGGGGGGGGGGGGGGGGGGGGGGGGGGGGGGGGGCTAACAAGAAATGTCCTGTACTGTACATACTGTACCACATTGTAAACATGCATATTAGTGACAGCAGTTAAGTGTTTTCTCATGAGGTATAGTGCGTTTTCTCATGCTGAAATCATGGGCCGACAGTTATTTGTTTTTTTTTGATGGTCTGGGAGCAGATTAATTATTTATCCCAATTTTAAAAAATAATGGGAAATAGGCACTTGGTATCGGAAAAATTCGGTATCAGGCACGTTTTCATGGACGAATTAGATTTGAATACCAAGGAATAACTGTATTTAATAATTTTCCGAATAATGCGCTATACACCAGCCAGAAACAAAATAAAATAGGTGGAAAACATCAACAAATGGTTGAAAAGGTGCCGTTTGGTGGTTAGAAATAACAACTGTCACGAGTATTATCCAATTTACAACTGATTCAATTTACGACCGAACTGCCAGCCCCTAAACTACTCACAAGTTCAAGACAATTTGTATTACTTTATCCCAACTTGAAATGTACTTTTTATATACCCACAACCTCAACAAATTTACTTTAACATACATTAGCGACCTTTATTGATCCTAACAGCTTCTTTGAAATCAGAGATCCACTGAAGCTGACACCAAGAAAGTGACTGAGAAGAGGATTGCTTTACTGAGCGTGGAGTCAGTGTGCTGAGTATGTGAGTCAGTGGAGAGTCAGCTGACTGTTCAGTTGGCATCCTGGCTGTACACCACTCCCACCTGGCGTCTTGCCTCATCCATTATCTCTGCTAGTAAGGCAGAATCTGCTAAAGGCATCCGAATGCTCTCTTTGAGACCTGAAGAAGGGATTACATTTTAACCTTACAAATTATTCATTTTGCTGCTGATTTAACCCACACCAACATAAATATTTGCTGAAAAAAATGTTATGCTGACATGCAAGAAAGTGGTTATGAGGTTGCATATTGTTAAATCTACATCAATAGTGCAGCTTTGAATTGGAGATTTGTGAATGCTTAAATTGACAGTGAACGTGTACCGTTTAAATGCACTAAAAATCTGAGCCAGGGAAGTGACTGCAGTGATAGTGGCTGGTAGACAATTCCAGCACTCACGAATAATGGCAAACGGTAAGCGAAAAATAAAAAGTTGACTCCTGACGTTGAATCAGTAAAATTGAAAAAAACACAAATTGCCTGGTAACTGTCTGCCATAAGAATGTGTATACTTACTTTAACAATAAAAGATTTTTTTGTCATACATTTTCCAATTTGCATGCAAAAATGAGTGATTTACAGTTTAAAAAGTTTATACATCAACTGCCTGTATTAATAGCAAACAGCTTGGCAGACACAGATGCAGGTAACACCAGGCACATGAAGCAGCATGTCATAATATCATAATGCCAGTCTACAAACTTCAAATAAATGTTTTTCTGAATTATCCATAAAATAAATGTATACTTTGGAAAAGCACCTCCTCAATTAAAACATGTATATATAAGCCAAGTTTGCATTTTACTGAGGAACAAGTGCTAAAGTTTCAATTCAGGAGTGGCACTGGGCTATCAGAAACCATGCTCTTAAGACTCATGGGTGCCAGTTTGTTGGCAACATATAAAAATCAAGCAAAACTCTTGTACACAGTATGAACACTTACTGCCAACTGGTTGTTCTGTAGTTCTGACTTTAGTTTGATACAAAAATTACCTCAGTCATGGAAAGTTACATAAAAAATACTGTTTTTCACACCAGACAATGTCCCCTTTTGCCATATATTCACAGACCTTTGAGTAGACACTGCCGCACCTCCTCCGCCTCATAACACATGCCGGTGCCATTGATGAAGTTCAGAGGAAGGCGTGACTCCGGCAAGGGATAATGCACCTCCTTCCCATTTACCACCATGGAGGTCGGGGACCACATATGACAGGGAATCTGCAAAGGGTGCAGCATGGTGTATAGGAATGCATTGTTCAACTATGCCTCAGCATGGACCTGTGAGCCTCAATGACAGGCAGTGGGTTACCCCCTTATGAAGACCGTGTTTTCGTGCAGTCAAAGGCAACAAAAAATTTTGTAACAACAGAGATGTTTTCAAGGACTTCCTTCTCAGGCTGAGATTTAGTGAAGATCATGGTGGAAACAGTGGATCCTTGGATCCTTCTGAATGAGATATGTTACAAGCTTACCTTTATGGTGCCCTTGGTCCCAATGACAAAGGCATCATTAGAAAGCTTCACAGCAATGCTGCAATTTATCACAGCCATTCTGTTCCCTGAGTACTTCACAGCAATTGTCATAGTTTCATCCACACCTGGCCAAAACATTAGTAACACAAAAGAACTGGATAATTCATGTTTACGTGAAAATGAGAGAGATTAAATACTCCCAATATGACCTTCATTAGTTTCTAAACATGTTCTTCTGTATTATTTTTTGTTTCAAACTGACTTCCCAGCATTTCATTTAAACATTAACATGTTTATGACTGACATCAACAATGGAATTGTCTTTTTACACCTGTTACAGTTAATAAAAATGCCTTATCTGTTACAAGCAGTATAAAAAATAATCAGATGTTTATTGCATGGTAAGTTGCCCCTTGTTTCTGCACATGGATTTCACATTTGCATGTGTGGTTTTCCACTTGATAAAATAGCTTGTGTATAATGTTTAGAAGTGTAACTCCGGGTTTGCTGTAATAAGTCCCTGATGAACTAAAGTGGTGCAAATTACCTCAGCATTGTATAAAGACATCAAGGACTACTATACTTTTATCTGAAGAATGTTTAAGTAGAACGACATAACAGTTTTAAGCTGTGTTCTTCATCTTGTTCCGCATCATCGGAAAATAAATATATGTTCTAGCCATCATCTCCGTCTCTCAGCTCTTATCCCTGTGTTTCTGTTGTGTTGCCTGCATGCTGATTCACCCTCTGGATGATGCTACCTGTGTCAAGGCAAACTCCAGTGGCTTGGACGGACTCAGGCCTCTCGCCCTGGTATACCATGCTGACAAATTGTAGGCAGTATATCCCGAGGTCCAAGAGTGCTCCCCCACACAGTTCCTTCTCCACAGAGCGGGGTATGTGCTTTAGATTGAACCCAAAGTCGGCCTTAACCAACTTCACCTCGCCAACCTCACCCTGTGCCAGCAGTCGGCTGACTTCTAAGGAAACTGGAAAAAATCGTGTCCACAGAGCCTTTGATAGGGAAAGCATTCATTAGTCATCAAAAACAGCAAAGACCTCACAGCACAGTCTCAGGCATATGACATTTGTAGGATATTGCGTAACTTTCTAAAATAGATATGTTACTGACAAATGTATGTCTGTTTCTTAAGGGTATATTAATGTGTCTTTATCGTATTAAATCTGCAAATTTCAGTTTTGTAACCACTAACACTACTGACCTTATCAAAGAGGAAAGGAAAAGGTGTAATGAGATCTAAAGTATGCAAAAGCTCTAGAGTCCAGTAAAGGTGTTGCTAGCGTGTATGAGATTCAGTACCTCCATTAGAAAAACGTTGTTCTTCTTGGCTGTGGCCACTAGGCGCTGTACCTCTTTAGTGTTGATCGCAAGGGGTTTTTCACACAGCACATTCTTCTTGGAGTTCAGGAACATCTCACCCAGTGGAAGATGATATGGATGGATGGAGCCCACATACACTACATCTGGACAACAAGGGTGCAGTACATAAGGGGTTGCACAACTGAACAAAGCCAGTTAAGAAGTACCAGTGAACAGAGAAGGAAACTTGCCAATCTCTGGAACTTTCGCCAGCTCTTCATAGCTCCCATAGGCATGAGGGATGCTAAATTTCTTAGCAAATTCCTGAGCATCTTGAAGTTTACGAGCAGCCACTGCCACCACCTGACAGCACAGAAAACAAACCTTCAAAGTAAACTGACACAACAGGTGCACTTTAATTTGTCCATCTTCAAAATACGTAAATCAAAAAAATCTTTTCATTCTTTTGGCCGCACTGATGCTTTTACTTTTCGACTTAACCTCATACACGATATCCCTACCCTACATTCCTCACTCACTCAACTGTCCGAGTGAAACAGGGGTCCGGAACCTGTCCTGGAAGCATCGGGTGAAAAGCTACGCAGGGAACACAGATCATTGCGGGGTAGCTGTAAATGCTCACTGACACAGTATGAGGAATTTATAGTCACTAATTCACCTAAAAAACATATAATTGATATGTGGGTATAAATTCATGTGAGCATCAAGAGAACATCCCAACTCCACTCAGACCGAGCTAGATTCAAACGTATACTTAACCCCAAGTGCCCTGAGACTTGGTTAAAAACTGAGACACCATTTAAGAACAATAATAATAACCAAATGTTAACATGTAAAGTCTTACCCCAATATCTCACACCCCGTTATCTTGCAACCTCTCATCTGTCAGCGTATGCTGTGGCAGAACGGATTTCCAGCCATACTATTTCCCCCAAAACAAGCTTATGTCTCATCCTCAGTATGCATACAATGTGTCACCGCCTATATATTTCTAACCCATTAAGCAAGCCCTCATAACTAATGATGACCTCCAATGCCATGCTAGTGATGTGATGTAGGCTAATGTCTTCCCACACCCCCAACTCACATGCTGTTGCTAAAGTCTCATTCAGTTACGTTATCGGATGTCCAAAGACTTAGATCTAAGTTATTGTAGTTAATGGTTTCATTTCTTATTAACACTAAAATATCAGGCAAACAAAAGATGTTTTTTCTGAGCACTGAGAAGTTTTTCTGTGTACAGCAATAACCCTTCAAAAACATAGCAAGAAATTGTATGATTGCTTAGTGAGTTCTTTGGCCAGCCTGTTAGCCAACGTTTGGCAGGGTACATTCTTACCATACTTGTCATGGACAGGAGCCGTCAGCAGTTGGTTCATTTCTGCAGCTAAGCAGGTACGCAGACCTGTTAAGTTTCTTTAGCCAGTAGGCATGGCTGTGCAGTTCCTCATGTTTCTGACACATTTTTGTAAGTCTGCTACTGTGAACGTGACTGGTTTCTGTCCCAGGAGATTGTGCCTCAGTGCACTGAGTGCTGTGTGATGACACCTTCTCCTATA
Source organism: Arapaima gigas (assembly GCA_900497675.1). NCBI lineage: Eukaryota > Metazoa > Chordata > Actinopteri > Osteoglossiformes > Osteoglossidae > Arapaima > Arapaima gigas. Next base: position 121,128 of record UFQX01000461.1, on the reverse strand, counting down.
TGCTCTTCCAGTACTGTTCTGCTTTGGCTCTTGGTGGATCTGTGGCTGATCTCTTGTTGGACTGCAGTTAAGAGTAGATTAATGATGATTCTTAGAATAAGAGGGTATTTATTCTTTTGGTCTCTGCTTCTTCTGTGCATCTCTGCAATCTTGTTGCCAATGCAGTTAGTGTTTGTTTAGGAGACTCCAGACTCCTCAGCTATGAACATGCCTTTGTACTTCTTCCATAGCCAGGATATGTCCTCTATCATGCTACCTTTCTGTAGCTCAGGCAACTTGCTCACTCCTTTCAGGACTGTCTTTATCTTGATGTCCAGTCCATTGAGAAAGAAATTCAGGATAGATAGATAGCATAATGGATAAACCCCGTGCCCAGGGAATTTTGGATAAGGAAAAGATCACATTGGCAGAAAAATTAGTCATCCAGTGTTTAAACGTTGTCAAAAGAAGTCTCCTGTCAAAACTGGTAACTGACAACCTAAAATGCAAATGCCAAGGCTGAAATACCATACAACTACACGCAGAACCTAAACAGCTCATATACACAAGCTGCCGATGGAAAGTGCACCACTAGAACTAGTCACAGACAACATGATTACACACATACAGTACCGTGCAAAAGTTTTAGGCAGGTGTGGAAAAATACTGCAAAGTAAGAATGCTTTCAAAAATAGAAGTGTTAATAGTTTACTTTTATCAATTAGCAAAATGCAAAGTGACTGAACAGAAGAGAAATCTAAATCAATATCTGGTGTGACCACCCTTTGCCTTCAAAACAGCATTAATTCTTCTAGGTACACTTGCACACAGTTTTTGAAGGAACTCGGCAGGGAGGTTGTTCCAAACACCTTGGAGAACTAAACCACAGATCCTCTGTGGATGTAGGCTTGCTCAGATCCTTCTGTCTCTTCGTGTCCCAGACAGACTCGATGATGTTGAGATCAGGGCTCTGTGGGGACCATATCATCACGTCCAGGACTCCTTGTTCTTCTTTACGCTGAAGATAGTTCTCAATGACATTGGCTGTATGTTTGGGGTCGTCATCCTGCTGCAGAATAAATTTGGAGCCAATCAGACGCCTCCCTGATGGTATTGCATGATGAATAAGAATCTGCCTGCATTTCTCAACACTGAGGACACCATTAATCCTGACCAAATCCCCAACCCTGTTTGCTGAAATGCAGCTCCAAACTTGCAAGGAACCTCCACCCTGCTTCACTGTTGCCTGCAGACACTCATTCTTGTACCGCTCTCCAGCCCTTCGGCAAACAAACTGCCTTCTGTTACAGCCAAATATTTCAAATTTTGACTCATCAGTCTAGAGCACCTGCTGCCATTTTTCTGCACTCCAGTTCCTATGTTTTTGTCCATACTTGAGTCGCTTGGCCTTGTTTCCACATTGAAAGTATGGTTTTTTTGGCCGCAATTCTTCCACGAAAGCCACTTCTGGCCAGACTTCTCCAAATAGTAGCTGGGTGTACCTGGGTCGCACTGATTTCTACCAGTTCTGAGCTGGACACTGCTGGACATCTTCCGATTTCAAAGGGAAGTAAGCATGATGTCTCATCCGCTGCACTAAGTTTCCTTGGCCGACCACTGCGTCTACGGTCCTCAACGTTACCCGTTTCTTTGTGCTTCTTCAAAAGAGCTTGAACAGCGCATTTTGAAACCCCAGTCTGCTTTGAAATCTTTGCCTGGGAGACCTTACTGATGCAGTACAACTACCTTATGACTTGTTGCTGTGCTCAGTCTTGCCATGGTGTATGACCTGTGACATGAAACTGTCTTCCACAATCTCACCTTTGGAGCAGAGTTTGGCTGTTCCTTACCCAGTTTTAAGCCTCCTACACAGCTGTTTCTGTTGACTGACTGTGTTTCACCCGACATATGAAAACGATGATCATTCTCACCTGTTTGGTATAACTGGTTAATCATACACCTGACTATAATCCTACAAAATCCCTGACTTTGTGCAAGTGTACCTAGAAGAATTGATGCCGTTTTGAAGGCAAAAGGTGGTCACACCAAATATTGATTTGATTTAGATTTCTCTTCTGGTCTTTATAAATATAATAATATATATAAAACTTTGCATTTTGTTAATTGATAAAAATAAACTATTAACACTTCTATTTTTGAAAGCATTCTTACTTTGCAGCATTTTTCCACACCTGCCTAAAACTTTTGCACAGTAGTGCATATACAGCAATCCCTTTGTGTATGAACTCTCTATATCTGAAATTTTGCTGTAACAGCTTTTGAAAATTAATACTTAAATATCAGTATCCAAACAGAAACTTTTGCTATAGTGAATTTTTATCTGAGGCTTATCCATCCATAAAAAAAATCAAAATGTGAGTAAAAATCTATATACATTAAAAAAAAAAAATCAAGAAATAAATGCTGAAAAGGGAGCTGTAACAAAAAAAAAAAAAAGTCACAGTATGTATTGTAAATACATGCTTGAGCCTGTGCTGGTGTCTTCTGGTGTCTGCAAGTTTTGCCTTGTCTGAACGCATTTGCACAATCTCACCGCATTTTCTGCTCATTTTATTTTATAAATAAACCTGCTTATTTAAATGCCAGTCGTTGTATCAAACAAAGACGCAGATGTTGCGGGTTACTTCGACACACCTTTATTCCGAATCTCATAATGTTGAACTCCTGCTCCAAACCCTGTGCATGTGCCCTCTCATCTCCGGTGTGTAACGGTGTCACTGGTGGCAACAAGAACATGTGAAATTTCCTGTATTGTGCTGACTGTAACATGCGTTATAAACATGCAAATGAATGAAAACATTGTGTTGTCTAATGAGGTAACCGGTGTTGAGTGCTTCATCATGCTGAAATCATGGGTAGACAGTTATGTAGGTGTTTTCTGATGGGTTTGGAGTGCTCTTTACCCCCATTTAAAAGAATGGGAAATAGGCAGTCGGTATCTGAAATTTTGGTGTCACGGATGAATTAAATTTGGATACTGAGGGATTACTGTATGTATACAGTAGAGGGTCTGAGGGTAGTTGTCCTCTTCTGGACTGAGACTAATGATGTCATTCCTGGGATTTGGTGGAGCCACTGTTCCAGGTTAGGGGTAATGGAACCAAGTACTCCTATCACCAGAGGAACTTTCTCTCTGTTTCTTCTTGCAATCCCTGGTACTTGTCCAGCTTCTTACATTCCTTCTTCGTGTAGTTTCTAATATTTGGAATCAACATATATATTGTACACACACACACACACACACACACAAAGCAACCTTTCCTCTGGTTTACATTCCTAATCCATTGAGATGAAAACCAGACAAACAAAAAAAAATGTAAATACGGAGCGATTACTTGTTATTTTAAATTGGAAAATTTATAACCCGTTTCAACCCCAGCCCTCCAAAAATCCAAGCAATTTCCCAAAATAATACTAGAGCACTGTAAAACTCTTGTACAGTTAAAATATTACTCACTCATGCTCCTTCTCTTCTCCTTGAACAGCAAACAAAGCACACACTGTAATGAAGTGTTACATATTGCTTGTTTTCACTATAAGAGAAAACTTTATATATGTGTTAGTAGAGTGGAGGCCTGTGGAGGAGATGGTGACATATTCAACAATGAGAAGGCTCTCTGAGAGAACAGAGAACAAAGCTTGCTACTCACACTCTCGCACTGCTGCGGCCATGCACGCACTCTCTAGCTCTCACTCGTGACTGAGCAGTAACAGCAACGAGCATTTCACAGTCAAATTTATTTAAAAAATGAATAAATGAAAACAATATAAAATATTAAAAGCGTAGCATTTACCTAGTTAAGGATGAGTACTTAGTACTAGTACTTAGATGGACAATCTTTAAATGCTTCTTTAGCTGGCTGAAAATTCCCAAGCAAACAAATAAATACACTCCCGAGCAACTGCAGTTTTAGAAATTCTTCACTGCTACTGTAAAAGGACGTCCAAAGCACTATATTGGACACTGCGCTCAAAATGCTCTTGAACTGTGGCTCCCATAATGCTTTGCTTTGCGCACATAGTAAATACGTCACGCCGCGGTAAGAAGTGCAGGGCTGGCAATGAGCCTGAGGCTGTGTTCTACATACCATAGGTGTGTGAGCGGCCGTGTTGTGGTGTTTGGTTAATATTGCAGTCAGTCATGCCAGCAAAAATAAAGTTCATGTTCCCACAAACCATGTCTTCGGCGCTATGTGTCAGCAACACTGCTGACGCGGGTCGCTGCACTTTCTTTGTGAAATGAAGTTATGGAATCTTTAGATTTCATAACACCGCGCGTGTGTCCAGTCCCGCCGTCGTTTACGAATAAGCCAGAAGCAACAATAAAGTCCGTTACCCCGCCAAAGTGATTAAAAACACCTCCAAATAATATATAACATGCAAATCTTTTAAATTTAACCATCCAGTACTTCGAATGTTTGTTAGTAAAAGAGCCGCAGTTGCATATATAACCGAACTCAACACAGCAGATTACTGTCGTCGACACGATTCGTTACAATATTACATAATTTTAAAAAAAGGTTCGTAACTGTCCAGACAATCTAGCTACTGGCTCTAACAAAGCTTTGTAAACCTTTAAACCTTTCTTCATGAGAATATGCATACGAACATTTCGGTTTCCATAAATGCAGTCATTTTCTTTTTCTTACGACACAGGGGGTCCGAAGGCGAAGGGCAGAAGCACATTGTCTTGTTTTTCTCGGCCAACGTACTGTAGCTCTTCCTGACAACGACTAGTTAGATTAGTTTAGTAACCAGCCCGATGTAGCGTATGTACACAAAGTACGAAGAATAACGAACGGACATTCGGACAATCCCCGGCTCTAATGTGGCAAAGCTGTGAGATTTTACGCTGAGTACCTGATGGTCTTCAGGAGGCAGGGTCTTCAAGGCCACCGTGAAGTCGTGGCTGATCTTCCCCGCGGTGCAGATTCCCCACTTAGTTGCCATGTTCGTGCTCGTATGTTTCTGTAGACAGAAAGAGCAGTCGCCTGGGGGAGACAGTGCGCCCGTCTCCGCTTCCACACCAAAAAGACGAGGATGCTGTTGCAGTTTATTTGCTCTGCCGCAATACGGAGTCGGGGCCACTTGCAGCCGCATTATTCTGTTCAGGCTTAATAAAGTTTGGTCAAGTGTTTCTGCTTAATTTCCAGATACAAATATTTTCTTATGCATTTGTCGTGTTAAGAATCTACGCGTACTTCTCAACAGACGTTGAAGTTGCATGCCTAAGACTTTTGCACAGTACTGTATACAGTGAAGCTATAGATAACCTTTAAATGTTAATGAGAAGAATCATAAAAAGTGTAACTGCAAAACAGTAAGCCTGCCCGCAACTGAGAAAAGGAAAACAAAAAAAAAAAACTCCCAACCAGGAGGCGAGGGAGAAAAATAAACCTCTGGGGGTCCAAGTGCCAGCGGCTGCCCACCCCTCCTGGGCCTCTACACATGGAAAATAGTACCAGTAGTAACAACTAACAAAGGTTATACTACTAAGGAAAACACTATATAGGCCAGTGAAGCTGAATCAAGTGATGTTGAGGTGCAGGTGAGCTGGTCACATCATCAAGGCAGGGGGTCCTCAGCTCCCGGCAACATGGATTGTTGGTCTCACCGTAGGTCTCGTCTGGCTTCGGTGGTGGGGGTCAATAATCTGCACTTGTAGTTGAAAGAAACTGAGACACAACAGGGGGGGGGGGGGGGGTTGTATCTAATGACAGAATCTAAGACAACATAATTAACCAGTGAAAACAAGGTGCAAAAGTGAAGCAGCAGCATTCAGCAGTACTTATATAGGAAATCCCAAAGAAAAGAGATGAGTTTTAAGCAGTGTTTTAAAGGCCAACACAGAAGGAACGTTTCTGACATCATCAGGCAGACTGTTCTAGAGCTTAGGTAGTCCACAACAAAAGGTTTGTCCTTCTACTGTAGTCTTATTAATCACAGGGACTTCAAGATAACCAGCATTTAATGATCATAGGTAACGCTGTGGAACCTTAAAAGTCAATGATCTCACTAAAGCACACGAGACCAATGCAATGTATGGCCTTATAAGTTAAGAGTAAGTGTCAAAGACTGAGGTGATTTGGTTACAGGAAGTTACTGATGAGGAAAAGAGTGAGATAGTTTCCACGATGAGTTTTTCAAGCATCAGAGCAGGGTATTCACAGAACCACAGCTGCCAGCCAAGCTAAGCATCACTGTCCAAGCTGAGCCCCACCACCTGAATACTCCAAGCTAGCTTCTAACTGATGATGGAGTCCTTATTAAATTCTATCCGGAACACGTCATCAGAGGCTGCTCTTATGTGTTGTGCGTTCTGTAATGTATTTTTTAGTTGCACCCGACGACGTTGGGGAGAATAGTAGTACTAGTTGTAGTAGTAGTAGTGGTAGTCATAATAATAATAACAATAATAATAATAATAAGCTTATTGTTGCAGATTCAACAGCTTCAAACATCCACTTTAATAGTGCCCGTTGGCAGTAATGATATTCTCTACCAGCAGTCCAAGGTGTTACAGTGATGCTTAATTTCTGTGTGTAATAAAGCCAGAGGAGGTGTCAGAATCTAACCGTCACTGGTCCTTTACTTATAATGTTTATGGGGGATATAGTTTACAGTAGGCTACTGTCCGTTAACTAAAATAAATAAATTAGCAGGCCACTTAAAAAAAAAAAATTCCTGTTACATATCAACCGACTGAAGAACAAAATTTTGAGGTGCGTGACACAGAGCTCTGTCAGCCGTAGACTCGACCAGGTTTAACAATAACAAGTGTACATTGTGGTGACCTTCATTTCTGAGCACACACTGGCAGTGTTAGGGAAAACCAAAATACACATTTAAACACATACACTATCATATCATCATATCGCATAGACATCATTAACAGTGTATTTGTTGCATTTATCTTCATTTTTGTAAAGAATGCTCTATATGTTCACCTGTCTGTAAATCATTTGAGTTTTACAGTTGGTTTTTTTTGTTTGTTTATGTCCTTGAGCAAGATGTCATACTAAGAAGTTGGGAGGGGGGACTGAGTCAGGGCACATGGTCTGGGGTGACTTTTGTGGTGCTAGAACAGTGAGACACATGCAAGATCAGGCGACAGGTTGAAAGAAACTATTTTACTGCTGTAATTAAAAATGGAACAGATTTTTTTTTTTGTCATTTTGCCTGTTGTTCAAGATGATGTGTATTTCAGCTTAATAATAACCCTGGGTATTTTTTAATATGAATTCAATGAGTACAATCTCATTGATATTTATTGCTGTATTGTTGACAGTTTGATCCTTTGTTATTTGGTACATTCTAAAAGAGTTTGTAAGAAGAAATTAGGGAGAATTAAGAAAGTTTTGTTATGTGATGAGCCTTGCTAAAGTAGGTTCTTTCACTCCAGGCAACTTTGGTTGTAATTGTCCTTTTTTAAAATTCAAAAATGTAAATATTCCAATAAAACAACACATTTCAAAGATACATCTATTGCATAAAATGCACAATACCTCTCACAAAAAAAATCATCAATCCACATATTTTGTACCGAATCTTCAAAATACACAATTTTCTTGAAACCTTTTAAATAAAAGTCATTGTCTCATCAGGTAGAATTTTATAAATCTTGCAAATAAGATCATATGCATATAACACACAATAAAACATTATATACTTTTATACTAAAAACCAGATATAAAACATTTTACAAAAACCACAAGCTACCAGCTTCACATCAGATTCACATTCATGACATAGCCCTAGCTAATAAATCCCCCAAAAAAGTCAAATACACATTACCCATCCTTGTTCAAAAACTCAGTTTTTCATTAAATGCATCAATAATTCCACAATTCATTCATATTGCACAAAAACTCATAATACAAAACTGAGAACGATGTACACTTGTCTCAACTTTACCCACAAAGCAAGGCCTCATAATTTTCCATCAGATACTTATCATTCCATTATTTAATTCAATCAGTCATATTTATATAACCTGAAGAAAATTTACAAATTAAGCACCAAAACACAATAGTCATACCTCATACATATAGTGCTCACAGTCTTTCCTTACATACAACCTTAGTGAAAATTAACCACAAATCCACTCATCTTTCAAATACTCACCAGTGAGTCTGCACACAACACTGTAAATCAACATAATGACCACAGGTACCATACATGTCTTCAACGAACCCACAAAACCTCTATCTGTTGATCAAGATATCACCCAAAGAGGAAAAAAACTCTCAAACTTCATCACCTCCAATTACATCTCAGCACCTCAAAACATCCACCACACCCAACAGTCATCACCCAATAACAACAATCACCCCAACAATCAACAATGATCCACATGTTATCATCCACATCATCTCCAAGATCACACCCAGAACTATGAGATCCTAAAACATATTAGACATTAGGAACCAACCCATAACAAAAAACAACACCACACAGCCCAAAATGAACACATGTAACACCAAACCACTAAAATGTTCAGAAACACTCTTTCAACAAATAAACATCACAAACACCAAATATCACTCCAAGCTCATCCTCTAATCAACCAAATGTAAAGCAAACTACTTACACCACTCCAATACCCACAGTCAGACACATTAACACACCCAAACAACCCACAATTCACACATATCTAAATAGTCCAATAGTCCATAGTCCAAACATTTATCACAAACACAAATTAAGAATCAATGAAAAATTGAATTTGTGCCACACTAAAACACATTAAACTACAAAAGTACATACAACATTAATAATCAATGCATCTTGAGACGGTTAAACCCCATCTTCCCCAGTTCCCGATCTGCCGGAATCTTCCATTGCTCCATCACTCCCCTTTGCTGTATCTAGGGAGGCAGGGGCTCCTTGGCCTTCCTCTATGGATCAGGCATTCCTCTTCTTGCATGTTTTTTCCTCTCAAAGTCACTTTATTATCATTCTTAATAGTGCTCACAGATTTGGGGATGAGCATATTCCTCTTGTTTAAGTCACCATACCTTTTGAAGTGGTTGTTGATCCTTCAACAACTACTGCTGCTTTCCACTGTCCCCCAACTGTGGGAGAGATGGTCCTGCTGCCACAATGAGTGTAGTTGGAAGGGCCCATACAAGACCTTGCTAAATTTTTCACCTCTAAAAGTGCCAGCATTTCATATCTTTACAGTCAACAGCTCTATGGCCTCGACCCTCACAAAGCCAACAAGATGGTGGTTGCCTTTGATAAAACAGGAAGTCAGGACAACTATCTATTTTAAAAAAGACTGGCAGTTGTCACACAGCACCTAACCCAGCAGGGTCTGGGAGAAGGCATCAAATTCAGTCTGCCCTATCTAAAAGCACAAGACTTGTATCAAGTCTTATGAGATCATTGGGTTAGACTATTTTTGAGTCCTTGTTAATTCTTTGAGTTTTTGTCTTTGCCACCTGTCAGATTTTGCATTGCCAGATATCTTGCCTCAACTGCCGCTGTTACCATGGTATGTTTTTGATGAAGCTCTGGTACAGAAAATGTTTGGTAACCTTAATCTGCAAGGTTGTATCAATCTTCTGTGGTCGACAACCAGGACCTTACTGCAATTTCATTTTTCCTTTATTAGAGGATTAATTAGAGGTTTTTTGTTTTTGGCTCCCAGATGGGATGAGTGAATAAATCATGCCAGAAGCACAGAAGGAGGGAGTGTACAAGAATATTTTTATTAAGGAATTTGCATGTTTCAATTGAGAAATCATTTTTTTACTCTGTTGAAGGATGAGTTTTTCTCTCTTGAAGTTACTCAGATTAAATTCTTCTTCTTTAAACAGGACTCCAGATTCCAGATCCTGCGTTCTGGATCTTAAGGCGTTGATTTATTGTTGTTGTCCTGAGTTTCCCAACAGAAAGATAAGGAATGTGGGTGTACCACGTCCTTCCATATCATATGCTCCATGACTTTATCAAAATGAGAGTTTGGCTTGTGATTTATCAACAAACAGAAAGTGACAGATTTGAGAAAAGGGTTTTTATCTTTGAAGTCAAGGATACTGAGTTAGGCTACTACAAGAAAGAAGAGATACTTTTTTGGTAGTTTTTTATACAAATTAGCGCCTTTGTGTACTATGAATGTTTTGGTTTAAGGACCTCTCCACATCTCAGTTAGTCAAACCTTGAAATAATTGTCAGCTAATGTTAACTGTGTAACATCACAGTACTAATGTATTGTAACTATGTCCATTTTAATTGGATTTTATGATATTTTAGCATAAATCAATTTCGAGGCTGGAGAATGCATAAACTCATTGGAAATAATGTAAATTACATCTTACAGTTAAGAGAATTCACATTAGGAGAAGAGTTTTTCACAAAGCAGGGCTGGACTACTCATAAATTATGCCGCTGTTGAAGTGTTTTCAAAATTTACAAATTATTTTTATTTTGTAATATTTTATGATTATTTTAGTTATGGATCAATGCAGGGAAATATATACAACACACCTATTTTTAAAAATTTGACTCGGAATATCCTTAAATACAAAAAAGTCAAAGTGTCTTGAGTATACTCATATATAATAATTCATATAATAAAACAAGGCATTTAATACTGCTGCTGTCCCTGCGTCTGCATGGGTTTCCACCGGGTGCTGTCAGTCCGCTGTATAAAGAGCTGCGCTTCAGGTAGATTGATCATACATTGCAGCGAGTGACTTTATGTGTGCAGCTGCCCTGCAAGGGACTGGCATCTTGTCCAGGGTGTAAAAGACGAAAGATCTGTTCGTTATGACGAGAATTCTGAGTCGGAACTCTTTTATCCGGCCTACCAGTTATTCCGTGGTAGACGCTGGACCGCCGCGACCCCGACAAGCTAAGGACAATCGATGACGGATCGGTGTAAATATATACTGAGTTGTTTCCTAATGAAACATTTAATATTTCGATGCGAGAATCCCGAAAGAGGAGAAGCCATAGTATCGCTCCAGCAGAACATGGCAAACATCAGGAAAAACACCCCACCCGAACAAGGAAAGCGTTAAGACATCACGCGTATCCGAACTTCCCATACGTCCTTTGGACAGGTAGCGGTGAATTCTGGGATACCCCAGTTAAACGGACCCTGCTCGCGATAGCCTTCGTCCCTGTTCGTTCTTATTGTCCCCCAAATCTTAAAAGCATGGCAGAAAAAGAAAAAGTGTTTGAGGAAAACAAAACTTGTTGGGAGCTGAAACGTTACGGCCGATTTCTGCCGAAGAGTGCTAGAGGCAAATCCAGAGTTTCTTGGCGGGTACGCAATCTGTTGGACGGAATACTAAAGCTTTCGCGTGAGGAACTTGAAATGGTGGTCGGATTCCACAGCGCGGCATATTTTACCTCAGAAATTACTGACTAAATACTGAAGCGAATATTAGTCGATGCCAGCAAACTAAGTTGTGTCATTTTTCACATAGCGTTTCCCGCGCTTGGTTTTTTAGTAGCTCATATTAAGTGAACATCCGACCGAACATATACTGTTTTTATTTTATCAGATTTTAGGGTCAACAGTATCGTAATACAACAATAAATCTATTCCAGCTCAGGAAAGAATTAGCTCTTTGGTATGTGTGTTACAGTCTATAGGTTCTAAGCATTACGTGGAACTTCATTGAATGCTGCTGATACCTGACCTTCCTACTTGTTATACACCTAGTGTATAGAAAAAGAAGCTTTGTCATAACCATAAATAAAATGCTTGAACATGAGATGTGGCATTTAAATATAATTATGCTGATCATTATAAATACAGCTGTAGTAAAATAAGTTAAATAAAAACTTGTTAATTTAGTTCAGAAACTAGTTATTAAAAAGTCTTATGTTAAACTGGTTGTGTTTCAGGTTTTTGACAGCAGTGAAAGCACAGGAAAGCTGTTGTTTTCTATAGTAGAATCTGGACACCTGCTTGTGTCTCAGGATCAGGAACTGCTGGTAGGAGAAATCTCTTCACATGCTACTGCCCTTAACAAAAGTGCATTTCACCAACATACAGGGAGATGGGTATGTAGATGTGATTCTCAAAGTACAGTCCAGTACTGTCATTTTTGCAGGAGTAGCTGCATAAAAAAAATTATGATGATCTACTGGCCTGCTCTCTAACTCTACTAAGAACTTTCTTAGTAACAAACCAACATTCAGTCCCAATGAATTACAATGACACAAAACATCTTTTACATATTTGTCAAAAAATAATTTCCATTGGTAAATCATATTAACATTGATTCAGGTGCTTGAATGTTTTTCCTGAAACAAATTGCACGTTTTCAAAATGTCTAATACAACCCAAACTTTTTTTTGACTATGAGATGTGATAACTATGGATTTTATCTACTTCAGCTTTGATACATAAAAATATTTAATCAGTGATCAAACTGTAGCAAGGAAAAATTTAAATATCTGTATGACCCTCAGCTGAGTTAACATCCACCCATCCATTATCATTAAAATCTGTCTCCTGGTCATTTCAGAACAGGTTCTATCCTAGAATCATTGAGCACTAGGTTATGAAACCATATCCTGCATGGGACCCCAGTTTGTCACAGGATGGCAAAACAAACACCTGCTGTGGGCAATTCAGAGTGACTATTTGACCCAAAAGGCATGTCTTTGGACTATGCTAGGAAACCCGGATAGCCATGGCAAGCACATGCAAACTTCACACAGAATGGGCTGGATTCAAACCCATGCCTGAACAGCCTAGGCACTATGCAGTAGCAGGATGGCTTGCTGCTGAACATATGCTAAAATTAATTAACAAGAGTGTTTAATTATGTAGAACTAGTTGTGTTACCCTGCATTCCCCTAGTCAAAAGGTGTAGCTGTGAAAAGTAATAACACATTATATAATCAGCAAACTGTTTTACCATTAAAGTGGTTCTATTTAGTGCAGTCCTTGATAAAGGGAAAAGAAAAAAAAGGTTAATGCTTTATTAAAGACATGCAGAGCTAGCAGGAGTAAATATAGTCAGTTGAATATGTAAGAACATACAGTCACCAGCCATTTTAATAAGAATTGTTTCTATTGGGTAGGATCCTCCTTTGTTCTCAAGACAGCCTGAATTCTTCATAGCATGGATTCACTAAGGTGCTAGAAACATTACTTTGAGATTCTGGTCCATGTTGATTGCAGCACATAATTGTTGCAGATTTGTCAGCTGTACATTCTTGCTGCCAATCTGCTGTTCTACCACATTCAAAAGGTGATCTATTGGATTCAGGTCTGGTGACCGGGGTGGTCATTGAAGTTCACTGAACTCACTCATGTTGATGGAATCGGTTTGAGATGAATTGTGCTTTGTGAAGCTACGGATTATCATGTTGGAAGTAACTTTTAGAAGATGGATAAATTGTGGCAAATTTGTTGCTATGGCATTCAATGATGGTCAGTTGGTATTAGGGATTCAAATGTGTGCCAAGAAAACATTTCCCACACCATTGCACCGCCATCACCACCAGCCTGAACTGTTGACACAAGGCAAGGGTTCATGCCAGGTGGCATGGTCAGGTCTGTGCCTTCATGCTGCTTGCACCAAATTTTGGTAATTTTGACCCAACCATCTGTGTGTCGCAGCAGAATTTGAGATTCATCTGACCAGGTGAGTTTTTTCCAATGTTCAGCTGTCAGGTTTGGTGCGCTAGTGTCCCCTGTTATCTCAACTTCCTGTTCTTGGCTGACAGAAGTGGATTCCAGCATGGTCTTCCACTATTGTAGCCCATTCGACTCGAGGATTGATGTGTCGTGGGTTCAGAGATGTTTTTCTGCTCACCACTGTTGTAAAGAGTGGTTATTTGAGTTACTGTACCCTTCCTGTCAGCTCGACCCACTCGGGCTATTCTCCTCTGATTTCTCTCATCAACAAGGAGTTTCCACCCACTACTGCTCACTAGATTTTTTTTGCTTTTGCAGCATTCTGTCTAGATTCTGGAAAAAATCTCAGGAAAACAACAGTTTCTGAAACACTCAAACTACTCTGTCTGGTACCAACAACTATGCCACAGTTAATGTCACTTAGATAACATTTGAATAACCCATGTCTGCCTGAATTTATGCATTGTTTTGCTGCCACATGATTGGCTGATTAGATAATTGTGCAAATGAGCAGGTGTACAGGTGTTCCTAATAAACTGGCCAGTGAGTATATTTAAACATTCCAAAACTACAGCACAGAACTACATATAAAATAAACAAAATATATCAGATTATTATCTGGCAAAGAAAAACAAATAAACAAGTAAACAGTTAAATACATGATACAGATATTCAGATTACTCAATATGAAAAAATCAAGTTTACACACTGTGTATGCATTATGGAAAATGCAGATATGCACACATCTTTTAAATTAAGGTGTATCACCAAATATTTATTTAGATCTGTTTAACAGTAAGTTACTTTTCTGGCAAGTTAACTTTTCATATTTATCAAAAATATGAGTTATTTCTAGAAGAAAGCAATAGGGTGCACTTAATTTTTGTTTGGGTATATAAAATCTGGCATATACTAGCAAAAACTGAACAACATACTCAAGACATATATTGTCACTATTTCCATAATACATAATTATATTAGGGTCAAAGTATAATGGATGCCAAGACCCCCGATAATATGAGGCCAGTTCTTCCAAAAATATCTTTAAAATAAGACGTTCAAAAAACAGGTGAATAAAGTTTTCCTTATTTTGTTTATAAAAAGCACATATCTTCCACCTCTGCAAGTTTACTAATTAAAGAGTCAACTGGACAAATAGTTTGAAGAATTTCGAGGTGTGCTTTGTTTAATAATACAATATTTAAAAAAATTAAAAGGCATGAACCAGGCCTTTTTTTCCATTTATGTCAGTGATATGGGAATTCCAAAAAATTTCCCTATAGTGGTAATGGTATTTTTCTTTTGACAAGTTGCACCTATGTGTGTGTTGTTACATCTTTTGTCTCTTAATTCAGTTCCATCCGGTATTTAGACCAACTTTCTTTAATGGATGGAAAACTATGCAAGTTCCGGATCTGGAGCAGCATTAAAGTTACCACAGATGATAAAATATAATGCCTTATATTGTATTGCAAGTTCTTTATATTTTAGTACAAATTTCTTAGAAAGTTAACTGGTTTGATGGAAATGAATTGTGTCCATATACATTACAGAGTAAAGACATTATTGTCTTAATTTACTGTTAATAGGAGAAAATGTGTCCATATATCATATGCCAAAGTGTGTGTACCACGTGTTTTGTTCATCACTCTGTCTCAAAAATCGGCTGTGTGTATGTGTGTGTTTAAGGAGCGAGAAAATACATCCAGGTTTGGTACATTATAGCATGTATGCCATCTCAGCCAACCCCTTATGTGTGTACTCCTTGTGGGGGGGGGCAAGAAAATTCACCTTCGCAAATCTTCACAAATCAGCTGGAAACTGCCTGGAGGCACACGTCACTAATGTGTGTAGAATTCTTTGTTTGTGTGTATATGTGTGTGTGTGTGTGTGTGTGTGTGTTTTACTATGCAAAACCTAACCTGGTATAAATACCTGTGTGCCAAATTCAAGTCTGTGGCTTGCAAAACAAAGCCATGCAGAAAAAACAAGTGGACAGACAGATAGAGATTCAGCTTTATAGATACAGAGATGACCAACCTCTTTTTGTAATAAATGATTCAAGGGCAGGGTATCGTTTTGTGTGACAAGTACATATAGCACACAAAATAATTACTACAAGTGTGTATTTTAGTATTTTTTATTATTGTGGTGAGCACTGTATCTTTGAATGTATTTGCACAAAATTTCCAATGAAATCAAGACATTTGCCATCTAAAATACAACATATTTTAGGTTGATGGTATTCCTGGTTCCCCCACCATGTTTAACAGTTATAAGTAGACACTTTGGGTTGAATGCATCCTTTGGATTTCTACAAACATAAAAACATATGGATATAGGAATTACGAAAATATAATGCAATGAAAAACTATAGGACATCGACAATCAGTGTCAACATCTAATTTCCTTCCACAGTTTCTTGCGTTTAGCGTTTAGCAATGCAATTTTTAAGTTTGAATGAGTTGCTAACTTAAGCATTTCATCCATAAGCAGTGAGAATGCATGTAGAGTAAGCTTTTTCTATTATGCTTGCCTGAAAGCTTTAAAAAGATAATTTTATGATTAGTGTGTTTTAGCAACTGAGAACATCTGTAATAAACTGCAGAAAATATTTTGGCAAAGTGTTTCAGTTTGGTCCTATTTCAAAACTATTTCAAAATGTAGATATTAGAGGCCTCTTCTGGTCAGTTTGTGTTATGACAGGAAATGGTTTATGTGTAATTCTGAAAAATTGTCAAATTTGTAATTATCTTTCGTCCTGGCCTTACATAGCAGAAACAGTTTTCACAGATAAGTAGTTGCATTAGCTGCTGACTTGGTCTGAGTGCATGACCTTTTCTGTTTCTCCCAGGAGGGTTTTTCCCTGTCTGATGCTCCATGCTTCCTGAAGGTATTGCAGAAATCAGACATCTTGTTATTTCGAATGACAGCTAAGGTGAGCTGCTCTCCCTTTATTTTAGATGTCATATATTAATGCATTTTGTATAAACACTACATGAAAACCCAGAGAATCCTTGTCAGTGGTCCAGCAGTATGTTGCTCATTGCACCTTCATCACAAATTCCGGATTTGGTGTAAGGATCTGATTGCAACAATTTTGTTGTGGATATAGGTGAGGTTGGTCTCTGTTACACACTTGATTATATTTCTGTCACCCTCAATACTTTTAATTTTTTCATGTAATCATTTTTAAACTTTTAATGTTTTAACTTTTCTCATAAATTGTAGTGATTACTATAAACCATGACAACTGCTGCGGGTTTCACTGGATATTGTCACCTGTCAATCATAGTCACTTTTAGTAAACCGTTCAGCTGACTACTTCGATTGATTCTTTTGGCCATGTTTACTAAAGGAAAAAACAAAGTTCAGTGCTGACTAGTCCTGACTAATCCTGCTTTGACTGACAGAAGACAGAACAAATCTTTTTTCCCTTTTGAGGGCTTACTTGAAGTGGAATGTTTGTACTAAAGGTACAGTGTTAAGTAGAATTGAAGCAATTATACAAGTTAAAAATTGATATTAATAATTATTTCTACCAGTAACATATGTAGTATAGCCATTATTGGTCTGAAGTATTTTTTCAAATTTTATTTTAAGCCAGTAAATTATAACAACACTCAAAATACAATAAAACATCAAAACAATGTCACACTTATCACAATAGTTCCATACATACATTTAAAGACAGGGCATATTCATTTATCTCCAATACAACCACATCTCATTAAATCTGGAGCATTCAATACACATTCAGTCAGAAAATAAAACTTGGGACTTAAAACCATAACACTGTATAAAGTGATTATTTAAAAAAAAAAAAATGCTAAAAGTACATATTGTGAAACCAACTAAGAATGCACCTTCAAGTTTTATCAGATTAAACACTCTGCTCTACTCCAGTCATCAATTAAAACACATTCAACTGCAGTCATTAAACATTGTTATTAATATCCAATTAAAATCAACAGTCCAACAACTTTTCCAGCAAATCCTTCTTCTCCTCAATCCTAAAATGGGACTCCTCAATAAGCCCAAAAAAACAAAATCTAAAGGGTGATTCCCGAATCAAGACAAATCAATGACCAACAAAACTGAAAAGTTAGTTACCAGAAAGGAGAAGGGGTTACCTTAGTCCTTTTGAGGGATGACAGTCAGTACTGGCTCCCTTAATGTAGCCCTGGCAACTGTTTCAGCCTCCCTCCTGTGTCTTTTCTTCCTCCTGGTCATCATTGTGAAGCCCCATTCATTGTCCTAATGACCAGAAGATCTGGTGTCTGTTGGGCAGGGACTCCCAACAGAAGCAGAAGTGTCAGCTGTATGTGACCCATCATTGCTGGGCACAGATAATTTGTCTTTTACCTCAGCCCCAGCTACCAATCCCTCTCTGCATCCTGACATCACCTGACAATCATCTGATTTTGCTGCCCCACACCAACATTGCACCAGTCCATACCTTGATGGCATAAGTTGACTTCCTCAGAGGGTGGCTATGGGAGAGGTGACCCGCTACACCAGGTGTTCCATCTCTAAAATGGCTTTGGCACTTCACGTCCTTAGAGTCTCGCGTGGTGTGTCCCTAACCTAAACACGTTACAAGAGGGAAGCTGTCCTTTATAAAACTTGTGCAATATAATACAAAGTGGGCAGTATGCCTACCTACCAATACCTTCCCAACAAGGAACAATGACCTGTATTTTCACAGGCCAATTTTTCTCCTTACTTTTTAAAAATTGTTTCTTTCAGCTGAGCTGGTCAGGATCCATTGCTATAAAAGAAACACCTAAAATCTCCTCTGTTTGAACTCAGACCTCTTTCTACTGTCTCTCACTTTTTCTGTCTACTGAAACACTCAGCATACAACTTACTTCTGTTTAGAATGGCGCTTGTGGCCTTCCCAAATTCCTCTTTTACTCTTAAGGCGACCCTTGGGGACTTATCAGAAGATAACAGTGTAGTATCATCTGCTTATTTTGCAGCTTTGATTTCTTTCCCTTTTCCACCTGTCAGACCATCAATAAATATGTGAGTCCTTATATCCTCAGTCAGAGGTTCAGTGAAATGGGCATGCATTAGTGGTGACAGTGGACATCAGTCTTGCTTCAGCCTGTTTAATGGGAAACTAGAGTGACTAATCTGTACTCTGCAGCCTATTTTGTTAAAGGCTTTACTAGCTGAAATAAAAATTGCTAAATGCTATCTTTTTCATTATATGAAACAGGAACAAGCAGTTAATCATATCAAAAGTGCCTATCTGGTCTGGACACCACCATCATATAGTGCTACCTCTCATTCACCCATTCAGTATACAGTATAGTCATTATATTTATTAAGTGTATAGTTAACCTTAGCTACAGGCTTATTTAGGCATCCCTAGTTACAACTCCCCCCCCCCAGGAACCCACTGCTGGTGAACTAGAAGTAGTAAAACCCTATAAATAATTAATAAAATAGTAAAAAATGCTAATTCCTTCTTTAGCTAAGATATACGACATGTCCATGGTAACTTTCTTTAGTGTTGTTTAAGTTGGACCTTTCTCACCAGACTCTACTTTCGATCTTTTTCCTTTTGAGCTCATTGAGGCAAAATTCAAATACCCCGGTCATCATTATAGTAAGATATTTCAAATTATATCAAATGTAGCAGCCAGTGATCATTTGACTAGAGAAAAATGTAGAAACTGTGGGTCTCTTGAGAAGAGACAAATTTATGCGGCCATCTATTTTCAGCACTATATGTTCTAATGACAGATGCAACGGTTAAATGACTGAATTTTGGTTAGAACCTTTGTCCATCTTCCCTTAGCGTCATACCATGGTTTATGATATGGTCCATTCCAGTTATCCAAATTTGGTCAGATAAGTTTTGCCTTCTGGACCTTCCTCTTGCTCTTCGTCTTTGTTCTCGTCCTCTCATTCTGGCTCCTGTTCTTCCTCTGCGTCGTGCAGCAATGTTGTCTGTCATTTTTGTCAGTTAAAATGTTTACCTTAAGATCCTTTTATTTATGCTAACCATTTACCTGCTGATTGAATCATTGAGTTAACTACTGTTTGAAATGTGATCTTTGAGTGTATTTTTACTTTGTAGGGTGTGCTTAGCTCCTTTGCTTTTAATTTGAATGCAAGGCATTTCTCCCATGGCAAAGGAGTCTAATAAGGAACGTTGTGTTATAAGTTATGGAAGAGTTAATAGATATTGCAATTTCAGTTTAAACTATGGAAATGGGTCTACAGCTTTCAGAAATGTAAGTCTCTTATGCTAGACTAGCTGAATTACCTGGCACTGCCCAGGTCAGAAAGTGGAAAGGTAAATTGATTATATGTCACTGAACCGTATATTTATCTACTTGTTCGTGTTCATCTTAGTTATGTATTTATCTATTTATCACTCCATTATGAACTCTCTCAATTCTTCCGTATTGTCCTATGTTGTCATGTTGTCTATTTGTTCTTTGTATGCTGTGGCCCAAGAAAACTACATTTCATTTTCTAAATATATGTATATATGCATATATGTAGAAGTCAACCTTAAACCTTGAACTTTCAGTGTGGTGCATGAGGGAAGGCCTATGATAGACAGATCAATTCATCCCATGGGTTTACTGTTAAGTCATGGAGAAGGGTGTATAAAGGTATCTTCTGGTCTGTTCTCCTCAAAACATACTAAAAAGCACCCCCTACAAGCATTACTGATCAGAGATGACACATTTTGTCGTCATGTAACTTTATGCTGACAATTCCCTCTTAGTAATAATAATCCTCTATTTTGATAGCTCTTTGTCTGTTGTCAGTTTGATTTAGTATCACAGTCCTCTGGTACCTAATCCTAGTGGTTGTCTTCAATTTGCAAGAGACAGGCTTGTAAAAAGTTTATAAAGATGGCAGTTGTATTAGCTATTTCAGTTTTCTATAGTTTCAAACTGATCTTCTCTCTTCTTGTCAGATTATTCCTAGTTCCTTGGAGGTTCAGTGATGAGACACAGTCAAGTTTTACAATATTTTTATGCACAAAGTTCCTCTGTAAGATTTCATGTTTAGGCAGCTGGTTAGTTCTCTTCTGCACCAGACTCGGCTTCAGTTCTGAATCACATCTTTGCTCCTACACACACTTATCCCACAGTTTATCTTATCAGTATCATTCCCAACACATCCTAACATGTGTTCTTTTTTGGTAACAACAATAAATACAGACAGAGACAGTACACTGAAACATTGCACCTCCATCTACATACAGTGAGGGGTAAGGGTCCAGTGGTTACAGAGTGTCACAAGTATAGTCATAAGACATTTTCTAATAAGTTCCAAAAGGGTGTCCAGGCATTTCAAAATTGTTTTGAATTGTAATGTCAAATGTTAATTTTTCAAACAGGAGAAAGTTAAACACTTCTGACATTAACATATTTACAGAAGGAACTTTAGCTGTAAACCAGAGCTTTAAAATATAGTTCTTTGCTGAGTGTATCTAAGTGAACAGCCTGCGCTTCATTAAAAAGGGAGTTTTGGTTATGGTTTAGTGGCAAAATAAAGTCAAGCTTTACATCTTAATCAAACCTAATCAAGGTTTTTGTTTTATCACACATTCGCTGGTGAAGAATTATAAGTAACAAGACTGCACTGTTTGGCAGTTTCTGGAGATGTGTATAGTGTCATGTTATATTAAGGAAAGAAGTGTATCAATAGAACAGAATAACAAATGCAATGTGTATTATAAAGAAAATAAATATGCATATAATAGGGTAAACAAAAAAGTTATTTTACTTATTCAATATTTGTATATGAATTTGTGCTATTCTTTTTGTTTTTGTTATTTTGAAGTTTACAAAGCCATCCTTCTGCAAAGATCTATATAAAGTTAAACTGAGGGGTCATGTAGCCTGAGAAGAAGATGGCTGCTTAACCTCTGGCTTTGCTCCAGAAACTCCCTCAATTCAGAAGTTCTCCCTTGATGATAATACAGTAACAAATATAGTAAACCCCTCGATAATGTGTCTAGATAACACAACTTTTTTTGTAACTCCACTTTTTTTAAACTCCAAGAAAATATTCAAACACTCCAAATAGACAACTCAACAATAACAAAACACAACACTAATCTGCCAGAACAAAGTCCCTCAGGTACAAAAATCTCATGCTTTGCTAACCAAATTCACCATACACAGAAATTTCCATTAAAACTTCAGTTTCCAGTAACGTTCATATCATCGTTAACATCTCAGGGTCCTAAAACCAGATTTCAATTACAATATGACCCAAATGCATGGAACAACCAGAAACAATTCACTTATCGAAAACAATCAGTACTTCCACAAAAAACATCATCTAAATGATACACTAATAAAAAACATATAGCATTAAAACATTAATTATTTGCTGACCACACATCCCAATTTAAAAGAAAACAGAACTTTCACAATTAACATCACTTACAGCATTATACAAAACAGCTATAAAAAAACCCCAACTATTTAACAAAACCACTCATACCTCATCGTACACCAGATACCTGTTATCTACAAACTTTGCTGCTCACCCACCAATCAACACAAAATCGAGTACAAACATCAAAAAAATTAAGCATTATTAAGATTTAAACCAAATTTCACATCCAATTGCCAACAACATTAATTCAAACAATTAATTTAACTCATTAACAATTAACACATGACTCACCAAATAAAGATTGCACTTAAAAATGTTAAAATTGAACTAAACCATCAAATAGGAGCTACTGAAGCCCATTAGAATTCAAAAAGTCCAAAGTTTCTTTCAGTATAATAAGTCCCATCATACACAGATTCCAGGTACAGTACTTTCTGAGAAGCTCTCGACATGAGGAGATGATTCAGATAGTTTGCCAGTGGTCTTACCTGCTACCTCTGAACCAAGGAGGGTTGGAATCTTCTCAAACTTCTTGTATGGTATCTGTAAGGCAGCTAGTTCCTCTTCTGCGTCTCTTCCTCCTGGTCACATTATAATGCTTGTCTTTGAGTCCAGGACCAAGAACAGCTGATCTCACTCCCCTAAATCATGCAAGTGCTGTGCCAGCTGGAGAGCACTTGTCACAGGCTTCATCACTGTTGTCCTCTGTTCCCCAGCCTCTCTCGTTGCTTTTGCCTTCTCTTCCATCACCACCAGCACTGATGAGGCCACTCCAGCCACTAGGGCAGCCTCTGTTGAGGGCAGCTGCCTGGGAGATTACCCTTTTCCCCAACACTGGATCCTGTGGCGAGGGCCCAGAGAGTTTCTGGCCATCTGGCTGGCCTGCACCCACCTCTAGCATTTCTTGTCCTTAAATTCTCTCACTATCCCCAATGCTCACACAGACAACAGGAGGGGGGCTGTCCATAATAAAATATATAGTCTGGGCTGCCATCAATACCAAAATAAGGTGGGGAACTGCTTAAAGTCTTTGGCCTCGGAGGTTCCAGGTGTAAGGGAACATTAAACTCCCTAGTTCCTTTCCAAATTCCCAGTTCATCTCTTACCATTCTAAACATTCCTTTAAAATCTACATAATGCTTTAAAAGATAATCCAATGCATTTGCCAGTAAAATTGGTCCCACAAACAAATGGTTAGTACCTTTTAGTACCCTGTCCAAAGGCATTACACTTTATATGGTGAAAGCCCAGGATGCTTAACAAGAATGCAAGAATCTTATCTTTGCCTAACAGCATATTTAAAACTAAGAAAGAGCAGGTTCACCCAAGTTTAATTTTATTCCTTTAGGCGCTGTTATTCTAATCAATAAGAATATCCTTTTTATTCTTGACTATCAATAACTGGACTCAGAGGACAGGTTCATTTTGTCTTCTGGCTCTCGCTTTTTGAAAGAAATACAGTATTACACTACGAATTGTCTATGCCCTGAATGTGGACTATAGCACAGTTCACTGTAGTGCTTTTACTATCACAGTTCATTATAGTGCTTTTATTTTAAAAAATACTGTAAAGAGTTTTAATTCATGTTGGGTGATTTTTTTGTGTGTATTAAATAGTAATGTAGTTAAATCATTATTATCCTCTATGTCAGATTTAAAGTCCTCCACCACCCTTAAGAATATGAACACCAGTCTAGGTATGGTTGATATCTGGAGACAATTGTACCCTGACACTAGGGATTATATATTTTACTCTATCTATTAATGTCATTCCAGATTAGGCTATGTTCTCATGAGTTTGATAGTATGCAAGCTTACAGGAATGAGGTTTAAAAAACAATTTAAAAAACCTTTAACAAAACTTTCATATTTCTCCATCTTTTTTTCCCATATTTTCCATTGGCCCTCACAACCCAACATTCTTTTTTGTTTATGAAGAAACACAGGCTGATTTTTGTTATATACTTGGCAAGAAAATGTATTTTATTTTAATGATATGGCCTACACCTTAAATTCCCTCAGTAAATATGTAAATATGTGCATATCCACAGAGTGAGGGCCGTATGTTCCGGATCCAGTTTGCGGGTCCCAACAAAACAGAGGCACTGGAGCAATGCAAAAGTGCTGCCACTCAGTTACAGAAGTATGTCCCTGTTTGCCCCCAGTGGGATGCACCTCCAACCCACGCTAAGGTGCAGAAGACCACAGAGAAAGGACATACTAACCCACCTGAGGTATGAGTATGGTGTATGTTTGCATGTGGTTTCTCTCATGTGAATAGACCTGTTGTGATTTTTTTGTTTGGTTCCCTTTGGTAACCAATCTGGTGGCTAGCCATATTGCCAATTTTATGGTTGAACAATCTTTGAACAGCGATTTTTTTCATTTAAAAAACTATTTCCACCAGATTGATTAAAAAAATGTAACATGTCAGTCCAGTCTTAAATAATTAACATAGTTCTGTGATCTTTTCTAGCTGCTTCTTCTGCATCAGACATTTTCGTTTGAAGAGCGTTGTTGCTGTAACTCTAATACTTTGGGGGCTCTTACAGTCATTATAATTTAATAACCCACAGATATTGAAATTGTAACATTAATAAAGTACTTTATGATCACATTTTAAGATGGCTAAATGTCCTGGAATGTACCATTATAGTATTCCCAGCACCTAATCAGAATTATAATTATACTAGCCGAGTTACTGGTTCAGAAAGTGGAAAGGTAAAAAGTAAGCACATTACATATCACTAAACTGTTTTACAATGAAAGCAGCTCCATTTAGGACATAAGTATTATTAGTGCTGTTGAACAGGCAGATGCTACAAAGAGTGACATTCTGGTCATTGTCAAATGGAAAGGTATAAAAGAAAAATAATAATAAAATATATGTTCACCAAACTTAATTACCCCTATGTGAGTAAAATGTTTATTGTCATATATGTATCATGTAAAATTTTTTAACCGTCCCTGTCCCTCCCTTTCAGTTTGGGTCTTTCCTCAAGTACTTCACCCCCCATTACCCTTCCCTGCTTTCAGTTTGGATCCTTCCGTCCAGCCCCCCATCCCTCCCTGGGGTGGGTGTGTGTGTGTGTGTAGTGAGCCATTTGTTCTCATCTACACAAATTAACTGAGAACTATGTGGAGACACACATCACTGTGTATGGCTGTGTTTGTGGGTGTGTGTATGTGTGTGTCTGAAGAGTTTGTTTGTCTTCATCTTGACAAATTATCTGGGAACTCCCTAAAGGCACGTCTCACAAATGTATGTAACACCACATGCGTGTGTTGGTGTGTATGTGTGAGCGTGTGTGAGCATGTGTGAGTATGTGTGGCCTGTTTGACCTCTTCCTAATGAATTAGGTAGGAGCAGCCTGAAACTGGAAATTTAATAAGGTTGCATTTTATGTTCATAAACTTGGTATGGCACTGGGAGAATTCTTACATTTTGCTTTGATTTTTAACAAGAGCCTGTTTATCATAGTACGGAGACCTTAATGCAATTTTTTATGGATAGGTGTGTGCTGGAGAACAAGCAGGAATTTCTACTGAAGTGGTCCACGGCTCCCTGTCTCTCCAGCAGCTTTCACAGGTACCTCTGGTCATTACTAAATGACCCACTTTGCTGAAAGTAGTGAATGAAAATACTCCATTTTGTAAGGAAAAGGAAAAAAAAGCCTAAATACTCTGAAATATTCATCCATCAGATTAAAAAATGTGAATGGTGAATGACGGTGAAACACATTTACTCATTTAAATTTGATCTCATATTGGAATGTGATTAAGTGAGTTTGAACTTATTGTGTTTCTGTGTACATTTCACCAGCCTTTGTGACACAATGCATTTTGAAAAAAAATGAAAGCTTGCATATAAAAGAAGACATTCTTTTCCTAGTGGTTCCTAAGGCAGACCAAGCTCTCTTTGCCTGTATCATACTATCACAACCCTCTACCCAGTGGGAGCCTTGGACCCTTTCTCCGTCTCTGCCTGTTGGACCTTAACTTCCCATCCTTCGTGGAGCAGGTAGAGGCCGAGCTGAACAGGCTTGCCCGAGACTGAGAACAGTATCAGGTAGCTGCAGGAGCCAGGATGTTCAAAAGCAGTGCATGTTCTACAGATATTGTCAGGGTGCACACATGCAAGGACTGATGATTGTTTCCACAAGTACATGGTTTGCACCTTTCACACAGTACTGTGCATCATTTAATTTTTTCTATTGCAACTGATGTGTGGACAGCATCAACACTGTTCTTCTTAAAGCTTGTTCAAATAATAGCACAAAAATATTTTTTTTTCCCAGAGGGTTTTATTTCGTAAAAATGATTTGTTTCACATTTGATAATGATATGAAACCCCCCCTTCCCTCCAACTTTACCTCCTTCATGCTGTAACACACATGAACACTGTACTTATAGATGAGTCATGCAGCTATAGTAGTGCAGTACTTCATAGCAACTCAGTAAAAGACATTAAAGCTTTATTGTAGAGAAAAAACATCTATCACTCTAACACGTATCTATAAGAATAAATATTGCATAGGATAGTAGCCATGCTGTACGATAAATATTTCAATAAAATGAATGAATGCGCATTACAAAATGATATTTATAATGGTTTGCTATTTCAAACATTCAATTGCAACTTGTACAAGACATCTAACTATAGAAAATAGTAATGTTATATTGTTCTTTTTTAAGGAATAAAATAAATACTACAGTAATGTTTATTTTCTGGATTAAATACTGCATAATATGTTGAGCTCATTACATTATAGCTTATCTGTACATGACATTTTTAAATTTTGTCAATATTAAATATGTACACTCAGTTGCCAGTTTATTAGGTACACACACTTTCACACAAATTGTACATTTCAACAAGGCATATGTCATGTGACTGAATAATATGGTATAAATTAGGCAGACCAGTATTTCTAGCATTAGATAGCGTTTAACTGTGTGCTGGAATGGGCAAAACGAGTGACTTAGTGACTTTGAATGTGGCATGGTAGTTGGTGCTAGGCATGCTGGTTCTAACAGCTCCCAAATAATTTGTCCTGGGCGAGAATGATGCAAAAACACTTGTCTTGTGGCCAAAAACAGCTTGTGGATCAGAGGTGTTAAAGGAGAATGGCAAGAATCATCCAAGCAAACAGACTGGTCAAAACCAGGCAAATCATATCCCAATGAACATTGGTGTTCAGAATCTCAGAACACACCACCATGGTTATCTCAAGAAGCACATCTCCAGTGGGCACTGGAGCATCAAAACTGGACCACAAAGGAGTTTAAAAAAGGTGCCTGGTCAGAATTGCCTAGGTTCCTTTTGTATCCTGCCAATAGAAATCAGAATTTGATGCAAACAACATGAGTCCATGGAGCCATCCTGATGGCTGTTAATAGTACAGGCCATTGGTGGCAGTGTGATGGTGTGGGGAATGTTTTCCTGGCACACATTAGGACCCTGATACTATTAAAGAATGTCTGAATGATACAGCATATCTGAACATCATTACTGAGCATGTTAATCCCTTCATGGCTACACTTCCAGCATGTTAATGCACCATGTCACAAAACATATCACCAAATGGTTCCAGGAACATGACAGTGGATTTACTTACTTCAGTGGCCTGCACAGTCCCTGGATCTAAACTCTACTGAGCCTTGTTGGGATGAGATGGAAAGGACTGTTCACAGTAAGACTGTGCAGCCGTCCAATTTGCAGCAACTACGCAAAGCGTTCATTTCAGCTTGGTTCAACATTCCTGCATAATGCATCCAGCATTTTGTAGAATTCAGTCCCAAACAAATTCTTGTTGTTCTGGAGGCCAAATGAGGCATAACATGCTACTAGATAGGTGTAACTCAACAACTGGCAACTCACTATATCATGAAAGGGGAATGATAAATTGATCTTTATTAATGATTGTTTCTTGCTGATGATTGTTTCCTTTAAAGTTTAAAAGTTACTTAAAAATACACACAATTTAACTGGATAGAAAGCCATCAGTGAAAAATAAAACTAATTTATATGTAAGAATTCTGCACGTTTTAGACAATGATGTAAAATGATAAATAACTATCTGTGCCTGAGAGCAAAAAATTGACAAAACAAATACAACTTCAGCACACAGCAAACGTGTTGTACTGTCATAATGAATTGTCATCTCCATTCCTGCATATTCATATAAGAATGAACAAGGCATGCTCAAGACCACTATTTTGTTTTCCTCCATCATAATTTTGATGCTATATAGGTTCACTGAAAATCAGACCAAAAATGCTTTAGAAATAGTCCTTCCACAGTTCCTTCCTGCAGTCAAGTCAAATGAATTTCGTCATCTACAAAAAAGAAAACATTTCTAGTTATGTTTTAGTTTGGTATGAGCAAATACATTTGTACTTCAGTGTCTCTGTGCCCATAAGACCACGCAGGTATAGTGGTCAGCCAGTACTCACTCTGAAATGGCAGTCAATTTGTGTTAGTTTGTGGTTCTCTGCCGGAGGTTTTTATCCTTGTGGTTGTTTGTGGAATTGGTTTTCCTGGTAAAACAAAAGCATTTCTATGGTCACTTTCTAGGGGTTTAATTAAAAGAAAGCTGGCAATTCAGACTATGCCATGCACAATAAACACAATTCTAATAAAATCCACCATTGCACCTAAACCAGTTAATGTATGGTTTTTGAAAGGCAGCTTTAAAGTAGTCATTTGAACATTAATTGATGTAATCATGTAAAAAAATAGGAACTAACATTATTGCTCCACTCAGCAAACAGCACTGTTTGCCAGCATGGTGGGAATTGATGGTGGGAAAAGTGCTTGGGTCTGCATTTAACAGTTTATAATATATATTGCCTTTGTGTGACTTTGCTCATGGTGTTTGTAAAGATGGTAAGGCTCTGAAGCAGCCCTCATTATTATGTTGATAGAGAATATTATTCATGGTCAAGGAAGCCTCGAATGCAGAGGTGGGTGCTATTTTCTCTGGTTCTTACATTGGTCCAGCTGGTTCGTCATCTTCAGCAGGCAGAGTAAAGTTGGGAGAAAATGACAATGAAAACGGTTAGTCAAGTTTTCAATAAGCCTGTCATACTCAGTATAACATGTACAAATTGCTTTTTTGTTAAAGGGTGTTAGTTTTTGAATAAGGTAATGTAATTGAATTGAAAGAAAATGATTTATGATTGATTTATGACCGTTACATGATTCAGTTGAATAGCTGAAAATGGACAGCACGAAAGATCGCAAGTAATTCAGCAACTTTGGGAACCTAACATAGATACCATTCAATATCACACCATGTTTAAGTTATTTCAAGTGATTAAATTGTGGAATACTTGAGCTGTTAAATTTATTCAAACCTAGTTGGGCCATATTATACTGATAATATTGATCAATAAAGCAGGCTACAGGTTCTCCTGGATGGTCAAGGCAAGCAGGACGGATTGTTAGACAAATTATCAATATTTAAAAGGACAAGGTGTGAAGTTAAAAGGTATGGGACTGATCAGGTATGAGAACCCCATAAGTAAGACAAAGTATGCCCAACTGCAGCACTACACCTTAGGGGTCACCCTTCAGAGACAGTAGCTAACAGCATGCCAATGACTGGCCAGGTAAAAAATAGCCTGTCAGAATGGACAAACAGCAACACCATACAAGCATACACAAACTTACAGACCAATGCAACAAGTAGTTTTGATCAAAGACAAAATTTCAAACTTGAGGATAAATCCTTTGGAAAACAAAGAAAACTAGAAGTAACTGAATTGGATGCAAGCCTATGCTGACCAAGTTTATACTGAGAAAACAGAACAGAGAAGAAGCAGGAGCAATGTAAGGTTGTACAGATGATCCATGGCAAAACATCTCACATGCTTTTAAAAAATGTGTAAAGCTGTAGAAATCATTATACAGTTTCATGCATCAAATGTGGACCAATAAAAGGAATTTCAGTCAATTAAATAGTCTGTGTACAGCACGCAATCCTATGTCTTTATGTCAGACTCCGTTGACAAGACCAGACTGGACATAATCTCCTCTTGCTCTTAATCGGCTACTCCTCCCCCTCTTGCCTGTCATTAACCCTACATGTACCACAAGGCTTTACTGTAAACACAGCAGACCGAGTCTTGTTGGCCAACGCAGATGAGAAAGTATATAGAGGAAGTAAGATTAGATATAAAATCAAGGCTGGCCCTTTTTTCTTTTTTTTGTAGTTTTACTGCTAGACATTTCCTCACTTTACTATCTTTAAATCCAAAAAAATGTTTTCATTCTAACTGCACACACTTCAGATTCCTTAAATTGTTCATATACGGTGCTACCTACAAGCAGATTTTCCCCAGACCCACATGCCTCCATCTCCCCTTGTCAATGACTGTTATTTCAATTGCCAAGGTATACATTTAGATTATTGTACCCTGAGAATGTGTCAACAAATCAAATCACCTTTCTGCCCAGGGTTGGTTGGTATTTATTTGCAAATTGTAGTTGACTACTTCAGCAGACAAACAGTAAAGGAGAATAAAATACTAGGCTTTAAATATTGTAAGTATAATGGTTTATGTCATTGTGGTATAAACATACATTTGTAAGCCCCTGCGTTGCTATCATCCTGGTGAAGTAAACCTTCCCAACACCAGAACACAAACAAACCATGAAAGCAACTTCAAACTAAAAGAATACATGTACTGTAGCCAGAATTTAACAAATGGGAGGCATAAGTTCAAAACCAGCCATGAATGTGCATGGAAACATATACTTATGATAGAATATAATCAAAGGTTATATAAATGAATCTATAATTACATCTTCATATAAACAGTTATTGACATTATTATATACATTATGGTCTGGATGGACTATAGTGAAGAAAAACAAACTCTGGAGGCATGCAAGGTCACTCACTTACCACCCGGTTTAGGTTATGATGCAATTTGGAAAAGGGGGAAAAAAGAAGTCAGATTAACCCAATGAGTGAAAACGTCCCGTATTCCTCCTTTTTGGTTTGACCTGCTGTACAGTTAGGTGAATAATGTCTTCAATGGCTCCACCAGTTGAACCCGGATAACAATTGTTGCGATTAAAATGAAGAACTTGATTCTAGTTGTAGTGTATAATAGTCAAACACTGAGAAAAACAGTGACTGGTGAGGCACATGAGGTTGGGGGGGATCTTCTCAAAAATTTTCTTCATCATTATATGACTGGAATTTCCCACCTGCTAACTACATTAGCAACTAGAATCCTTCCCCAGGCATAAAACCTCTGGTAACAAAATTTTCTACTATGTTATATAAATACATAAATCAAACCAGGAGATGATAGAGCCACGCTCCAGATATGCCTTAGTAGATGGAATGCATAGTATGATACTTCTCAGATAACCAAAAGTTAACCAAAGGGTTATCACATAAAATTGCAAAGTACCAATCTTAATCGGATTGATATTTACACTGCCTTGGTATTTTACTTTGCATTAGGCTTAGTTGTGTATTCTAGGTATATATGTATTTATTATAGTGTTTTTATGAAGAACCCTAGTTATTACAAACTGAAATTTATGCCAAGAGTCCCATGTGTTTGGAAATTGTCCTCTTACCAATGTAAATAATATGAAGTTCATTAAACTGAATTGATTCTCTGGAACAATTTGAGCTCCGAAAGTCCTACTCAGTAAATCAAAATTTTCAGTCTTACTTTGGTCAGTGGCCGCATATTTACAGCCACGGCAATTTTGTGCTACTCGTACTGTGCATTAAAAAAGAACATATCTCACATTCTTCAGTATTGCAAGTTGCAGGGGATGGATGAAATTACCAAAACACCACATGAAAAAGGAGTTTCACATTGATGCAACAATCACAATTACAAATCTAACTGCAAAGGTGAGACATGAAGGTTGATTCTCAATTATCAGTAGGTGTCAGCTATAAAAGAGATAGGACAATTACCACTTCAAAATGTGATTTTCCAAACAGTTCTCAAGAAGCCAGAGTGCAGAAACTGCAGGTGGAGCGGTCACCAAATCAGCCAATCATGTGGCAGCAGGGCAATGCATAAAATCACACACATGGGTTATGAGCTTCAGTGAATGCTCACGTCAAACTTCATTATGGGGAAAAAAATTTGATCTAAGTGGCTTTCACTGTGGCATGGTTGTTGGTGCCAGATGGGGTACTTTGAGTTTTTCAGAAACTGCTAGTGAGCCACAGTTCTGTGGGGAGAAACACCTTGTTGAGAGAAATCAGAGGAAGACGGCTAGACTGGTTCGAGCTGATAGGAAGACTACAGTAAATGAAATAACCACTCTTTACAACAGTGGCGGACAGAAACGTATCTGAACGCACAAGACATCAAACACTGAGTCAAATGGGCTACATCAGAAGACCACAAGTTAGATGGATGGTTCTACTCCTATCAGCCAAGAACAGGAAGCTGAAGCTACAGTTGTCATTGACTCACTGAAACTGGAAAGTTGAAGATTGGAAAAACATTGTCTGACCTGATGAATCTCAAATTCTGCTGTAAACACACAGACGTTAAGGTCAGAATTTGATGTAAACACCATGAAGCCATGGACCCAACTGCCTTGTGTCAACACTTCAGGCTGCTGGTGGTGTAATGCTGTGGGGAATATTTTCCTTGCACACAACAGGGGCATTTTTTCTGTGATTTTGTGCTGAGGGGAAAACATCACGTGCTTAATAGCATAAATTCAATAAACTTCAAAAGAAATCGATTAATGTCATGGTTCTGTTTCCTGACTCAGTGGAGGGAGTGGCAGAAGCCAGGATGAGGAGGAAGCTAGATTCTATCATGGAAAATGGTTCAAATGTTATCCATGAAGTGCTTGCCATGAACTATTTTCATCACGGGGTTATTCAACTGTGGTGCTTAATGAATTTTTGCTCCTTCCTACCAGTAGTGTTCTGCCTCCATAATGGCACATTTGTTAGCAAATAGCTGTGTGACTTTAGAGTTGTTACACTTGTTTAGTTGTTTGCCTAGTACTATTGTAATTGTGTTTTGTTGTTTTGTTATTATTTACTGGTTATTTATTTCTGAGCTCCTTCTTCTGAAAAGCCCTGGGTTAGTGTGGGAATACACCTATTCTTCAGAATCTAAGTGTAATTGGTTCCTAGAAATCATTGGAATATTGGAAAACAGTGTTACTCCATGATATTCCTGCATTAACCTCCACACATACACACTGCTAACCAAATTGAAGAGTGAAAGCATGAAAACTAACATGAAGTCAAACACCTTCTCACAAATCACTAAATCCAAACATCACTGAACTTTTATGGAAAGCTCAGGAGTGCAGAATGCAAAATAGATTTCCACCCATTTCGTCCGTCAAAGACCTGGGGGCATTATTTCCTGAAGAACTGTGTAATGTCAGACTACATGCAGTTCAAGGCGATGAAAGCATTCTAAGAAGGACCGAAGTTATTCTGAAGGCAAAGTGTGATGCTACCCCTAATTCGGCCTTTGATATTAATTCTATTATTGGTGTTATTTTGTCCATACCCTGTACCACCTGCAGAATATGTGATTAACTTTTGCATTTTAGTCTCATCTTTTGGTTACTAAAAATCCATTAAGAAGAAAAGCCATCTAACTGATCATAATATGTGAATTTCTTATACAAATATAGTACAACATGCTCACTATCCTTGTTTACTTACCACAGGGAAAGGAGGAAGAGTGTTAGGGTAAAGGCAAGCTGCAAATAGTTCTGCATTACCATAAGAAAGGACAAAACAACGTAGTTCTAAATTAAACTATGGATCATTGAATGATTATTATTTAAGGGACTTGAGCTAGTACAGGAATTGAATAACTGATCTCTCAGAAATATCGAAATAAACAGTGAAGGAATTTTACACCCAATTCACCCCTAATCATGACATTTTATATTTTGACGTGTTGTGTGCATAGATTTGGTGGACATGTAATTTTGCTAACTACGCAAAGCTTCGGCACTCCTTGTAACGCTTTTCTCAGATTTCCGGGAGCGATGTTCTTTATTTGAAAACTGCGGCAATATAGCTTAAAACATTAGTGATGCTAAGAAATACTAGAAAATTACTGTACAGTGTATCTAAGAATAAAAAAACTACTTCAGTAAAATCAGAATTTTTAAGTGTCACTTTGCAAATTGGTGTAAGTGTGATTATTAACAGAATAAATTAGGCACAGTGGTGGGACTTGTGTGTCTCACCGAACCTAAGAAGCTAAGATGGGCATTGCAAAGCGATAGCTGTTGCACAAGCTCAGGTCTGAGGAATTTGGAATGTCTGTTTTCTGAGCAGAACCACAAATAAGAATGGCAGACAGAATGACAGGATATCAAAGTATAGCTGAGGGTCAGCAGATGCCTAGTTGAGCTGTTTAAGTGTTCCTTCCGAGCTTTTTACAGATGTTTTCCATTTTGCCTCTTCCAAGTGTATAAAATGTTAAGTGGCTTGTATGGAAATATGTGCCTCCAAGCACACATTGAGGTAGAGGTGTTATTTCAGGTTCTTGTTCACAACTGATGGAAAAGGGAAAAGTGAGATTGAAAGGTGTATGTGTGTAGCATCAGTAAGCACAAGTTAATGGTAGTGAAGAGGTGGCTGAGTCTTTGGACAAAGCTCTCAATATACCACTCAATCTACAACTCCATCTTCACCTTCAGTCATCAACTTTAGGCAACAACTGAATGAATGACACTGTGGATAGAGGTGGTCAAAATCAGGTTTCTCCACAGGATCCAAGGGTTCACAATTTGGGCAGCTCAGAGATCTGGGAGAGACACTGAATAGTCACTGTTCCTCCACATAGAGAGGAGAAAACTGAATAAATTCTAAATTCTGTCATTCCTCGAAAGGAAAACATGCATTTCTATGCAGCATTTTCAGTGATTCGAAAAAAAAAAACAAATGTTAATCCCATAAATTTTGATTCCTCACCAATCACAATGTATTTACTCAATCCCCCTTCCATCTCAGCACATCTGTATTTAACAGCCATCTTGCTGTTGTAAAAGTTAGAAATGAGTGTTCATGCAAGGAACCATTTTTGAATGTTAACTACAGTCCAAATAAGCCTTTTCTTATATAAAGATAGTTAGAGTGGGCTTCATTTAGCTATGCCAGTATAGTTGGTAACGTGGTATCGTGTGCTGCAATCCTTCACCCTGGAGAGAAACAGTACTGCCCACATGTCTGACCGGGTTATTTCCTCACAGTGATGATTCATCATGAATCAGAATCATGAATTCAGAGCAGGCTACTTATGCCATCATCAAGTACTTGCTGATAAATATTAATGCACAAAGCTAGGCTTGCTAGGTGCTCCTTGTAAGCAGTGCACACATCCCTTTCATGGACTTACAGAATATGTGGTTGAGGGACTTCCACCGTTGGACACATAACAGTGCGAAACCTGAATTATAGTTTGCAAACTGAAGTCTCTATTAATTGCATAGCTGAAATGACTCTTCAAAATCATAACTACATTTTAAGACATAATGTTCCAGATTACACAAAGCCCATGCGGTCAAAAAACACATAAAATCTTATTTTATTCCAAAATCTGTCAGCATAATGTAAAACATTTGCTTCCAAAAGGTGGGGAATCTGACAATCAAGCAAGAAACAATGAATGGGTGGGGGAAGGTGACATACCGTCAGGTACCTCATCCGGTCGCTTGCGCTTCTCATAGACCACAATGATGACCACCAGGATTATAATTTCAGCCAGTACACCTAGGAAGGGCCAGAGTGGTGCAAGGTGGCTGCGGACCCGCAAGATGGAGGTCATGGAGATGGTGCCAATAATATTGGTGGCATTGCACTGGTACTCGCCCGGATCCTTGTTTATGTCCAGGTGCAGTATTTGCAGCTCTGTGTAGTTGTCCTTGTTAATAATGAAAAAGCGTCCAGAGGAGTTATCAATATCCTGGAAAGACAGAAGGAATGAGGAATGATAGATATAATAGAAAACACAAGCAGAAAAATAGATAAGCTGATTCAGTCGAAGAACGTACCACATACACATTTCCCTCAAGCTTGCGCCATGTCCAGATGGGGTAGGGGTAGCCCACAGACTTACAGTAAAGAAGTGCACTCTGCCCCTCATTCTTATTGTCACTTCTCTTGTGACCAACTATGTCCGGAGCCGCTGAAAAATTGTAACAGTAAAATGCAGAGTCAATATGATGAAGTTAAATGTGTCAGAAGACATCTATCTAACTGAAGAAATTAACAGATAATTTCCTAGAAATCTTATAAACTATAGAATAAGAGCATGACACACGTGGCAGTTTAACAGCAGAACAGAACAAACCAAGTCAAAATAACAGAATCATTAAAATGAAATGAAAATGATAAGTACGTACAGGTACATAATATTTAATATTAATCCTACAGATTACTTTTAACTTTTCTAGTGGAAGAACATTAAACACTTCAGTGAACCACATATTTGTTAAAGAAGTTTTTGTTGTGGGTCACAGGGGACAAATCAAACTTGTTATAAATCTTTTGAATAGTTGAATCAATGTTGCTCCATTAAGGTGTCCGATTACACAATCTGCAGCTCTGTGTTATCAGCAAGGTTCCATATAACATATTCTGCCAGCATGAGACATACACAGACTTTGTCATGAAATAGCAAAGATATCATATAATAGCAAAGTCCAGTTTCACGCCAACCTAGACTGTATAATGTTGACTGATGTGTAGGAACAGACCATGCATGCAGACTTTCACATTTATCAAATACTGCAACATTTGTTCTATGAAACAAATGACATTAAAACATGTTTCAGTTACCACATAGATATTTCATTCACTTGCTATATACTGTATTAGCTTATGCCATAAGAAAACCTAAAATGGTCTAGATGATATAATTTACTCCTTCTACAAGTAGCTAGAAAAGATTAGAGAGCAATCTGGTGACTGCCCTTTACTCAGGATTTGGAATCAACTGTGATAGATTACAAGTGTGTGCAATACAAGAATCACTTCTTCAACCCGTTTGGACAGAGAAAAAAACTTGTTCTCTTATTTCCACTGTACATAAGGTTATGAAGAAGTTTAATGCTCGTGACCCCTTAGAGAACCTCCCTAGACACGACCACAAGAGAAAACGTGATCAAAGATTGTTATGAAGGACTGTTTGAGTGGTGGAGAAAGGACTTTGATCAGCTTTCAGACAGATTCAAGCTGACATTCAGACATAAGGTAAAACAATTTCATCTTAAGCCATCCATTGTCATCTTAATGAAAGAAAGTTATATAAATTGAGACCCTGGAGTACCACACTGCTGAAATAGAAACAAGAGAGCTTGACTGCAATTTGCCAAGACACACCTTAGCATCACAAAATCCTTCAGAGAATGTCCTCTGTACAAATGAGAGAAAATTAGAGCATTTTTGTAAAGCACACCATCTCTATTTTTTTACAGAAAACAAAGTTAAGCATTAAAGAAAGGAATACCTTGCCTGCAAGATATAGAACATGAAGGCGGTTCAGTGGTGTTTTGGGGTTGCTTTGCTGGCACTGGGTACTTGAAATATGAAATCATGAAATCAAGAGAATACCAAAAAATCTGGAATTCAAGGTCAATACTTGGTGACAGAAAGCTGGGTCTGCCTCAAGTGTCCAAGGTCTTCTATCACTTTTAAAAATTCAAAAAGTACTCTGGTTTGCCATTCTATTGTGGGGAGCAACAAGTCCAGATGTAAATCCCAATGAAAAATATTGAAAGATCTAAAAACAGCAGTTGGAAGAAGGCACTTAAAAAACATAAACCTTCTCTGCTTATATTTTAAAGCACATGCCTTACAATGTTAAATGTATTTAACTACACAAAGTTTTGTCAGAGTTGCCTACCAAACACCATACGTGGTTAAAGAGATTTAAATATGAAGAATATCTGAGTTGGCGACATGCTTAACATTTAGCTGTCTCACCATCAAATTTAGCCAAACCATTTGTACAGTAGGCTTAAGATAAAGCTCACAAAACAGCCTCTAGTGACAACTGTGATTTCTAAGTGACGTTGCAGTTGGGATTAGTTTAAAATGTAGGTTTGTTTTAAAACACAGCCTCAGAACATGCAGAAATCAAGTTTAAGAAACCAGGTGACCTGTTCCACATTAATCTTGGATTAAACCTTAAATCGTGGATAAGCTAATGACAGAGCACTGGCCCCATGGAGTTTTTAATTTAAAACAGAAAACATCAAACATAAAAACCCGTTAATCCAGAGCATCAGTAACAACTGCATCCACACCAACTCAGCAGTACAATCATTCCAGTCCTCTGTTTGTCCATATAAATAGAATCACTGCACGTGATCTTCAGTCAGTCAGGTGCAGACATTAATCCCAAAAGTAGGTGTGACTAGACTCCCACGTGCCACAGCACCCTTCAGATCTGGGAGAACCAGAGCAGTTTATAAAAGAAGTGTGGGCCAGACTGCTAGTACAAGGTGCTTGTAAGCTCATCAATGGTTACAGGAACCAAAGCCTGTGCTGCTAAATACTGAGACTGTTGTTAATAATTTTGTCAGTGTCATTTCTATTTATTTTCTGATTTAAACTAATATTTAAGGTCCTGAATCAAAACAAAGGTTCTATAATACTAGCAGTAAAATAAAAGATTGTGGAGACCAAATACATTTGTCAGATTCAGCATACAGTATTTTAGAAAAAACTGTGAATTATTTTTTAAAAAGTATGTTTGCCTATATTTTATACATGACTTTTCAATCAAAAGAGAAACTCTGAAGTTTAGACACATACACAGTACTACTGTATACCACAGTTGTAAAAATGTTCACATTGAGTCATTGACATCCACTGCGACTATTTAAAGTAACACTGGAAATGGAGGCCGCACTGCAGAAACAAATTATCCTCCACTCTTCTCACGTTTTCTTGAGTGGCTAGAAAGCCAGAAACAGTTTATAGTCATTCCCACACTTCTTTAGCACTTGGTTCAGTAAACGCTTCTAAGTTTCATAATAGGTACAGTTCTGAATGAAGACTGATTTATAATGTCATTATTATAAGACAGAATTTGTGTACTAAAATGGATCAACATTACAAGTTAACTGCAGTCAGGGAGGCCTGTAGAATCATAACATTATATTCCAAAAGTTTTTTTCTGGGCAACTGATGTGTGTGAATGAAGATGAAGAGCTCGGACATAAATTTACTCTTCAGCGGTTGAGAAGCGCATACCTGGTCTTACAGCAATTTTGTACCTTCATAAAAAATCAATACATTTTACAGATTTGAACAGAATTTGTGCACTTTTTGGTAAATGATTGGAAAGTGAAATTTCTTGCTCACAAAATTTGACATTGTGTTTGCATCATCTGTATGCAGTTATTTCTGTTTTATCTGACTATTTATAAAATCTTGTGCTCTTCATGTAGCTATAAAAGTCCCATGGTGAAGAAGCTACCTTTTTAAAGTTGCCTCTGCAGTACAACAGATATGGGTATATAGATTGTTTCATGTTTTACACACATTTTGTCTGAATGGAAAAGTCAAAGTTAATTTGATGCGTTAATTCTGACTGAATGAAAAGCACATATTTACTTGGATTTGGTCTGAACTGGTGTAGATGAAGAATTGTTTGCCAAGTCGTCGCTAAGATTAGTATAAGGATAGTTAGATTATGGGAAAAGTGCTTATAAGCAAAAAAAAAAATCTTTTGTAACTTTGGTGTGGAACAGGTTTTCTAGCTTCTGTCCACAGATGTGATGGTCATGTATTGTACGCCACTTACCAATTTTCTCAATTACCAAGAGACATTTCATGAAAATGTCCACAATGTTTTTAAAATTGTAAAAACACAAAGTTCTAACCAGACACTAATCTGTATAAACCTCAGACTTCTGTGACAAACACAAACACTTCAGTCAAGAACATATTTTATTCCATCTAAATCTAACTGTGCCTTCAGATAGCACATAAATATCAAACATATAGACTTGGGTCTAGATTACTCATTATATTGCCTCTAAAAAATACCCCACTTTTCAACAGTGCCTTTCTCCTTGGGACTCTTCCTGTGAAGCTGTGACTGCTGAAACACCTGGGCAGCAGTTGTATGCACAGTTGCTCCCATCTCAGCCATAGAAGCTTGTTAACACCTTGCCAGTTGTCATATGTCTCGCAGTAGCTTCCCTCACTGCTGTCCTCCTTGCGTGGTCACTCAGTTTTTGAAGATGGCCTGCTGTAGGCAGACTTAAGGCTGTAATATTCTTTCCATTTTTTAATTTTTGACTTAATTGTACTCTGAGGAATATTCAGTTTAAATTTCAAACTTTAAAATTGATTTGTACCCATTCCCTGGCTAGTACTTTCCAATGGCCTTATCACAGAGTTGACTGCAGTGTTCCTTTGTTTTTCGTGCTCTAGTTGTTGGCAGAGAACTGACACTGACTCATGAGCAGCTAGACTATCCAGGTACATGTGTATTTATATTACAATCACTTGAAACAGCTTGACCGCTCACAAGTGCTCTCTACTTAACCTAAAACCAACTGACTACCAGTAATGATCTAGGTATGTTATAGTATAGTGGGTGTGAATACTTAGGCAATCAATTATTTTCTATGTAAATAACTGTGATAAAGTTAGATCAATTTGTAAAGATATATTTTCACTTTGACATTTGAGTCTTTTTTCTGATGATCAGTGTCACCAAATCCTAAATAAATCCACTGTGATTCAGAATAAAACATGAAAAAGTCTAATGGAGGTAAGCTCTTTATAGATTCTGCAAGCACTGTTGAGATCTTTTTTGAAAACACTGCCATAAAAACCTGTTCTTGCAGTGAATCATGAATGATTTGCTTTTTCAGGCCAATTATATATACATTTTGAAGTTTGCAACATCATACTACTGCCATCACAAAATATGGAAGTGTTAATGTTAACTTTTAAATGTTAAATTTTAAAAGATTTATTTCCAGATTGCATATTACAGCAAAGTGTTACCGGTTGAAAAGTAGTGTAATTTAAAAACTACACACTAAAAGGAAGTTACAGTAATATAGAATGCATTCAGAAAGTATTCAGACCCCTTCACTTTTTTTTCACATTTCTTATGTTGCAGTGTTATGCTAACATTGTTTAAATTCGTTTTTTTCACACATCATTCTACACTCAGTACCCCGTAATATCAAAGTAAAAAGAGGATTTTAAAATGTTTAGCAAATTTATTAAAAATAAGAAAACAAATATCACATTAAACTATTTTAGAATAAAACTGCAACATAAAATGTGAAAAAAGTGAAGGGGTCTGAATACTTTCTCAATGCACTGCATATTTCCAATGCATAGTAATCGATAATGTCAAGTAAGGAATACACTGTAATAAATCCAGTAAGAGTTGGTAGATAATATCTCATCTCTGGGCTGGGTCAGGTCACATCACTTTGTCCACATTACATAAGATATTTTCCTTTGCAAGGCAATAGGGGGAATACATCCTGGTGTGTATTTTCCACTCTTGCGTAGACTCTGATAGAGGAACCTGGAGGAATTCCTGTTACGTAACCTTAAATGCCATTCTGGGAAAAAAATTCTTCTACAGGGATGAAGAATGGGAAGTAGGTGGATAGAAATAGATTAGAAAATCTTGAATAGTTATTTAAACAGTTGCACATCACAGCTGCTTGGTGGAAACTGGTGGTCCCTCAAACACCATAATGTAACTGCTCTGATCATCCCACCACCCTTTGTTCTTGTTGAAGTGTGTAACCCTGAAAGTGACTGAGGAAAGCAAAGAGATATTCTGTGTTATAAGGCATAATGCAAGGCAGGGGTTGACCCCACAATGACTGATGGTAGCAAGCAAGTACCACATTGCCTCCATGGAGAAGGTCAACTAGAGTAGCACAAATTTCATCTGGGATGACCTTTATTCTGTGACTTTTTCTTGTTTGTTACCTCTGTTGTCTTCCAGCTCTTCAAGCATTGTGATGATCCGTTTTTACAAAACATCCACTAAACACATTTGTGGCCCTATTTATTTATCCCGAGATACTGATCAGTGTGTGAACAATTTTTCTGTTTAGTGTTTACCCCTGGAGAAATGTGTCAGTTGAGCTCAGGTTATGACAATTTAAGTTAAACTTACTGAGTGCAAGTGCTTCCTGAATGAGCACATATTGCAGCCAATTTTTCATGAGGATGTTTTTGTGAAGAGGTCTGCAGAAAAAGTACAACAAACTGAAATGTGTAAAACTATGAATAGTGTTTATGGCTTTGAGAAAATTTTCTTTCTTTTGAGATCAGAGGTAATGGGTTGCGATTTCTAATAGAATCAGTTTTAATGTGTAAGCAATCGCAAAAAACTGTAAAAGGAGGAGGAAGAATACAAATTGAAGTTGCCTTTCTGTTCTGCTGTTTGTATGGTGTAT
The DNA here is from genome assembly GCA_900497675.1 of Arapaima gigas. NCBI lineage: Eukaryota > Metazoa > Chordata > Actinopteri > Osteoglossiformes > Osteoglossidae > Arapaima > Arapaima gigas. The sequence continues at coordinate 78,697 of UFQX01000461.1, read as the reverse complement.
ATTCCATTTTATAAACCATTGAAAATGTGTTTGGGTGATGGTGGAGAAAAGTGAAGCATTAAGTTGCATACTGTTGACAGACAGTGACTTTACTGCCTTGTTCTTGTCGTCACACCATCACCAAAATAGATTTCTGTATCTAAAGGTAAAGTTAGTTGTCACAGTAAGTGATTAGACTGTATGGTGTTTCTTTTTGTTATGTCTGCTAATTTTTGACTGCATTGGATAACTGCTGTTATGCCACTTTCTGCTTTTGCTACCAAACAAATTAGCAATCATGGACTTGGATAGAGTCTTTAAAATCCCTACTCTTTAGCGCTACCTTGATACACATACGGGACAAATGCACACAAGTCCCAAACCACAAGAAGTGAATGCCCAGGAAAGGTGAGAACCCACTAGTACTTGGACCTCCAGAGGTGTATTTTTATCTACTTCTTTGCCATTGAAGGTTTTTTGTTTTCCTCTCCTCAGTGACCAGCTAGCTTATCTACACAGCTAACTAACTGTGTTGCCTTTACAATGGTTATTTTTTACTGTCTCACTCACGTCTCTGTTGCATCATTCCTTGGAATTGTCTTTGGCACCCTATTTCACCCTAGTGAGAAGAGTACTATAAAAAATATCTAATTTTTAATCTAGATTTCATTAGAATTAGAGAAATTTAGAGGGTCATTGCAAAGAATCTTTAGCAGTCCGCTTAGTGTCATCTGTGTTGCAAAATGTTACACCACTCTGATGTCATTTGCATAGTATTATTTTCCATGCAAATTAAAGTTATCTTTATAGTCTAATATCAAAGCACTTAAATCTACAGTATATCTGCCCTAAATGAAAAAAATGTATTTGAAATGATAAAAAAATGATAAATAGCAGAAAGTAAATCCACTCAAAAAACACCAAGCTACAAACCAAGCACATTCTGAACAGATTAAAATCACAGACAATAAGAGTATTTCCATTAGGAGAGACTGGGGCTAGATCCAGAGGCTTAATCCCCAACCATCAGACACAAGCCTCCATCTGTTGCCTCTGAGCCATGTGTCTGAGAGAACGGACTGTCAAGGGCACTGCAGCCCGTAGTTAGCCCAGCTCTCCAGTCCTTTATCTTGAACCGAAAACTAGCTCAGCTCTTCTGTCATCTCGTTGTACTACACATCTAGACCAGCACTCGTGTCCTTCTCTTCCCTCACAAAGCCTTCTAGTCTCATGTTCTCATATTATTTCAGAGCACAGCACAGCTACCCCAGCAATAGTGTATCGGCATAAAATACCGTTTTATTTTTTTCCTTTTTAAAATAATTTTAGCTAATACTTTGTTTTCATCTGGCTGCTACTTATATTTCTTTAAGAAATGAAGATAATTTGATCCCCTTGCAATAGGAATCCTCCTAAAGATTTTACGTAGCTAAATAACCCATTTAAACGATGAATAAGCATAATCTGTAGTAAAATAAATAATCATAAAATTTTCACAAATAGTGCCCCACTTAAGTCCTACAGAATTTAAATTCCTCTGTCTAAGTAACCTTTGACAATGCAGCTCTAGTAAGAGGGACTATTTGCGTTCATTAAGATAGATAGCTAGATGGATGGACAGAAGAATAGATACCACCAATCAGATATGGTCAGGTCAGGGGGTGCACCAAGGACATGAGGAGTCATTATATATTCACAAGGGGTTTGGCAGGACTAATGTCAGGTTGTTCTCCTTGGAATAACAAAACCAGATGATTCTATTTCTAAGGTACTGTTTGGTTCAGCCGGGGCAGTCTGTAGAGGGTGAGAGTCATTCTTCATGCTGACTAAGAGTGTGTTAGGATTCCTTTTCTGTACCACTTCCTCATGTAGAAATGCCCTTGCCCAAGCATTAAACTGCATAGCAGACACCTCTATTTTCAACAGACTTGGAGAGCATCACTGGCAGTTACCTGCATATTCCAAAAGGCCACAGTATCGTGAGAAAGACTCTTTTTGTATAGAGCTTCCATTTTGATAGACCTTTCAACCAGTTGTTGAAGGCATTTGTAGGTCACCACCTACACGTCTTCTTAATCAATAGCAACTGACCACAGGCGACCATTTGATCTCTTGAAGTACACTACCATTTCTTTAGTTCATCTAATATTGAGCTGCAGTCACTTCCATTTTGCACCACTCATCCAAGTCCTTCAATAAGCTTCTTGTTACATCTCGATAACCAGGGACGTTCTTCAGACTATTCCATATCTCCTGGACACCTTTGTGTCTCAGCTAGTTTTCCATCTTCCTTCTGTGGATGTCCTTGGCATCCCTGATCCTCACCAGCCTTGAAGCCTCTCTTCTTCAGATTAGCTTTTCACAACCACTTAAACAGATTTCTCTAGTTCAAACTCCATCTTCACAAAACTCTACAGACAAAAATCAAAACATAAAGACAACTGAGAATTCCACTGATGCTCTGTACAAAATCACAAACTGAAGCACAAGACCCAGGCTACCGTCAAAACTGAGCATCCTTCTTTGCAGAACAATCTTTTTAACTCAAACTCAATTAAAGTGACTGCTGAAACTGTAGCATTTCCATTTAATTTTGCTATTGAACTAAATAGAGTGGAGTCCACTTCAGTGCACAGCCTTAGTACCAGACCTACAATATCCAGTTATGCAAAGCATTCACATAATCATAGTTGTGTTTTACACACTAGAAGTGACTAATTCAAACAAAGTACAATGCAGTTGCCATTTTTTCAGAATTATAAGTCGCTCCAGAATACAAGTTGCATATCCTAAAATACACAAACAATGTACAATCAACACATCTGAGTACAAGTCACACATAGCAGATATATTTATATTCATAACCACTCCCCGTAGACCTATTAAAAACAAATCTTCCAGTCAGTCAGTCTTCCTATCAACAGATAGATATGTAACTTAATTCAGTAGTAGCTTATTTCAATTGTTACTGGCTGATCAGTGGTTGAAATAGCAGTAGCACAGGCCTTGACATTACTAGTAGATTAATATAAACATAAACAGTATTACTGACAAACACATTATCCAATACTGTAGATTTCATGCAGGTTTTTAAAAGTATATCGATTACACCAGAATATAAGTTGCAAAAAGCTACAAGGTGAGAAAAAAACTGCAGTTCATAGCCTGGAAAGTATACATAGTCATGTGAAGGTGTAAAGTACAGTCATCCCTCAACTTACACACTCATAAAACGCATCGTCACTTGATTTTTAATAACATTTCTCGATTTACATGCCAATTTGCTTGATATACAAAAAAATACCTACTTAGTACTGTGATACATTGGTGAATATGAGTTATATTTAGTGCTCTTCTATATAGGTGAATAAAGTAATATATTGAATGTTATTAGTGACCACGAGAATAAAGTTCAAAGTTCACCTTTTAAATGGTATCACAACAGTGTACACAAATTCTTGTTTTGTACTTAGACATTTTTTTGGTGTTCTAGTGAAATTTTTGAAAATTGTTTGGAGTTTTTGGTTTGTGGTTTGTTTGTAATCCATTATATTTTTCTCCCAGTCTCAATTTACGTGTTATTATACAACATGGCCTTTTCAGGAACCCATTAGCAGTGTAAATCACGGGATGGCTGCTATATTTATTATTTATGAACGGTACATTATTAATTTACATCTTACAACTTTTATAGTTATTTATATGCATTACGCAACTTTTTTCTAACTAAAATGTTCTATTATAAAAAGGTGTTTTGTTATTAAATCCCTGAAAGAGAGTAAACATGCTTTAACACAAAAACATCAACTGATTTGCAGCAAGTTTTCTCATCCAACCACCGTTCATAGTTAATTTGCACTTGTTGATTTATCTGGTGTAGTTCATGCACATCTTGATGCACCATGATGTGCTTCACTCAGAAAGCTGCCCAGTGACCAACACATCCCTCTGCCTGCTGACTGAAACGTGATAAGTAACACTGGTGGTGTTTGAATATTATCCCCACGTTGGCACCACTCAAACATACATGGGAAAAGGCAATGGCAAACCATTTCTGTTCCTCCTTGCCTTGGAAGCTACGCCAGTTTTCACCTATGAGTTGGATTTGACTTGACGACACTTACATAGAAAATAGTAAACTATGATCCAATATCACGCCAGAGAATAAGAAAAGTATATACAGTAGATTTCCTTTAATATCCGATCAAAGGTAAAGTTACAAATTTCTGTAGTTTTTTTTCAGGTAAATGTGTAAATTTAAATTAATGATATACTTACACTTTAGTACCATTATGTGCCATACCTAATTCATATGGCTAAGTTTTAAGTTTACATTTATTGTATGTTTATTTGTAGTACACAAAAATAGTGCTGAATGCATGACATGGATTCTACTCAAAAGCTATTTATTTTCCATAGTTTTAATCTCAAATTTCCATGTTTCAACATAGTGACTGGCATGTCTGCACAGATAATTTGCATTATACCAGTGTGACCAAATCTTTATGTCGGCCAAAAGAGACATTTCCCAAAATTTCCTGAGTGGGTTTGGAGTTAGAGGATGTAAGCTAAGGGAAGCGGTGAAGGAATTGTCGCTAGTAGCTGAGAGGGCTAGTCAGTGGCCGTGGTTGAGGAGAGCTCAACTAGAGTGGGGGAAGGTGGGGTAGGTGGGATAGGGCGGCAGTATAGTTACTGGGGGCTACGTGGACCTTTGACCTAGTAGGCTTGGAGGGGGGGGTGGGTCTGGGACGCTAGGCCTTACTACTGAGCCATCCGGAGGTGTCGTGGACCTAAGTCAGCAAAACACAGATGAAGGATGGTGCCTACCTGATGACCCCAGTGAAGCGCTTACAAGGTGGCGTGTTAGGGTGTATAGTATGTTAGGGTTGGAGGGGAGTAGGTGGGCAGGTTGGTAGATGGGTAGGGTAGGGCTCTATGCTTCATCCCAGTGGATAAGCGCAGGATATCTATCAACTTATCCTGTATATTTGTAATTATTGTGATGCTTGCAAACATCACTTTTGTTGGAGACCTAAATGGACTGACAAGAATCATGCAGGGACATTTCAAGAGTTCAACATATGTTCTACTTTTTAGGCAGAAGGTTTCTGTAAAATGTGTTGCACACAGCAGGGTCACCTATGAACTCTACTAAATGAGTGTAAAGCAGTGAACTAAAGTACAACTTATATAAACACAAATAAGATTACAGTCTTACCTTTCACTTCAATGGTGGCATTGGCACTGGGTGCTACTTCAAAGGTGTAAACACACATGTACTCCCCAGCATCGTCTGTCCTTGGTTTGCTCAACCTGTGCAAATAACCATAGAAGTCTTTTCCATAACTCAACAAAGCTATATTCCAAATTTCTCTGATAAACTGTTATCTTGTACAGTTGTTGCACTGTGTTGTCAGCTAAAGTCTATAGGAAGATTAAGTTGTACTACAAAAAAATTGTAACTAAGGTCCAGACATGGGTTTGTGAAGAATGGCTAAATATCAGCATAGTCAGGCTTCTTACTTGTACTCTGTTTCTCTGGATTTCGAGCGGGTCTCCGGTAATTCATCGCCATTCTTCATCCAGAAGGTCTCCAGATGTACACTGGAGGCACTGGTCAGATTGCACCTTAGTGTGATGGGGGGGCTGTGGAAGTCAGCAGGCAGCACCACATGCTCTGAAGCATTGATTCTGGGCTCTGAAACATATTCACAGCATCCACTTGAGAGAAGGCAGAGGGAAAGGCACCACAGCAGCTCCGCCACCTCCTGCTGCTACATGTGGCTTGTGTACGAGAAACCCATACCTGCAGGACCATTTTGATGCAATAGAGGAGCAGGGCTTTCAGTAAGTTGTCAGAAGAAAGGCACACACAGAAACTTGCGAAACCCAAATTGAATATTATATATTATATTAAATGTATATATTATGTTAAATGTCAACTGGCTTTTTTAAAATAATATACCTGTTTTAGTTGCTATAAGCGTATGTATGATTTTAAATAATTGTACTTTTATTTTATGTGATATAAGGGGATCTCTACACTATGTCCAATTAAGTCCACCAACCTCATACTAGATCGGTCCTTGGTTTTGCCTACAGAAGAGCCTGAATTTGTTAGTATATGGATGGGGCAACATGCTACAAATATTCTTTACGATTTTGCTCCATAGTAATTTGACAGACTAACATGTTATCTTTTCATTTTAGTCCCATGTTCAACTTGCAAAGCTCCACCTAATCCCAAAGTTGCTCAATCAAGCTGAGATTCCAATGTCCTGCAGTAAACTGAACTCACATTCATGTTCCTGAAACCACACTGAGATGATGTGTGCTGTGTAACATGGAATTATCCTCTTGACGCATCAGTAGTCAAAAAAGTTATAGATGACGATGGCCATCAACGGTTGTTATAAGGCGTCGTAATGTTGTGAGACATTTAAATGGTGCTCAACTGATCTTAAAGAGCCTAATGTGTGCCAAGATAACATTCTCCATGCCAGTACAGCACCATCATCAACCTTAACACAAGGGGAAAAAATTCTAGCTGTACCATCAGGAAGTCACAATAGGAATCATCAGAACAGGCAATGATTTTCATTCTTTGTCAGTGAACATGTCCAAGGCAGTCTTCTTTTTGTTTGTCACTGACAGAAAATTAATACAATGTAGTCCTCTGCTGCTATAACTCATTTGTTTCAAGGTTTGATTATTGCATTTAGAGATGCCTTTCTGCTCACCATTGTTATTTCTGTACTTGTGGTTTTCCTGCTGGCATTAATGAGTCTGGCCATTGTTCTCTGACCATTCACAATGTTTTTTTCATGAATACAAGTACGGCTAAGTTTGGGAAATCTTGTTATGTGGCTTTTTCTGGGACACTGAAACCATCATGAATGGCCTTATTATACCACATTCAGCATTACTTAGATCATGTCTTGCCCACCATAATGATTAGTTCCGCTGTAACCGAACCTCTTGATCTTGTCTACATGCTATATACATACCGAGATTCAGTGACATGATGCACTATCTGGAGGTGCAGGAGGTGCTGTTTGTTTTAATGACCATATGTACCAAATAAAGTGGCCACTAAGTGTATATAGCTATCAGTTACTATGATATATTTTAAAATTATTACACTAGATTATCTGTTTAAATCCCAAACCAGCAGGCCATTTTGTTTTTTTTTTTACTTTTTACTTCATAACTCTTCATTGTCAAGTCTTTGCTGCACTCTCTGGCTGCACTGAACAATTAATTCATTTCCTTTACTGTGCATACCTAAAAGGCACTTGAGAGAAAATGTGAGTATGCAGTAGCTGTAAAAAATTATTTAGCCATGAAAAAGATAAATTAGTGGAGCAAAAACTTCCTTGCTGCTAAACTTAAGCATATAAACATTTAGAAACTTTAGAAAGACGGTGAAACATGGGAATAGATTGACGCTGACATTCAATGCCTCGGTGGCAGTCAGGAAGCTTAGGACTTTCCCAGTATGCTACCACCGCCTGGGTCAAAAAGTGGAGAGGTAGAAAGTAACAACACATTATATATCACTAAACTGTTTTACCCTTAAAGTAGTTGTGTTTAGTATATATGTACTGTTAGTGTTGTCAAGCAGGCAGACACCACAGAGATCAACACGCTGGTCATATCCAGTGGAAATGCGAAAAGGAAAAAAGTAATAACAATGTATATCAACAAGCTTTACTACCCTTACATTTGTAATATGCACAGTGCTGTGTGTGTGTCATGTACAGTACTGTGCAAAAGTCTTAGGCATGCAACTTCACTGTCTGTTGAGAAGTACAGGTATATTCTTATCTACCATCAGGGAGGTTTCTGATTGGTCCCAAATTCATTCTGCAGCCTGAGAATGACCTCAAACATCCCATCTCAGTCATACAGAACTATCTTTAGCAAAAAGAAGGAATCTTGCAACGGATGGTATGGTCCCCACAGACCCCTGATCTCAACATGATCAAGTCAGTCTGGGAGGACATGCAGAGACAGTCAAAGTCTGCAGAAGAACTGTGGCCAGTTCCTCAAAGTCTTTGGAAGAACCTATCAATGTCTACCTTAAACTGCATGCAAGTCTGCATAAGAAAATTGATGTTGTTTTAAAAGCAAAGGGTGGTCCCACCAAATATTGATCTGATTGAGGTTTTTTTTGTCTACTGCACTTTTTAGAAGGTTTATTGATTAATAAGTATTCATGGCATTGTTTTTGGAACCATCCTTGCCTTATAGCATTTTTCCCACAGGTGCCTAAGACTTTTGCACAGTACGTACTGTATGTACATTTTTTATCGCTCCTTGTCTCCAATTAAAATTGTTCCTCCAGCAACCCCTCCATCACCCTTTGTGTGTGTGTGTGTGTGTGTGTGTGTGTGTGTGTGTGTGTGTGTGTGTGTGGGAGAAGTAGCCCGTTCATCTTCACAGATAAGCTTCGAACTGCCAGTACTGTAGAAACACTGTACCAGTACTGTAGAAACAAAGCCATGCATAAAAAAACATAAACAAACACACATACAGAGATTGAGCTGTATAGATATAGAAATATTTTGTTCTTCAGATACCAGTTATTCACTTGTGAGATAGCCCATCACTGGCTGCTTAACCCTGATGTGGATTGCAAACAGGCCAGTTAGCCTCCCTCCTCCCTCAGCACCTCCCTTCTAATGCCACAACAATGTGATGTAGGCTAATGCCTTTTGGCACACCCACCTCTTAAGGCTATGGCTGCTCAAGTCTCGTTCAGTTACATTAAGTGTAGATCCAAGTCTATCTCATTTTCTTTTTGCAGTAAACTGTCAGGCAAATGGAAGCTGTCTGAATGCTGAACAAAAGAGAGAGATCTGTGCTTATCTGTGTATAGATATAACCCTTCAACAGCAAGACATCACACAATTGTTTAGTGAGAGCTTTAGCCAGTGAGCATTCAGTAGTGTCAACGTTCTTGCTGACAAGTGAAAGTGGAGGTAATATATGGACTAATTTCTTGCCTTGCCTATTTGTCTTCAAGCCTGGGTCAACAACTACTCCTATTTGTAGTTTGTTAAATATTTTAATTCATTAAATGAAACCCCTTTTTTTAAAGTTAATCAGTTTGGTAAGTGAATATTACACTATTATACTCACTCATTGCATTAACTGCTTATCCAAGTCTGGGTTACAGTGATCTGCAGCACAGGGTAAATGGCTAGTGAGAGTTCACCTTTATGTCACACAAAATCATTGCAAGGTAGCCACAAATGCACATATTCACTCACGCATGCACCCAAAATAAACAAGTCAGTCACCAAACCAGCTGAAATACATGGCTTTTGGTCTGCAAGATAAAAACCTGAGAACCCAGGGGAAACTCACATAAATACAAAGTGAACAAGGAAACTCCACAAACTGACCCAGATTCCAGTCTATGCCCAAACAGTCCAAGGGCTGACTGGAAGCAACAGTAGCTACTGCACTACCATGCCACTCAGTATTATCTCATCAGTTCAGAAAACCTTTAAAAATCTGACAATGTATGTAATTAAAAAGATAACTAATTATTATAACATATCATTAGATGGCTTTAAAACAACATTCCTTGACTGAACCCTGCAAAGAAATGCTGAAACCTTTGGCAAAAAGAATCAGCAAGATCAGCAGATTATGAAACAAGAGAAAACCCTCCTCTTCCTTATAAGGTAGAGTAAACAAAAAACAAATCCTTGCACGGTAGGAAGGGGAAGAGACAGTAAAGGTTCCTAATCTCCCTGCTGACTCAAGAAAACACATTTACACCGTGCCATTATGGGTATCTGGCCTGTTGGCATGAGTATCACCGGCATTCACCGTGCTTTCTCCTGCTGAGCTCCTACTGAGTGAATAACTTCTAAGGGCATCATCCACTCCCATTGGCTGCCATCATGATTTTATATGAACGCCATTTACCTGGGTATGTGCAGACAGCATACCTACATGTGTACATTTGTAAACCTTAACATATGTATACAATAACTTCAGCTAACAAATTAAACAAACCCAATACATTTCCTATTTTTAAAAAATAGAATTCGGGAGGTTATTTGGATGAGACCTGCTTAAAAATAGTTTAAAGTAACAGAACCAGTGAGACTTCATTATACAGAGCTGGTTCACTGTGTCACTCAGCCATTATATAACATTACTGTAGCCCTTGAGTGTTCATCAGGTCTTGTTGGAGCTCCTGTAACACTCCATCTTCATTTTGTTGTCTGAGTTGAGGGAATCAATACCTTCCATTTGTAATTTTTCACTGTGTTAACCTGCATGAGTCCAATATGATGCACTATGACTGCTTGCACACCCCTAATTCACCTAAGTCAAAAGAACATTACATCTGCATATGTAAACCCAAAACACACATTTCCATAAAAGCATTCCACGATGGCATCACAGCATGGATTAGTTTTTCAAGAAAAATGAAATTCTCTAAAAGAGGGCTTATTAAAACCTGATAATTTTATTAAGTCTATTGATGTAAAGTCATAAACCAACACATCCACTGTTAGTGTTACAGTGATAATACAACACAGGTCACTAGAGCTGTAGGATTTTGCAAAACATACATCCTTATCTACACTATGGTTCCAGTATGTAAATCTTGTTATATACATATATCAGGATTATACCATCTATACGCATTAATCGAGAACACTTTCACTTATGACACAGTATACTGCTTATGAGTTATTAAAATGTTGATCATAATAAGTTTTATTGCATTATATGAATGACTTTATGATATCTGTTTGTCTTACTGCATTTTGGAGAGAAATGGAAACAGAAATCACTAAAGAACCTGAGCTGCATTTAGTGTGAACTGCTAGCACCCAAGTTCACTTCACAGCCATTCCCACAGCAGGAGCCTTTTGGTCTACATGCAAGAAACCATAGCTTAGTAACTGCTATAAAGATACACAGCAGAAGAACTTCTGAACGACACAGTCAAACTACTGATTGTTAACAGTCTCCAACACTGGAGGGGCAGGAGCAGGTCTTATGGTTTCTTTCCCATCCCTCCATTTACCCTTCACCTTTGCAAAAACAGATGCTTTAGTTAAGTGGTTACTTGGTAAGACTTCATTGATACAAGGCATACCTGTCTGATGCAAAGTCTGAGGGCTTATATGAATAACAAATGAATTATGAGGCTATAAAACATCATGACTGATTTTCACCTTAACGCTGAATACAAGTAAGGCACATGGTAATTTGTGGAAGACACCTGAAAGAGACAGCAGCAAAAAAATTGTTCTTGCCTAGAAAAAACTTATGGCAGTCAATTTATTTTTTTGAAATTCACAGTAATTACAAATATATGCACATCACAAAAGTTGGATTTATATTTGGCACAAGGAGAACATTGTCTAATATTGTCCATCAAATAAGACAAATATTAGCAATACAGTCCATTTCTTGTGTCTGTTTGTAAGTGTTTCAACTCACTATAGAACTTCAAAGCACTTTGAAGCCACAGAGCAGGAGATGTCAAGCTTTGAAGTAAGCAAAACATCCCACCTAACATGAAATATATGTAACGAAAATAACACAATCTATATAAAATGGACTATGTAACTAAAATATTCAAAACAAAGGTCACAAATAGGGAAGGAGAAAACAATGTTAGAAACAAAAAGTTCTGTGTATAGGTAGAGATGGGATATTGGTTTTGCAGTCATTTAACAAGGGGCTCTTGGCAAAGCCAGAGGGGCAGAGTTTCCTCTGAGTTCTTGTACACTAGGTAGTACACGATAAAAAAAATTGGAGGGGAAGCACAGATGCAATTTAAAAAAAGTCAAAGTTATCCATGTAATTGGATACATTTTTGACGCTAATGTGAGATCTTTTGAAAGTAATAACCAAACGGTGTTGGTTATTGTTGGTTAAGTGGACACAGCTGCAGTGGAGGTGGGACAGAGGACTCTGATGGTTTTGAGAATGAAGATCAGGACTTGGAGAATTAATTTTTCATCATCTAGGAACTACAGTCAACTCACTCTGCAGCACAGTCACAGTAGCCTGTGCTCGTATCCAGGTGATGGCTGGGTTCTGGCGCAGGTCGTTGCGTCTCGGGTCATTGCTTGCCCGGCACTCATAGGTTCCAGTGTCTTCCAATGTGAGCCGCGTGATGCCCAACACACTCACTCCATTGGAACCATAGGCTGTGTTGATGGATACACGGCGCTTACGTGCACCATCCCACAGCTGCTTGAAGGAGTCGGCGCGGTTGATCTCGGCGTACCACCACTGGATCTCTGGCGTGGGGTTGCCAACCACATCGCAGTACAGCTCAAAAGTGTCCCCTGTGAGTTTTGTCTCTGACAGGGGTGACTTCACAAACCCAGCTGGAGAGAAAGAGTGTTTCAGGGTGACAAGGGTGAGGCAACAGAGGGCGAAAAAGGGATTGGAAGTAAAAGACCATGGTGAGAACAGAGAGCAGAAAGGGAAAGGAAGGAAGTATTTGGATTGAAAGGAAGTGAAATATGGGTGAAGGTGGAGACAACGGGGGCATGAAACAGGGAAGCAGGCAGTTCGGTTATGTAGGTGTATTGGAGTGAAGAAGAAGATAATGTGACAGTAGAAGGTGGAGGCGAGAAATAAGATATAACCCATATTGAGGAAAGAGAGTTAATGTAAGTGTTTAAAAATTGAAAAATGAAGAGGACATGTTGGAGAAGGTGTGAAATGAAGGGTAATGAGAAGTGAATGAAAATGAAGTGAATGACAGAAAGTTGAGAGAAAAAGGAAAAAAGAGAAAATGGAAATTGGAGGAGGAACAGGTTGGTGTGATAGTAAGGCAAAGGAGTACAGGGATGGAATAAGGGATCAGTCAGAAACAAAAACGGAACTGATTAAAACCAAATAAATAACAATGCAAACAACAACTCATATAAGGATGAAAAGACTAAGCAAGATATATAGAAAACAGAGCAAAGAAAATAGAAGTGCAATATATTATTGGCTCAAGTTATTGGCACTGAAAAATCAGTGTACCTTCAGCAGCTGTTCCCTCAACAAGTTTTAGTGTTCACCTGAGGCTATAAGACAGTATCGATATTTCTCAACTTACAACCAGATTAGGAACCAAAAGCCAATTCATAAGTCGCAACTGTCATAAGTTGGATCGTAATCGTGACAGTGATTAATTTCTTTTCAAATATTTGTTGATGTTTTGACCTATTTTGTTTTATTTTTGGCCACAGTATACTATATTATCCATACCATTATTAAATAATTCAGTACTGTATTCTTCTTCTTCTTAAAATGTACAGTATGTTCATAATTTTTTTAATATACTTCGGTATTCTGTGACATACGATAGGGAGAAGTGGTAACTGCAAGCAACATGATCCCTTGAGACTGTCAGTGGGGCGGCTGGTGCGGGCAGGTGATATGTGGGATACGGCAGCAGTTGTAGGAAATTTTTGGCAAGAATTCAGTTCTGTGAGATGCACAATAAAGGGAAGATGTGCAGAATTAACCCGTTGAATTTGTGTCTCTGTGATGTTACAGTGAGAACAACAGTGTGCTGCACGATCTTTTAGTCCATGGAGAGGGGTGGTGCTGCAGTGGTGCAGGACTAAGAAGATGGTTGCTAGCTGTGCGTGGGTAGGATGGGTATGTAGCACACAGTTTCATACGGTGTTTATTTCACACAATCTTTGCATTACAATGGCACACCTGCATACAGTGCAAATACTGTACATATATGCAATGTTTTAATGTATTTTCATAACATTTTCATAATATTTAATATCTATGATATAAGCTGTAAGTGCTCAGTCCCATCACAGCTGTTGGCAGATATTGTTGTTGCGTAACGACATTGTACATGTACTCTACATTGCACATTAGAAGATGTTTATGGATACATGTTTTATTTAGCTACAAGATGCTCAATCACTTACCACAATGCTAAGAATCATTTTAAAAATTATTTTTGACAATTTCATTTTCTATTATTATTTTTTTATTTTTTTTATTTTTATTATTATTATTTATGACTGACCATTGGAAGTGTGAGTCAGTCGTATGTTGAGTATGTCATAAACCAAGGACTACTTGGATAAACAATGCATACTGTAATACATAAGCACAATGTGTGAATCTTTGTTATAAACTTCCAAACACCTAGTGTCACCTAACTCACTTTCATTTTTTCTTTTTTGAGCAGCATTAGGTCACAGCAAGATACAGGTATATTTTCTAATATGCAAACACACTGGCGTAAGGTATTCCTAAACTGATTTAGTATTATTTTCCCTTAATAATACACATTCTAGGAAGAAAGATTTTATCTGGCTGTATGTGGAAAAAGTTTAAATAAAAGTTAAGGAAAAGTTATTTTCAAAAAGGTGTATCATTTTCAAAGTAGCTATTTCTACTCATTCATTAAAGCAGTATATAATATGTCAGTTGTTTTTGAATTATACTTTCGATCTCATCTAAAAAAGCTACATGATAAAAAAGCATGATAAAGACATAAACACCTCAAAAATTTGACTGAATACTGTATTGCCATTCTGTAATGGACAATCTGAAAAAGTCACATATTTGCAAAGATATATTTTATTTGAGCAGCCCCTAAAGCCACCCATACAAGCTCCTTAAAAGAGTGGAAGGGGGAAGTTACGTGGCCATTTTCCAAGATGGCCACATAAATTTTATCTCCTCTCTAGAGACCCATCTTTTGTATTTTTCGCTCTATTCATATGATCTTAGGTCTCTACAATTGATAGAATTTTTAATGTCTCATATAACGATAACAAGGATTGTCAAATTTTTGCTTCAACATGCTCTCCAAACAGGAAAAGATTAAAAATAAGGTCCACTGAAATAGGTACAACTGAAACTATACAACCAAAGAAATTTACTACGGACACACTGGATATTTTTGACAAACTCAAAGAAACTCACACTAGAAATGCCTGTTCCACTACACGCTGTGACAGCTCATTCTCAGGGGCAGACATGGCAGAGTTGCTAGTGTACAAGAGAAATTTATCATGTCAACTGAAGCATTTGGAAGCAAAAAATAGACACCACTGATCTTCAGCTCAGTGCTGTTCATGTAAGTCTCACATGTTATAGCTTTGGTGATTCGTGCATGGGGGGTAAATTCAGGTTTTCACCGCCTGAAGTGGGAAATATGCAAATGTATCGTGTTCATTTAGGCTATTCTCGCCTGCGACTCACGCTAACCACACCCACTGCTGCTTGTTGGCGGTTCAGAGCGAAGGACTGAGTTCAAGCTGATGTTGGATAAGCAGGACGGAGGACTTCCCGGAAGTCCCATTTTGCAGTCGCCTCAGCTGGAGCCATGTTGAGAGAAAGGACCGTAGAAAGTTCATAAAGCTGTGTGCTATAGAATCATCTAAAGACAGCTGCATGCTACACATCCTTTTTTTGGATTCATAACTGTTTTTTTTCCTCCAGAAGTTTAAGAGTCTGAAGTGTTGTGCATAACATATTGCAAATGAGAGAGCAGCGAACTTCTATAAAGTTGTGTTTATCTGAAGCCACTCCAAAAAACTGTGAAGGTAAGTTTGACATGTGGCAATTACAAATCTGTCAAGTAAAAAGGAAAAATTTCTACTTCCTCCAGTGAATTGGGTCTCCGCACTGATGACAGTGCAAGTGCATCTGAAAACCTAGAGAAGTTGAAGGAGGTGTTTGGAAGTATTGAGAAGGGTGGTGGACTTTTCCATGGTCTAATGATAAGTCCTCGGAATATTTAAGTGATGTTATACACTACTACATAGTGTGGTGGAGAGGGGAGGTATGTATGGGGTACACCCTACCCAGCAGTTGGTGCAGCAGTTCGTACAAGGATGTTATAATGATCCTCTTATGGATCACTTGCATTTAAGAGACCTGGTGGACTCAGCAGCATACAGCCATGTGAACAACCTCATTTGCATTGCCTTGTAGATATGTTTTTTGGACTACTGTGTCATGAGTTTCTACTGTGGGTAATTGCCTTCAGCTGTTTCTATGGTTGATTTAAGTGGACTTATTTGCAACTGAAGGGTTTAGAGGAGGACACAGCTCAAACTGAATCCCTCACATGTTTCAGGGATACGTTGTTAAACTGGAGAGACTTTCCTACTCCATTTGTTCCCAATGCAACAGATTGCTTGTTTGAGGTTATAACTGTTGAAACTCAGTAAAATTGAGTTTCCAATGAATTTATCATTTGAGATGCCATTATAATATAGCTAGGATTTAAAGATGTTCAAATGTTATATTGCACTAAAATGAAACTGGATTGTCTGTCTTTAATATCGTACTGTAGTTTTATAAGGACCTTTTTTAAGTGTTAACATAATTGTTCTGCTGTTGTGGTATATATTTATCCTTCCCATTTGATCATTTTTGGAAGCCTTGCAACTGATGTAACTTATTGCTCTGAGTTGTCGCTACCTTTTTCTCCCGATGTTTCTGTATCCCAGTGTGGCTGTTGTTGCAAAAAACTATTGGAGTGTCATTTATTTGAACAACAAAAGAATGGTGCTGCAGCAGTTACATAAAAATTACGGTATAGCTTGGAATTCTCAGAACAGGATAGATCATATATTGCAGGTATATTTCAGTCACTCAATTTGACAACCATTTCTCCTAGGGCAAGATTATAGTAGTCTGGAACTTATCCCATAGGTGTAAGGTGCTAGACTAGGAAGGATACAACCTCCACAGGATGCCAATCCATCACAGAGTAGCCACACAGTCACACATTACAAACAGTCTAGAGTCACCAGCTCACCTGAAACACATTTTTGTACCATAGCAGGAAACTCAAGAACCTAGAGGAAACCGTCAAAATCACTAGGAGAATATGTCAGCTCCACACATACTGAAAAGCACCAAATCTATAGCCATCACACGGCCAGGCCCCGTGAGGCGCCTGTTCTCCTTATTGTGTCACCTTGCATTCCAAATATATTTCAGCTTTTCAACTGGAAAATATCCTGTAATGGTCCATTTATGGGATATGTGCGTGTTGCCGAACAAGCTAAATTACACTTTATGCTCACAAGATACCGATTTTGTGATATCCGTATGAAAACTGTGGGCGAGAGCATTGAGTCATTAAATTGTAGAATACTGCCTACTACACTGAAGTGTATCCTTGCTCCCACTGTTTTTATAATTAAACTGAAAACCAACTTCTTTAACCATACATTTCAGTAGGTGAACTCAACTTCTGTATTCACAATTTGTCTTATGTTTTTTCTCTGTTGTCCCCTGATGTTTCTTGGCATCCCGAAACACTGGTCCCACAAAGGACTGCCCCTTGATACATTACTTGCTGCCTAGAATTGATGACCACCAACAACAAACACAAGCTCTGCAGTCAGGAGCCCATGAAGGCCTTACACTGTCAAATGGATCATCAACCATGGGTCTGGATAATGGCTTTAGTATTATTTGACTACAACTCTGCCTTCATAATCTTTCATACCAGGCATAACCACTCAGGTCCCATGTCCTCACAACAGAATGCCTGGT
Organism: Arapaima gigas; assembly: GCA_900497675.1. Lineage (NCBI taxonomy): Eukaryota > Metazoa > Chordata > Actinopteri > Osteoglossiformes > Osteoglossidae > Arapaima > Arapaima gigas. The sequence continues at coordinate 61,177 of UFQX01000461.1, read as the reverse complement.
TGGGGTGGGCAGGCATTGGGGCTTGAAACCCGAGAGGTTTACTTTTTCCCTTCTTTGTGAGTTTTTTCCCTCTCCTTAGTTATCAACTGCCTTCTAAATAGCTAACTATATCTGCTACCTTAGAAATTGAAACTCTGTACTGTATCTTTCCCTTACTCACTGTAACATTCCTTGGAACTTTGTTAAAAGCACTTTGGGTCACCCTAATAAGAAGGACACTCTATACAAATGAACTGAACTGGCTTCAGTTAGGGTACGGAATTCCAGGAGTCTCCGTTCATTTGTCTGTACCTTGCAGTCATACTGTATGTGTTCATATGTATCAGAAGTCAGGATAAGCTTTCACAGTGAAATGGACATGCAGAGTTTCCAACCTAAACAGCCAGTTTCCAGCGCACTGTGTCCTATGTAGGACTGTGTCCTTGTTGACTAACAGCAAGAAAACATCAGTCTTCGCTCAATAGTAGATTACTGGGTTTCACAGAGAGCTGGATCCCTGACCGAGAGTTACTGGCCGCATCTCAGTAGCTCAGCCTAACAGAGAATGACACTAAAAGTATCATTCTCAATATTTAATGAGACACGGGATCTTTGCTAATTGAGTTTCACAAGGAACGGTGGAACCGAATCTTTTTTAGGATGATCATATTGTTTTATTTATCTCACTGTCTCAAAGCAAATGCTAAAAAGGGTACAACTGATTATGAAGACAAAATCAAACTGCATTTCTAAATCGACAAATGCATGACAAAGATTATAAAGTAATTCGGTGAACTACTGCCACAGGTATGAAGAGCACTGCCAGGAGTCACCTATATCTACCAAGTGAGTACAGGCCTTTCACAGTCTGACTTGAGCCCTCTGCACCAGTCCACAGAGATCAGACACACTGCTGCTGGGAAGTTGCCAGAGACAACACAGGAGGCCGTATCTTGGCAACAAATAAGTAGCTGCGGGAGTGTCTTTGCTAGGGGCCAGTAACAGAACGTAAGCTTTAAGAACATGTTAAATTTTGCAAATACCAGGCCCATGAAAGTAGCCACTTGCACCTTTTTTTTTAATAAACTAAATTGCTTGGAAAATTAATGAAGATTAATGAAGCTGCAGATTTATAGTTTTTTCAACAAATAAACTGTGTGAATATTAATATTTTAAAGTGACAGTAACTGTTAATACAAGTAGGTTCAATTTTTTATGTGTGTTTTGTGAAATTGAATGCAATTGGGATTGTAGTTGTGCTTCCTGAGTCAAACAGATTATCACTTGAAAGAGTGTTAAAGAGCAGAGTAGTCAATCGAGAAAGCTGACAGCAAGATCCCAGATCTGACAGCTCACTCACAGAAAGACTGGAATAATGCTGAGACAAGATACGGTTTGTGTTTTTTTAGGAGAGGCTTGCTAAGGAAACGCAAGACCTCATTTTCAGGATGAAACCTGACTTACTCAAACCCTCTTCTGATCTGTCATTGCCATTCGAGTTTCTCGTCTGATATGAATAAACTAGGCTAAGCCTTCCCAGGGTTCCTTCAGTCCCAACTGAGGGACTGTCCTATGCACATGAATCAGTTCACAGGACTGAACTGTGGGATTCAGCAGCAAAAAGATACTACTAATGTGATTATAGGTTACATGAATGTCAGCCATCCATTTTAAATCAAAGAACCTGAATTTAATGAACCAGAAGTAACATCAATTAACAGATAATATGAAACACTTGTTACCGTTTCATGAACTACCTGCCTTCTGCTGATTATTGCATTTAGAATTTAGGTTGGAATCTGCTTTAAGGACAAACACTTTAAATGACCGTATCTCTGTCTGGGTGTCATTAGTATAGCTTTCAAAAAATGTGCTGAGAAAAGGACTCGGTGAGATAAGAAACCATTCATTTAGCAGCCGTTCACCACGGGAATGTACTGTAATTTAAATGCTGCCTGCTTATTAATAGGATTACTACATGATCACCATTAAGTCATATAACATATGACTACATGTATATACAGCTGGACTAGAAAGAAACCTCTAGCATGAAGTAGTTTCATTGGAAAAGGGAATATCTCACAAGACTAGATTAGTTGTGGACTCCACAAGGCATAACTGGTAGTTCTCCTGGGAATACTGCAAGCATCACAAGCTAGAGCAGTCTTGGGACCTGTTTCTCAGCTACTCTCAAACACAAGCAGCAAACGTGATTCTTACGCAAGTCTGGTTCATCACCTCAGTCAACATCTGCCTGACTGGCTGTATCGAAAGCTCTTCAATTGGTTCAGCTGAGCTAAATATTATTTGTAGCATTTAACAGAAGTATCCAACTGTAACTATGATGTTATGGGACATAAAACCTACACTACTGGAAGTTAATTTTGGTGAAGCTTAAGGGGAGCACATCAAGCAGGTTTGGAACAAAATGTCATCAACTGGAATGAACTGCATGCAAAGGCACAAGTGAGCCATGGCCTTATTTAGTTGGGTCTAGACCACAACTCCAGCCATAGTTCCAGTACATTAATGCCCTACCCTCTACTCAATATTCTTGATGTTGGGGCAGAAGTATGGCCTCATCATTTTCTAATGAAACATTAACCATATTTTTATGACCTGTAGTAGACTCTGTAAGAAAAGCCAGTGTACTATATGTGAGAACTTTCTAGGTTATCTCATTCTCTAAATGGGTATTTTTACACTCAAAATAAATAAATACATCTTCTTGACCCAGGTCTGACCATACACAAGTGAAAACTTAATTTTATACTTTTCATAACAGTTGTTTAATGTTTATTTGATGCCAAAAACACAATCTAAATCTCACAGCAGGTGTACACTTGCAATATGAAGATATACTTGGGATATTTTAGTCAGAGAAATGTACAGTGCATGGCATTAGTCCACTGAAAAAGGACAACTGAAACTACACAAGCAACGAAAGTTACTATAGAGCCATTGGATATTTTTGACAAGCACAAACAAGAAACTGGGGTTATGACTGCCTGTTCCTCTACCAGCTGTGCCAGCTCAGACCTGGCAGATTTGTTACATCAGAAATTTATAATGTGAAATGAAGCATTTGAAACCCAAGATAGACAACATGGATCTTCTGATGTTAAATTAGAGACTTCGTTTTGGTTCTGGAAGCAAAATCTCTAAGTTCACTGAACACATGAATAAAGTAGAGACTCGTTCTATTGAGGGGATAGGCACGATCTCTGAATTGGAGAATTCGAAAACTAATTTAATAGCCTCTCTGGAGCAGAAGATGGAGCTCCAACAAGCAAAACTGGACTAAATGGAACTTAAGAATCACTTCAATAACATGGATATTGTGGGTCTCCCAGAGAATGCCAAAGGTAATGTTTCTCTGAAACAATATCTGCAGGATGAACTACACTCCTGGGTCAGACCGTCACCTGTATTTGCTCCTACAGAGATTGATTTTGTCTACCAGGTCCCTCACTGCACTGCTAACCTGAGTGACTGTCCAAGGAACATCCTGAGCCAATTTTTCTGACATAGAAAATATTGAAAGCACTGCTGCCAAAAAATGCAACAACATCTTTAAAGAATTCTGTCATTCTGATCTGCCGGCTGAACTCATCCATAATAGATAGATAAGTTCGGTGAAATCGTAAGAGCCTTTAAATAAGGGACAATCCGCCAGGGTTTTACTTTTCCAGCCCAGCTGAGGTGTTAAGAGTGGTCCATTAATTTACTAGAAGTGCTAAACTTATTTTTGTTTCCGTTTTTTTCTGTTTTATACTTTTGCCCTATGTATCCTGTTGTGGAACTTACCATCCTTTTGCCAACATTTACTTGGTTTCTTAATTCTTTTCTCTTTCTATTTCACCATTGGTGGGTCCTGGCAGATAGGTGTAAATATAGCTAGTGGCTGTCCAACTGTTCGGGGAGACGTTATTACAGGTCTTGTTTATACTTTGGCTTGTGCTCTCTTACCCTCTCTCAGTCATTTGCTCTGTCTCTCTGGGTCACGTCATTTAGTTTGATTTGTCCCCAAAGCCACGGTGTTTGATTTAGGTTGTGACGGTATTTCAGTAAAAACTAATTTCCAGTTCATTATTTTAGGTTCCATTATAATTATAGTTAGCACTTAAATATGTCTAAATATCATATTGTATTAAAATGAAACTGTCTGTATTTAATAAATTAAATGAGATTAAATACAGACTCTCCTCAACTTTTGAGCAGGTTATGGATTAACAGACAGGTCGTGAGTCAGATCATACTCGACAGAGTGAATATTTCTCAGTGTGTCACCCACCATACAGTAATTTCTTCTCAAACATTTATGTTTTTGACCTATTTTGGTTTTTTCTGGGTAGAGTATATTATTTATACCATCATTAAGTAATTCAGCACTGCATTGTTTAAAAAAGTTTCTTTTTAAGTTACACGAGATGGTGGCCACACTCTTGCTGTCCTCATACTGGATTTTCAAATCCTGGTCGATTGCTTTCCTGCAGAATCAGAATGGAGACTCAATCTTTCTTCTGCTAGCCGTGGTGAAAACTGAAAAAAATACATTGGAGAATGTAAGCACTACAAACTGCAGAAAGATATTTACTGGTGGAGAGACGCGACAAGATGGTTCCTGGCTGTGCGTGGGCGCTGCTATCATGTCCTACATGTATACAATCTCGTATGGTGTTCATCTTAAGCAATGTTTACACTACAATGTCATACATGCATACTGTGCAGGTACACATATATTTTCGTGACGTTTCATCTACAATTCAAGCTATAAGTGCTCAATCGTGTCATAGTATATTTTCGTACAGCTATCAGCAGACACTATCGTTCTGCTACAACATCATATGTGTACGGTACAGGTACATGACAAGATGGTCACGTATACATGTTTTAATTAGCTATAAGATACTCATTTACTTACCAGAACTCCTGGAAATCGTTAAAAATTATTTTTAGTCAATTTTCATCCATTATTATTATTATTGTAAACCTAACCCCATGTTTTTGTGACCCAATGTTACTGTTGCTGCAGTAAAAGGATTGATTCTCACTGTGGTGACATTAGACTCACCTGTAATAAATTGCAAGGACTCACATGGCATGAATTTTACAACCATTAACCAATGAATGTTTAAAAAAGGTTACTTTCATTCTCTGTTCCTTTTGACAATGTTGAGAATATTTCCATATCAATAAGTGTGAATTTCTTTCAGGAATTAAATCGTCTTTCCACTCTGTTTTTCTATCACTGCTTCTATGCACTTGTCCCCCATGCTGCTATTTGCTCACCCAACCAGGTCAGAGAGTATTTGATCTTAATAACAAAATAATCAGAACACAATATTATTGATATAGCATTATTTTATACTGATTATAAATTATAACAAATACAGTATATCATCAGTATTCAATATATCGCCCAGCAATTGAACGTATTCGGGGAATCATGAAATCGTAAAGTGGGTATAGGTGTACTGCCCATTACTGTACAGTATTTTGCATTTTCTTCCACTGCGGTCTTGTTATGTAAGCCAGCAATGAGAACTTGCAGACCATATCAAGTTCCCTTCTTACAGCATTTAGATCATCTGCTTTTAGACATAAACAAGCTCAAGCTCTAACCCAATACAATACCCTGCATCAAGATCTGGACTGTCATAAAGAAACAGTAGTAAGTGCAGACAATATTATGCAAAACAATGTATCATGCAAAGTGGAACATGAGTATTCTTCCATTCCCTTCTTTGTTATAACATTGATTGGAACTTTCTTCTGTGAATTACACTGAATCTTAATGGTCAAAATACCAACTGGTAACCAAAGGTCAAAAATAAAATACTAACGCCCAAAATGGAACATTTGCTTAAATAAAAATGGCTTAAAATATCATTTAAAATTTTGTGGACTACTGTTATACCATTGTACACCTGTTCTTAATAATAATGCATATACAGCTATTTTTTCTGTGTCCACATGAAATTTAAAAAGAACAGGGGCTTGTAAGAAAAATGGAATACACTGGTGTAACAACTGCCTTAACCTGCTTTTTTTTTTTTTTTTTTTTTTTACACACTCATAAAGCCTCTTGGCAAAGCCCTCCGAATTCCTCTTTACATTACCANTACTCTTTTTTTTTTTTTTTTTTTTTTTTTTTTTTTACACACTCATAAAGCCTCTTGGCAAAGCCCTCCGAATTCCTCTTTACATTACCAAGCTGCTTATAAAATTGCCAATGGAAGTGATGCTAGCATACGCACCAAAGTGCAAATGAAACATGCAATTCAAAAGCTACGCAACCAAAAGACGTATTAAAATGGTAGAATTAGATTCTACCTTCTACAACTCTGCAACCTGACCACCACATGACTTATAATAGAAAAAAACAGTTAAACCATTGTGAAGAGTTACAGAAGAGATCCTGGCTGTGTTGACTGTGTTCAAGAGCTGCAGGGGTGGGTGTGTTGTGGAGCTTGGTGGACACTGCTGCATGAGGAACACCTTGCAGAAACAAAGTTTCTACACCATCTCACCTCCCAGCTTGTTGAAATGAATGGGACTTTTCTGCTTATGAATGGTTTTTCACTACGTTCATTGATCGAGGGATCGCTGTATAAATAGGATGTATAATAGAACACAAGAATCCTAACAGTATTATTCAGGTTTGGGGTTGATATGTATAAAATACATCAACAGTATATCAAGATATTCAAATTGAAGAAATCCGTTCAAGAATACAATTTACATTCTTAAAAAAAATCATTTAATAAAGCAGCAGTTTGTTTAATAACACGATAAAATACAAAAGCAAACAGTGAAGAATGTAAATTACTCACTGAACTCGACTGTAAAGTGATAGAACTGTATCTGTTACAGAGCAAAATGTACTATATTACAGCCTTGACACGGTGTGGTTAGATCCCGTGACGGGCAGAATTTAAATACCTTTAAATACGTGTTCTGGAAAAAGCATGTAAAGCTGCCCTAAAACTAACATATTTCAATGTTTTATTTAGAAGTTAAATTATTTCATTTTCAAAACATTTTCTCAGTGAACATTAGATTGTACTAATACCGGGACTAAACATTTCCCAGATACACGATTTTATTATTTGTAATGATATTCTCAACTTTCTGCTCCTATATCGTCAGATACCTTCTCAATAGCATCCGCGACAACAATAACAGTATCTACATAACCCATAAAACTAGGATCTGTATACAGTCGTTCTTTTTGAACGATGTTGGGTCGTATCTACTCCAGGCCTCTTTTCCAGAGGACGCGCCGGCTGTGAAATTCACACAATACTGGATCTGACAGGTTCCCCAAAGGCCTCTGTTTCCACAAAGCCGGCAGTGTGGCTGCATAATGACACTTCCTTACTCGCAACACACTTTATTTTCCACTGCAAATGCTTCATTTTGCCGGAAACACATCTTTTTTTGCCAAACACATCTTGACCCTGGAAGAACCGTAGAAGGACACCTACGCATCGCATTACAAACTCGATGACAAATACTCACTTCACCATGCAACGGTCGTCGGAGCCACGACCGTTACTCGCAGCCTAATGCAGCGTTACACAACAACACACCAAACGGACGCCAAACTGATGAAAACACCGAGGCACAACTTGCAGGAAGAGCCTAGAAATAACATGCATCAGACCGCAACGAAACCGACCCATCGCTGCCTCTGTATTTCCACCCGACGAACACACGTTGCAATGCGTTGCCATTCACCTCAGTACACACAACGGATAACCGTCCGTAGAAAAGGAATTACACTTATGCAGAATACAATAACTATAACAGCCTGTATTTGCACGACATTTGTGATTTTAGATTTACTATGACACACTTACTCCGAGAGTGCACGAAGACCACCTCGTCCCCCTTGAACTGTTCTGGCACCCGGAACTCAAAACAGTATCTGTGAAGTAGCACATTACCCGGTGTCGGTGGTCGACTGCGGCGCAAACCTCGTCCGAACTGTGCCGTGTCCGTGCAGGACGCGATTCTTACCGTTCTGAGCGGCGACGGAACGTAGCATCAAAACCCCGTGCAAAACAAGCAGCAACATCTCTGTGCAAGGCATCGTTCTGAGGCTTCCACTTGAAGACCGGGCAGCTGGCAGGTATAATGCGAGAGTGCGGCGAAACGGGAAGAACGGAGGGACACTGCAGCCGTGTGCGCCACTCCACTCCACTCCAACCGGGTCACCTAGTATCGTGTCGCCGAGCGGTGGGAGGAGAATGACGGCACCTGGGCACAGGCGGTGCGGGGCGGCAAACCAGCTCACACGTTCAGGCCTCGGCAGTACTGCGGAGGAGACAGCGCAAGAAGAGACAGCACGGCGGAGAAGGGAGGAGGTGGAGAACAGGAGAGGAAAGGAAAGAGAGATTGTGTCTCAAACAAGTCATGCAGTTAAACCTAATACTGCAGCGGCTGCTCTGCCTTTACGTGCTTTGCGAAAGTGAAGAGGAAAATCAGCCTAAAGCCGCACCTGCAGCAAAAATAATTCATTTAGTTACTAGACTCAAGAGTTGGAGTCGATTTAAATAAATCCCCATTGTACTATTAGTATGTTTCTACTATTTCTAGCATTTGTTACTCTATTACAGTACAATTGATATCTGTACATTTTTACTGTATCAGTATGGCAAGTAAGATTAAAATGATATTTTTACCATAGACAGCTTAGTCAGGTGGTAGCTACTTCTGAGAAGAGAATTTGCCAAAACATTGTATGGACACTAAAATTGTTCAGCTCATGTTCCTGTTCTCATAAATATTCCTCATGCTTCAGTATGACCTTTACAGTTAGTGTGGATGTGCAGCCAGGAACCGTTGAATATTAGGGCTGCAGTGAATTTGCGATCAAATACATTTGTGAAGAAAGAGTAGATTTCAATATTTCAACATTGACTGTTATTGCCAGGAGCACTTGTAAAACAGCTGAGTAAAACTGCATCTCGTTCTAATGAAGTCACTTTCCCTGGTTGAATTCTCACACACAGGCTGTCCTCAAGCTACGCTCTAGAGGAGGGTCTCTTTCTTGACCCGCTGCTGTAGCAGTATTACACCACCTGACAGTGTGCGTGTAATCCACAGAGCAGGTCTTGGATTTCAGCCTGATCTTGCACCAATACTTCACCAGGCAGAGCCAGTTAAAGATGTACAAAGTGCTGATGGTGATGTTCCAGCAGAACAGCCAGACAGTTACAAACCTAGGAAAAGAAAGCCAGTTTCAGAGACCTTCCATCCTTTAGGGAGCTGCAATGCAGCTGGCATTTTTGAATGCCTTATGGAGCACATCTTGTGCCTTGAGGAGGCCATAGTCTATCTGGATGATCAGCTGGACCTTCAGGCCTTGAAAACCTGCAGAGAAGTGTTCACGGACATCTGTAAAGCTGATCTGAAGCTCCACGCCGTGAAATGTAGCCTCCAGTGAAGATTCTGGGGAGCACACAAAGTTCGGTGATTTTTGTTTTTTTTTTAATTTCCTTTCTACTGTGCTATAGATAGTACTGGCTGTGTTACCCAGCACTCCCAGGTCAAAAAGGTGTAGTGCTAGAAGGTAAAAAGCAATAATATAATATAATCAAATTATTTTATCATTAAAGATTCCAGGTGAATTTGTCATTCTGCACATTCAGATGTACAGTGTATTCAGAAACATTCAGCTTTCCATCAACCCTGACCGGTCTCCCAGTACCTGCCACTGAAAAACACCCCTGCAGCATGAAGCTGCCACCACCATGCTTCACTGTTGGGATGGTGTTGCGCAGGTGATGAGCAGTGCCTGGTTTCCTCTACAGAAGAAACTCAGTTTGGCATGGTGGCCAGCCCTAGGAAAATGTGTGTGTGTGTGTGTGTGTGTGTGTATTTTTTTTAAATAAAAGTCCATCCAAAGAGTACGGCCAACTAGCTAAACTGCAACAACCATTCAACACTCACTGGGGCGAGTCACTTAACAGAGAACGGACATGCCTCATATCCACCGCAATTCTTGGCAGAAGTCATCCACAAGAACCCTTCCCACACTCCACTTCACTGCTTATGATATCCAGCCACACATGGACAAGGAGGTTCTGGGGAATGCCAAACTCCTGATTGTTGGTGGCTGGCCACACCAATCATGGCTGTCCAGCCAAGTTGGAACAGCCCGTATTGGAGAGAAGAGACCACGCTTAAGTTGATACCTACCACATTCCAGTAAGAGTCCACAAGTGGGAACGGCAGGCCATGCTGTATTCAGGCTGCAGTTAGTCCGTGGTTCACAAGTACCCAGCACACTACATTAGAAACCTGAAGTCTCCGATATTGTCTTTTGGCAACTGCTAATGACACAGAATGCATGGGTTTGGGAGCAAGTCGTGAAAATTAAGGTTGATGTTGTGAAAAAAGAAATTGTCCTTGCTTAAAAGAAAGAGATGTTGTTGAGCCTGCAAAGCAGTCTGCAGAAAACCTGAAATGCAGCACAAGATATCCTTATCCTAAATATGCAATAAGGTAACTGCAGACAGGAATAAGGATGTGAAGAAGAGAGATAAAGTGGGTGAATGTCCTTGGTTTGGACCTGAGTTACAGTGATGGATGCTCTGGCATAGATACCATTTAGCCAAGAGAAATAAGACAAACAAGTTGTATATCCAATAGAGAGCTGAACACAAGCTGATCACATACTATACATACCACAATGTAACCTATATAATGTAATGAATTTCTTTGTTCAGAGAGGCTCCCTTAACTCAGACTTTGGGTGGTGAGACTCTCCCTCTCAACAGAGAGAAATAAAGGTATTTTGTAAGCGCTTCCTCCCGTCTGTCTGATGATTAATTCTGGTCACTCATGAATTAATTTTCCACCACAGTTTATAATGAACCCAGGTCATTCGAAAACCATGCTGCATTTTTGTGTGTTTTAAATGATAAGCTGTACAGAGTAGATTGTAATAAAAACACAGGAACAGAGGTAACTCAACTACTGATACCCCAAAACCAGTGGAAGTCTCTCTTCCAGACTTCTGATAGCAATCCTTTGGCCACCTATCTCAGCTAAGACAAAGCCATGAGCCATTTTCTGGCCATTTTACTGGCTTAACATTAACAGTGGAGTCCAGCGCTAGCGTGTGCAGTGTCTTGTTTGTCAGAGGGTGAATCTACTCACTTGTAACCAGGACACCACTCCAACCTCTCCCCTTAGAGGTTACCCCCTTTGAGCATGTGGCAATGGGCTTCATTAGCTCATTGTAGTGAAGCACACCTCACTACATGGCCGCTGCTTTGCCTTGATCATCATGGATTATGCAATCTGTTACCCTCAAGCAGCTACACTGGGCTACACTGAGGTGAAAATCACTGCATACAGTCTTTTTCTGGTGTTTTCCTGCATGGGGATCCCTAAAAAGATTCTTATTGATCAATCCTTTATGCCCCACATTCGAAACGAATTGTACGAACTTTTGTACATACGAGCAATCAAATGTAATGTTTTCCACCTACATCGTTTTTTTCTCTTCCTCTTCAGTAGAAGGCTGACCTGCTCTAAGATTGCTGGGTCAGCCAGCAGAGTGCTATGTAGGGTGTCATAACCCACTAGTGTCACTGGGACTTGTTGGACAGCTGTAACAACCTTACCTATGAGCAGGGAGTTAGTTGGAGTGTCCATCCTTCATTGGGGTTATTTGGAGCTGGATGTACAGTTATTTGGGAAGAAAATTCCTAAGCATAGTGTGTTAGTCATTAAAACCATTTTAGCTATGTTTCTACTTTGCTGAATGTCTTAGGCATTAGGGAATGCTACAAAGGGCTGTTTAGTCAGCATGGAGCAGGTTAATTTGAAGTTGCTGAAGTAAATCAAGCACCTACTCAGTTGCAGTGTCAATGCAAGTGTCATTAAACAGAAATGTAATCATGCCAGGACCATTTCTGTAGTGCAAGAGTCCAAAGAGGCAGACTGATGTGTGTTTCTCATGGCAACATATAAGCTGCAGCCACTACCTGTTCACAAAATCATTTTGAGGCTAGTAAGTTGGTGTTTTTTTGAGCCATCAGAAGCTGGTTTCCCAGCAAATCTTTTGGCATGTTCTGCCTTAATCTGGGTATTGAGAGGCACAGTCTATGTCCCTGTAGTCAACAAAGGGGCAGCAGATGAGGAACTGTACCCCTGAACTTTCATTGGCACTTTGAGCTTTATGACCACTGCATGCCTAACAGTAGGTTTTAGAGAGGTTCAGGAGGGTGTTGGTGCCACTTTTTTGCAATGTACTACTCATTAAGTGCAGGAGAACATTAAAGCGAGATCTTTATTGCTGAAATATATCTGTGTTTTCAAATTGTGACAGTCATTTGACTGCACTAGTTTGATTTTCCATGAAATTCTTCTACTGGATGTCATCCCGGTCAGGCAGCGATAAAGGCATCTCCCACCTTTTGAGTATGAATAAACAGTCACATCTATCAGTTGCTGTAGTCACAGGTTATTTGGAAATGTAGTTGTCCCTGTGCTTCTCTGATAAAGAAAAAGTACAACAGCTTGCTCATGTGCATGGATTAAGTGCAGCTGAACAGAAACTACAAAGGATGAATTCCATTTATCAGATATCGAAGAATCCTTACATTTAGCCAGTGGTTATAATCAAGTAGGAGTTACTGAGAAGGATAGTATGAAGACTGCATTTTGCACACCATTTGATATATTTGACTGGAATTGTATACCCTTCGGCCTTTTTAACACCCTATTAGTTTTCAAAGGTTGATGGAGCAGATGTTCTGGGTGCAGCACTGCAAATCACTGCTGTCGTACCTGGAAGATGGCATTTCTTCCACCGTGGCCCAACTGATAGAACATTTGAATGTTGTGCTGGAGCGGCTGGAGCAGATAGCATTGAAAGTTAGACTGGAGAAATGCTCCTTTCTGCAGGTGGTGAGTGGCCTGGGTCATTTCATCCCAAGTGAGGGAGTGAGCACTGACCCAGGTAAGATACAGGTTGTCATAAAATGGAAGCATCCCAGCCATTTTTCCAACTCTGATCATTTTTGAAATTTGCCAAACACTACCGCTGAGGTATTTGTAAAGCTAGCTGCCCATTATACTGACTGGTAGCAGAGCTTGCTGGGACAATAGCCTGGAAAGCAGAGGGAAGATTTTTACTGGAATTAAAGACAGAGGAATCTCAGCAGTTTTGAGACACTCAAGCAAAGGCTGGTGACTGCTCCCATGCTGATGTATGCTGACTTTTCACTGCCTTTTATTCTGGACGTGGATGCAAGCCACAGTGATTTGGGAGCAGTCCTCATCCTCCACAACTGTACTACAGCCTTTAATATTATCAACTATGGCGTATGGCGTTTGTTTTGAACAGGTTGGGGACAGGCTTGAAGTTCTCTGTTATTAGTGCTCAAGTGGTTGAGCTCCTACATTAAAAATAAATTCCACCATGTTATTCACTCTTACTGAAAACTTCTTCTGCATTAGCGGTACAATATGGAATAGCTTGGAGTGCTATGTTGGGGCCATTATATATTACCATGAGGTAGTATCATCAAGAAAAATATTAAACTTCAAGAATATGCCATGAATATGCATATCAAAACCACACTCATATCTTCACATGAGACATTCTGAACATTCATATCACGGTTTATTTTGTTTCTAGGTATAAATTCACCCTCAGTGACTTCAGGAGACTGAAAGTGGTCTTGAGCAACCAAGCAGAATCTGAACACATATCCTGATCTGAATGACTACACAAAGTTTGCCAATTCATGAGCTGCAAGATTATGACAGCATAGGCTGTCCTAACCCTATAACTGTTTACAAAACTCTTTTACCACAACTTCACAACACTGTGTTTTAGGTGCTCACGCAATGTCACCACCATTATTCAGTTTTTGTGTACAATTTGTTATTTTTTTGGTAATAATGTTTGTACTCACCAAACAGATCAGTACTCATCATCATTTGTTCTTCCATAATATATTGAACTGTTCCTGTTTTACAGTGGTACTTGAAATTTTCTAAACCCTTCAGAACTTTCTGTATTTCTGCATAAATTTGGCCTAAAACTACATCAGATTTTCACACAAGTCCTAAAAGTAGAGAAAGAGAACCAAATCAAACAAATGAGTAAAAAAAATTAGACATGGACATTTATTTATTGAGGAAAATGATCCAATAACACATATCTGTGAGTGCGAAAAGTATGTGAACCTTTAGTTTCAGTAACTGGTGTGACCCCCCCCCCTTGTGCAGCAATAACTGCGACTAAACGTTTCCGGTAATTGTTGATCAGTCCTGCACATCGGCTTGGGAGGAATTTTTGACCATTCCTCCTTAGAAAACAGCTCTTTCCACGTTTGTGGAAGTGTATCATGGCACGAACAATGGAGATTTCTGAGGACCTCAGAAGAAGAGTTTTTGATGCACATCAGGCTAGAAAAGGTTACAAATCCATCTCTAAAGAGTTTGGACTTCATCAATCCAGTCAGACAAATTGTGTACAATGGAGGAAATTCAAGACCATTATTACCCTCTCCAGGAGTAGTCGACCAACAAAGATCATGCCAAGAGCAAGGTGTATAATAGTCCGCGAGGTCACAAAGGAACCCAAGGTAACCTCTAAGCAACTAAAGGCATTTCTTTTAGCTAATGTTAATGTTCATGAGTCCACCATCAGGAGGACACTGAACAACAATTGTGTGCATGGGAGGATTGCAAGGAGAAAGCCGCTGCTCTCCAAAAAGAACATTGCTGCCTGTCTGCAGTTTGCTAAAAATCACCTGGAGAAACTAGAAGGCTATTGGAACAATGTTTTGTGGACGGATGAGACCAAAATAGAGCTTTTTGGTCTAAATGAGAAGCGTTATGTTTGGAGAAAGGAAAACACTGGATCCCAGCATAAAAACCTCATACCATCTGTGAAGCACGGTGGTATCATGGTTTGGGCCTGTTTTGCTGCATCTGGGCCAGGACAGCTTGCCTTCATTGACGGAACAATGAATTCTGAATTATACCAGCAAATTCTAAAGGAAAATGTCAGGACATCTGTCTGTGAGCTGAATATCAAGAGAAGGTGGGTCATGCAGCAAGACAACAACCCTAAGCACACAAGTCGTTCTACCAAAGAATGGTTAAAGAAGAACAAAGTTAAGGTTTTGGAATGGCCAAGTCAAAGTTCTGACCTTAATCCAATAGAAATGTTGTGGAAGGACCTGAAGCGAGCAGTTCATGGGAGGAAACCCACCAACATAACAGAGTTGAAGCTGTTTTGTAAGGAGGAATGGTCTAAAATTCCTCCAAGCCGATGTGCAGGACTGATCAACAGTTACCGGAAACGTTTAGTTGCAGTTATTGCTGCACAAGGGGGTCACACCAGATACCGAAAGCAAAGGTTCACATACTTTTGCCACTCACAGATATGTGTTATTGGATCATTTACCTCAATAAATAAATGTCCATGTCTAATTTTTTAAAATCATTTGTTTGATTTGGTTCTTTATCTACTTTTAGGACTTGTGTGAAAACCTGATGTAGTTTTAGGTCAAATATTTGCAGAAATATAGAAAGTTCTGAAGGGTTCACAAACTTTCAAGCACCACTGTATCTATTTACTATATTGAACACCATAAAAACTTCACACTTAGTCCCAGGAAGAATGTTTGTTTTTTCGCCCGAAACAATTCTTAAAATATTTGTTGTGCGATATTCAGGATAAACATATAATCCTGTATCCAGAATCATTAATTGATTATTATTCGTTACTCCTTCTCCAGTGCTGAGCTGTGGTGAGACAACAAAACTGATAAAACGTGGTTTCTTGTTAGATGCTGGAATTATTGGCTTCAACTTATCTTGTGTGTCTTGGAACTAATTTTATAGTATTTGAAAAATGATAATGCACAAATGCATGTTTTATCATTCAGTTTAAAATTCATTCACTCACTCTAAGAAACCACTTTTCACTGTCAGGTCATGGTGGTCCACAGCCTAACCCAGAATTACTGGAAACTAGACTAGTTAGAGTACTTCCTAATCATGACACCAGTCCATCACAGGGTAGCCACACTTGCATTCAGTCACAAACACATTCACACACTTATAGACCCTGGCTAATATGAAACATGCATCTTTAGACAGCAGGAGAAAACCCATTCCAACACAGGGAAAACATGTAAAATCTACACAGACTGAGCTGGATTCTAAATTATGCCCAACCCTCCTGGATACTATGAAACTGAAGCCCAGCCCACAGTGTCTCTGTACTGTCCTTGGTTTAAATTTCACATTAAAAAATTTCAAGTTAAAAGGTTTATATGGATTTCACATTGCTGGATTTCAACGGTGTCATGTAACCTTTTAAAAGTTAATTTTAATATTCCTTACCATACAAATAACACATGAAACCCTGGACTAGCAGCAACTGAAACATTTATTGCATCAGGGAGCTATATTTATAATTTATACAACTCAATTTAAGAGGAAGCGAGGAAGGAGATCTTCACTATTCCTTCTCTCTTTGCTTGGATTTACGTTGAGATGCCAGATCTTTCAGCTTGGACTCTAACTTTCTTTGCAGGTGGGCCTTTTTGTTTGGGTCCATGGCCCTGTCCTTTTGGCTGCTGCCTGCATATAGTACCCCCTCTTTGCTTATTCTCCTTCGAGCCTGGGACTTGGCCTTATCCCCACAGCCATGTACCTGGAAAACAGACAAAGACCAAGATGATAGTTAGACAGAATGGTTCAAGAGAACAAGTTTAATGTGCCTCTGAGGTCATTCACATCTTTTCTGGGATGGTGTACTGACAGTTACATTTCAGCACTGAACGTTATGTTTCGGTATTTTACACAGCTACTAGCCTGGTGTGGACCACAGAAACTAGAATGGGACAGAGGAATAATGGGACAAATGAGTCATGAAAATGTGAACACTGATCTGCAGAGCACAGGTCCTACCTCTGGGATATGATGACTCAAACAGTAGTGTTTGCTGCAGAAAGGACACAACTGCCCCAGAGTCAGCACACTGACTTTACACTTGACAAAGGCACAAACGCTGTCAGCTTTTACAGCAGCGCTGATAAGTGCATCGAAGTCATCATCTGATGCAGGGTTTGCTTTCTCAACACAGCCTTTTCCTGGGAATTCAAGAAGTAGTTAACAATCTGCTGAAATGAAAACCATTCTTCTTTTTACCACTAAACTATTACACAATGGTCAGCCATCCTCATCTCTTGATTCTAAATTGCTAGAGATTTGTGTTCAGATCACATACAATGAACAAGGTGCAAACACCTATGATTTATAAGATTACAACCTTCTATATAATGTGGTCACAGCAAACGGGTAGACAGAATGAAGAACAAACTACCATAGTGCCAAAGGAGACCTACCTTTGGCAGTACGCTTGGACTTCTTGGAGGTCTGACACTTAGTGTCTGCTTCCAAAACCTTCCACTGCTTGGCCATTTCCTCCCTCCTAGCCTTTTCATGCCACGTGCATTTCAGATGAAGGGCTTTCAGGTCCTCTTGACCTGTCCTCAAAGTCCCTCCCTGTGGCTGCTTGTTATGATCAGCTGAGGCTTGTTCTGAGTAGGAAAATTCTGCTGGCTGCTGTATCCCATGCTCCTGCTCCTCCTGTTCTTCCTCTGGCTCCAGCTTTGCAGTTGCCTTGGAGACAGTGATATGCCTCTCTCTTCCCTCTCCTGTACTTTCATGTTTGAGTCCCAATTCCTCTGATATCTGGTGCACTAGTAATCGATCATGGGAACTCAGTGATGTTGGGAAGTCCAGTTGAGCTCTGTTTGAGTCTTTCAGAAACTGAATCAGTTGTTCCCTCAGCTCCTCTATATGGCTCTTTGCCTCACTTCTTGTTGAAACAAGGGGTCTGTCATTCCTAAGTTGGTGGGACAGTGATTTGTCTACTGTGAAGGTACTCCTCTCAGGTGAACTCTTGTATTTGGTCTTCTTTCCTTTTGGATGTCTCTCCTTGGTTTTGCCTGTTAAGACTCTTTGGCCCCGTGTTTGTTTTGACCCCTGATCGTGGCTATAGTTCTGAGGTACAGGATCCTCCAGGTACTCAAATGCCGTGCGGACCTCCCCATGCTCTGTCATGTAGTCCACCAAGGAGCGAAGGAAGCCATGATGGCGGACTGTTTGCGTGTCACATACCACTGCTATATGGCGCCGTGCTCGTGTTACTGCCACATTGATCCTCCTGTCCTCAGCCAAAAACCCCACTTCACCTGCATTGCCAAGGAACACAGCATAGGATTTAATCAAACCTCAGAAATTATTGAACTACCTTAACAAAGAATGCTAAACCAGAAGTAGAAAAAGCCCAAAAAGTAGCACTAAAAACTATGCACATTCGTTTTGCTTGCTCTATAGTAAATTATCTGCTCAACTTCAGTATTTCAGATGAGCTCAAAGAAGACAACTCTGCTTGTAATAACACACTTTGTTAGATCACAACAGTATAACATCACTCCTTAACTCTATTAATTTACTTAGTTTTACTTTTAGATGACTGTTGAGCTTGGCATTCTGGTAAAAGCATTACCAATCACAAACAAACAAGACCAAGCTTATGATGGGTGTTGTGGAATACCTGTAACTGAAAGAGATGCACGTAAAAGTGGGTGATGGAGCAATGCAGAGAAAGTCAACTTTTATTAAGCAATGTAGAATGTTATTAACTGTGCAAGAGAACCATAACATAACCATTCAGCAGCAGTGCTATGAGAGCAACTGAATTTTCTGGCACATTTGTTTTTTTTTATGTACACAGTATGACATCATCTACTCACCAACCATGACCAAGATATTTAGATATACTTTTCCTCTTAAAGACACAACAGCGGGAGTTCGTTTTAACTTCACTTGCTGTGTGTACATGAACATAAGATCTGCCTTTCCCAGGATCCAAAGCTCTTTGTCATAATGCCACCCTTTTAAAGGTGTATGCACTTTGTACACATTGCCCATTACATGACACACAGCACACATGCACGCACACAGAGAATGTGTGTGCTGTTTGTTTTTTTAAACATATTTTTACTTGTTTGGATGAAATTTGATGTTGAAATTTTTTTGACCAATTTTTTTGGCTACAGTACTGTTTCAAGCAGATCAGTGCATAAATCAAATAATGGTATTAATCAAATTGCAAAAATTTATTGTGTGCATAAATCATTTGTTAACTGTAATTTTTCTCTTATCTTTAACTACTGGCTCTCTTTTTCTGCTTAGGAGCACTGGACAGCCACTGGCACTTGGATCCCAAGAAGTTTACTCTTTTCTCTCACCTTCTGATTGGGAGTTTTTTTTGCTTTCCTCTCCTCTGTTGCCAGCTGTCTTGCTTTATAGCAAGTACAGTTCTTACAGGCATTAAATGTGCAGCTAACCTTTAATATATAGACTTACATACTGCGCTATATTTGCTTCTGCCATGTCTCTTGATCTTTGGTTCAGCGCTCTGTGTCACTGTATAAGAAGAATGCTCTGAAATGAATTGAATTGAATCTAACCAATGACAGCTGTCTTGACTCACCCTTTCTGTTAGATCTAACCAATGAAAGCACCACAGCCTCCTTTTCCCTCCCCTGGAAACCATCAACAGACTTGATCTCAAGCTGAGGATGTTTCTGAGAGAGTCTTTGTCTGAGAAGATCCACCTGCAAAACGAAAAGCATCCCTTGATACTTTATTTGATTCCAAGATATACTAAGGTCTGGCAGTTATACAGGCCTAAATTCAGTAGTTGTTAGATTAAATGAGTAACTGTTATACATAAATTTGTTTAAATATAAAGATTAGGCCACACAGATGTCAGAAAAATATATATAATTTGAACATCGAAACAAAACATTGGACACCCCCTTAAAAGGACATTCCTTGTATGCATATACAGTACTGTGCAAAAGTCTTAGGCATGCAACTTCAATGTCTGTTGAGAAGTACAGGTAGATTCTTATCTACCATCAGGGAGGTTTCTGATTGGTCCCAAATTCATTCTGCAGCCTGAGAATGACCTCAGACACCCAATCTCAGTCATACACAACTATCTTCAGCAAAAAGAAGGAATCCTGCAACAGATGGTCTGGTCCCCACCGAGCCCTGATCTCAACATGATCAAGTCAGTCTGGGAGGACATGCAGAGACAGAACTGCAGAAGAAGTCTGGCCTAACCCTAAGGGAATTGATGCTGTTTTAAAGGCAAAGGGTGGTCCCACCAAATATTGATTTTATTGAGGTTTTTTTTTCTACTGCACTTTTTAGAAGGTTTATTGATTAATAAGTATTCATGGCATTATTTTTGGAACCATCCTCGCTTTACAGCATTTTTCCCCACAGGTGCCTAAGACTTTTGCACAGTACTGTATATTTAAGAGGACTTCAAGAATTTCCAACGTTCATGCTGGTGTAATGATTCCACTCTTTATAATGGATGATCAGACAAAAAGCAACACAGAATGACAATGCTAAGAATCTAAAATCATGATTATATGCACTGAGCTCTTGTATGTCTATATGCACATGCAAGGTCTCTGTCATCTGTTTCTGAGTTTGCTCTTCCGTGCTCTGTGTGTCTTCCTGCTTGTCTATGCACTCTAGCTCACCTGTCTTCCTCATGAAAAGCACTTATCCACTGTATCTATAACTCCTGCACTTGATCTCACCTTCACTAAGCACCAGGGAAACATGACAGTCTTGCCAGTGTATACTGAGTTCTTCAAGGCAGGATTTTATAGTTTGCTTGCCTCATGTTGTAAACATATATCTGCTTACTTGATAGTCCTACTTTGTCAAAAAGACCATACAATTTTACTTTAATTTTGTCTCATAGTTGATTCTCACTTCATGACTTTTTTACTTCTTTTTTTTTTTAACTTTTTCTGTTATATTTATTTACATACTGCTCACAGACCGCCAACATCTGTATTGTGGTTAGGTACCCATGACTGCCAGCTACTGACAAATTAACAACCATGGACCTGGATAAAATTTTTAACATGTATAGACTGTAGACACAATGCTACTGTACATCAGACATATCCACACAGGGTCTCTGTCACCCCAATAGAATACCTACAATGGGTGGGCAGCCACTGGTACTTGAACCTGCAGGGGTTTATGTTTTGCCCTTTCATTGCACTTTGAAGTTTTTTAAACTCCTCGGTTGGCAGCTGACTTATTCAATTGGAAATGGAAAACTACTTTGCACCAATACCTTTCTTTTCATTGTAACATTCCTTCTAACATGTTTTTGGTAAAGTGGTAGAGCATAAAAAAATTTTGTGCAAGTGCAGCCACCTTAGTGTCCTACCTGCAGGTTATAAGGTGCAATGACAGCTATATCCCTGGCCTTTACACCTGCCTTAGTTAGAGCCTCCACGTGCATTGCCACCACATTGGCTTCACCTGTTGGTCACAAAAAGTCAAAAAACAGCCTTATGACAACAAACAATCTAAGAGTTAAATCTAATAAAAATACTTTTCATTACCACTGTATACCATTACATTGTTACTGTATTGTAAAACCTAATAATAACTACTGTCGAAACAGATTTCTTAGGCATTCCACTAAGGACAGTGCCTTTAAGCATAGAGACTGTGCTTAAAGAGAGTAACACACCTCATGATAATCCCATCCTAACCTACTTTTAAGAAATGCCACAAAGTGCAACTCTGACAACCTGACCATCTAATTGTAAGCTCTTCTTCGCACTTTCCATCTCAAACTGAATGGAATTTTGTTCACGTTGAGGCCAGAAGTATTATCATGTCAAAACTTGATAAACACTGGGAACATTAGATATATTAAAAAAGATGTGAAAGTGCCTGTGCAGATGCCTGTGTCTACCTTCGTTGCTTCTCGACTGCTCATCTGCATCCTCCATCTCAAAGAGGCCACATCCTGCTGTGTCAATGAGAAATAAGGGCACATCTGTCTCCTCTGTGCTAACTACCCCAGGCAGATCCCTGAAAAGCACACAGATAAAAACAAAGCAACCTTTATGAGACCAAAGTAAGTTAGCACAGTACTGTTCAGGTCATGTAAATGGCTTATACAAACAGACCGAGTCATCCAACAAAGTTAACAGAGGCCAATTTAAATATTCATAATAAGGTTAAGAAATAGGATTAACACAGTGAACACTATGTTAATACAGTTTGGTCAATGGTCAATGTTCTGCCAAAAAAAAAAAAAAAAATACTAATAATACATGTATGATAAACAGGATGAATACTACAATCAGTGCCTTTCCCAACTTCACGTTGCAAACAAGCTTAATACAATTCAGGGTGTTCGTTCCAGTAAGGTCAAAACATTCTAGATCACAACATAACACTTTGCTCAGAAAACACTTTTATATATTAAGCTTTGCATAGTAATGTTTTCACAGAAGCATAAGAACTCTATATAAAGAGCAACCTGACTCTATTATAGTCTTTTTTGGGTGGCAGAAGGTTCTGAACACAAGACCTAGCACTTTTCAGCAAACAATTCTGATTACTAACATTGTATTATAACTGTATTGTTAGAACTGCTTTTGTAACAGAAACTATAAGAGACTTCAGAAGTTACTCAAGCACAGTACCACTGTTTTATCCTTCCAACATACTTTTTTGAAGTAACTACTGTATAGGGTTTCTGCCCCCTCCTGGAAAACAGTAGGGAAAACACTGTACAGTCTATAGTTCATTTCCACTGATAACATATCTTACTGAAGCAATTTGGCTTCACCTTGCACATTGCTAAGCAAAGACGGTTGTGAATAACGAATGACCCCGCAAGAGTGAAACACTTTTCAGCATACACATATTCAGTCCAGTGCTACAAAACAACAGAAGAAGAGTCTGGCACACAAATTGGTGTGACATAAACAGGGGCCTTATATGTGTTTCACAAGTGATACAGTGTTTTCATTACTAAATTAGGAATTTCAGGATAGCCTACCTCAGCAAGTGGCTCTCTACAGAGCTGTAAGCGATTAGCCTGCCTTGATACATCTGCTCGGATGCCCAACGCATGATGGCGCCATTCATGCGGTACTGGACTGTGAGCATCCTCACCACACTGTTGTCAAGCTTCTGGATCAGCCTCTCCATCAAGCTAATGGCCAGGCCTTTGGATGCAGCTCTGTGTGGGATAACATGAGTCACACCATGACAACAGGAAGGACAGTTACGCAAACAGCACCAATAACCAGTAAACTAGATACCTGTTTTAGTTACCTAGCTAAGTATTTAACTATAATCATATCTTTCCAAATATCCAGCTTAGTCAGTTAATTAAAGCAATCTTTGTGTAAGGCATTTCATTCCTATCAAACAGAACCAGGCATACATACACATGAGTCAGCAAGCAACTGATTTAATTTCTCTTACATGGGAGACATGACAGTGGGAGGCAGTTGGTGGTGGTCCCCAGCCAGGACACACCGAGAGGCCTTCAACAGGGGGATCCAGCAGCTGCACTCAAGTGCCTGGCTGCATTCATCAATTACCACCAAGTCAAAGTGGTCAGTTGGAAGCAACTTCAGAGGCCCATCATCACTGGCTCCTAGAGAGAGGTTGTCCATATGCAGATTTACCCAGCGCTCACACTAATCACATCTCAAAATAGAACTGAACTGAATAGGGTGGAAGAAGCCCGATGCAGGTTAGCTGAGGAACTGAACAGACAGAAAGCTTGATGGTCTAAATCCCATGACAGGTCCTGCACTTGCACATAATCTGAACTACATCAAAACAAACAATCAGCTCTATAAATAGATATGAGTGTGTAGGCTGGCACTAACCAGCAATTTGCAGGTGATCCAACTCACCTGTGTTAGTGGCCAGGATGACATGGGCACTCTTTAGTGCCTGCACAATGGCTGTGTCTTCCCTGCTCCTCAGCTCCCGCCGAAGTTCCCGCACTTCTGCCCATAGCTGACTCCTCTCGCCCTTGTCAAGTGCCTTCCTTATTTTCGCCTGCATCAAAACGCAGTCAGAGGTACGACATGTTTATACTCTTCCCCCAATAAACAGTCTCATGATATCTGGTTTTTTATGTTTCTGGCAAACTATTATTAACACTTATCATTAATCAGTTCATATTTTCATTCATCCAGTCTGCACGTCAGTCCGAACGTCAGTGCCATGATGGCTTTATTTGACGGTTCAGTTTGGGCTTATAGCTGTTTATGATGGCACCCCAGCAGTACTAACATTGTATAGAAAAATATAACCTAGCATCAGCAAAACAACAATTATACTCAGTTATAAATTCTACAGGAAACAACTACATAATCATGTGATAACCTCATTGGTAATGTAGAATGGCTGTGTAGTGAGCTTACACAAGCTTTATCGATATCAGTGCGGATATCAGCAAGAATGCTGGTGGAATCTTCACGAGCCAGCACAGCATCCAGTGAATATTCCTGCGCCGACTCCAGTAGCCGAGCAGGGTGGCCCAGACGCAGCAGTCTGACCTGGCTTGCTGCCAGTCGTTCTACCAAGTTATCCACAGCCACATTGGATGGAGCACAGCACAGGACCTGCACCCGGGGACAAAGGAACAGCCACAGATTAGCAAACAGCATCTAAAACAAAGGATGAACTCTACACTAACCATGAAAATTATCCAAAAGTTTTGAACTACTATATAGAGAAATATTTACCCATTAAAATAGCTGCATTATAAAGTAAAACAAAACTGCTGCTGAAAGTTCCAGCAGCAGTTTGAAAAGGGAAATCTTAAATTCAGTGATGTACTTGCAACATACTCTACAAAAAGTACAGACATTAGAGAAAATGATTAGCATTAAAAAACTATTAAAGGGACATAGATTAGCAGCCTCCCTAGTAGTAGAACTTCATATTCACCTTTAGGCCACCTTTAACTGCTTGCAAGATGATCTCTACCACAGTAGTGGTTTTCCCAGTCCCTGGGGGTCCATGAATGATTGCTACTTCCCTCTGGGATAAAGCAAAAGACACAGCTTCGCGCTGGGATTCATCCAAACTAGTGTTAATGAAGTCGATATCACCTGAATAGAAAACAGAATCATTAAGTCAATACCAACTTTAAAACAGAATTCCACACCATGTTCTGGATTTTCTATTTCAAACACAGGTACAATCATTACCTACAAAATAAATTCTGTACAGAAAACATGGTTTTAATTATATGGTGACTATACTTTTTGTATTTCACCCATTTATACAGCAGCACTAACAGAAACAACTCAAGTTATGCACCGTGTGCAAGTCTGTTTCACAACAATTCCCTTAGAATGTGAACTAGTAAATTATGGTCATTAATACAGCTGTCCAATTATATCTTACAACAAAATATAACTCCTGGAAGGCAATCATACTTGACTGTGATGAGGTGCTTGGCTTGGAAGAGCCAAACAAAACGTTTATCAGTCTGGAGGCTGTGCCACCACTCCAACCATGAAGAGAGGTCAATGCACTGCAGAAAAATCACACCAAGTATCAAAAACGTCCCAAAACAAAATGGACATTAAATGTGACAATGCAGTCATTTTTGAGATGGCAACAGAATTAAAGTCATAAAGAAAAAAAAATTGTACACTACTACAGAAAACAGTGACAGAACAGCCACACTGTTACTGGCTATTTGTGAGAGAGCCACCACTGTCTAATTGAAGCCTACAGATGAGGAAACATACTCACTTTTTCAGCCTCCTATACGTGACATCGTTGGCCAGCTTCAAAAGGCTGTAGAGGCCATTCCCCTCTAAGCTGAGGCTATCTTGGGACTCATCAATTGCCACAGATATGGCCATCGGGGTCACTCGAGTCACAACCCCAGTGCCCAGCTGTGAGGCTGTCCTGCATTGTGCAGAGTCATACACTCCTACAATGTCTCCTAGTGGACAAAACACAGGAGGGTATTTTTAACGTGCAACCCTGGTTATTTCATTCGCAAACTTTTTCCAAAAAGATAACATATGGCATATAAATACAAATAACTGATACACTGGAAAAGTATTTTCCCGTTTCAGATTTTGTTTAATGTTGAATCATTTTGTTGGTTCTACATATATATGAATAAAGGCCTAGTAGAGGTAAAACGACACAATTATGATACATTTTTATTATCAGGAGCCACTGTATGTTGGTTGGTTAAAGATCTGGCCAAACTTATGATGAAATTATGCAGTAATGCAGAAAATAAGACAAGAGATAAAAAATACCATTCCAGACTACTGTACAGTCATATGAAAAGTACACACTCTTCCAATGGTTTTATTTATAAAACCACAAACAACAATAATCTGGCCTACACCAATTCCTATAAGAGACAGCTCTAGACAAATGTAGCCTCAGGTAACAGACAACACATAACAGATTTCATTATTATTATAAGCTCGGTGAATAAAATGTACTTTATTAGTTTATCATCAGGAAGCATGACCCACTCTAAAAAAGCAGAACTTTTTGCAGTTCCAGACCGGAGCAATCAGTTGTGTGTGTAACACCATGTTAAGGTGAAAAGACATCGGCAATGAACTCAGAAGAGCTGTTCTGCTCATCAGTCTGGGAAAATCACAAGGCCATTTACAAACAATTTGCAATCCATCATTGTAAAGTGAAAAGGATTATATATAAATCTACAACATTCAAGACATTTGCTAATTCTCTCTAAAAAGAACAGGGCAGCAACCTTAGGTTTGCATACATGCATCTGAACAAATTGCAAGATATCTGTAACAATGTCCTTTGGACATAGAGAGTGGAGATGTTAGACCACAATGCGCAATGAAACGTTTGATGAAAACCAAACAGCTTATCACCACAAACACCTTCTACAAATCATCAAGCATGGTGGTGGGAGGTGATGATTTAGGGCATACAGCAGGACATTTATCCCAACAAGACCAGAAAATCACCAACTGAATGGCTGAAAAAGGAAAGAATCAATGTACTAGAAAGGTCAAGTCTAAGTCCAGACAGCAAGCCCACTGGGATGCTGTGGTGGAACCTTACAAGACCTGTACATTAAAAAAATGCCCACAAACATCAATGAACTGAAGCAATACTGTAAAGAAGAGTGGGCCAGAAACTGATTTCAGACACTGGTAAACTCATACAGAAAGTGACTCCAAGTTATTGCAGCTAAAAGTGGTTCTACAAGTGACTGAATCAGGAGGTACTTAGTTATCAGATATGGCTTCTGCATGTTGGCTTATTTTTGTTAAACCAATAATGACATAATGGAATTTATTATATGCTGTCATTTATAGTTACACCTAATTTTAGGACCTTGTGAGGACAACATGATTTTTGTTGTATCCTTAAATACAAAACAATAGAATTGAAAAAAGGGTGTACTTTTCCATAACTGTCTGTGTAAAACAGATGAAAATTCAAGCCAACAGTCATCTTTTTTACAGGTAAACCCCATTACACTCAAATTCACTAAAACGTAATTAAGCTTCTAATACCAGCTCCCACAATATTGCACAATAGATGCCCTGCTATAATACAGAGCCATAACGCAGTGCCAGAAATTTGTCTGCAAGAAATCAAGAAATTCAAAGGATAATGCGGTGGGAGTTGCTTTGTATTTTGGAAAGTTGATTTGGGAAGGTTTTCAATGAGCTTGGAATGCATTACTGCTATTTTTCTCATTTAAAAAAACAGCTGTAAAACAGCATCCCAGTGTATGCAATTTCAATCTGTGCAGCACTTTCAGGAATGAAATATGTGTAAAACAGGGTTTACCTGTATTTTAATACCAAGCTAAAAGAGAAAAATATGCAGAAATTTTAGACCTAGTCAGAACAAGAGAGTGAACAAAAAATACCATTCAACTGCTGGTCAGCTGGTATTTAGGACTGGATTTGAATGCGTAGCACAGTAAAACATTTTGTTACCTGGCCCAAAATTGTTACTGGGTAAGGTAGTCCCTGCCACATGTTTTCTTGGTTCAAACACAACAAGGTGACGTCCATAGAGGCTTGTCCGCTGACTACCAATCTGCAGCTTCAGTAGACAAACCCCCCTGTGCTGCAGATCCTTTAGAGACAGATTCTGCTGCAATAACCTTCAAGAAAGTTGCTTACATGAAAATTAGGTGAAAATTCCAAAGGAGCTAACAATTCATAACCATTCATACAGCAGCATATTCTTACAACATTCAGACTGCATAGGTAAAGGTTACAATTCCATGCGGTTCACTGTCATGCAGCCTGTCCAGGCATGCTTTACTTAACCATAACACAGCAATATTTAAACTTATAAAAATTATTAAAATTATACTAATCAAAGATACAATCAGACCATCCAGAACGACTGCCAACATTTCCAATATACATACCTATAACAATTGAAATATAACAGCATGAATTACATAGAGTGAACAAAAGGCACAGGGGTTCCCAATTCAAAGTATTCAACCAAGTGAAATATTAAAAAGCTGTAGTACCGCATTTCTTCGATCTCGGCTTCTCTTTCTTCTCGCAGTAGCTCGAGTGTTTTGGACACAAAGCATTCCACATCCATGGCCAAGTCTCTAAAAACACAGCAGTCGGACCTTTACAGCAGCAGACTCCACTACATGAATAGAGGTTATACTCGGTAGTTTCATACAAACAGCTGTGGAAACACACTGAATGCTCTTATCAGATCTGGAGGAACAGACAGATCTTACCCAGATGTTACCCAAAACATCAACACGATTGTAAAGCATTATTCTGCATTTCTAATTGCATTTTCAATTTTGGTGAACGTTTGTGCTAATATACAAAGCGTTTCTTCACAAAGCGGTTACCTTTCGCACAATTCCTAAAACTGATATCCAGATACTGACGGTAATATAATAATCTCTGAATATAACATCAAGAAGCTGCAGCAGTAAACAACAGCACACACCGATGCACCGGAAGTGTAAACGGATATGGTTCGTCTCATCTTATTCCGGAGTCACACAAAACTGATCGGCAGAGAACTCAGGACTGTCCCCACACCAAAGCAAGAGAGCGCGGCGTTCTGCATCTCTGGCGACTTGCTCACCCCAAATCAAACGGTGTTAAACTAAAAAAAGGTCTTCACTGAGTTTTTTTTTTAAAATACAAATACGGGCTGTGATAGAAAAGAGCCAACACAACCATATAATTTATATAAATTGTGTACATACATCATTTATGTGCCGTTCCCTTCAAAGTAATTTCCTCCATTTTATATATATTTTTGTCCCGACGTTCCTGTCACTTTGGAGCGCTATTGAACTTTGTCAGACATTATTATTATTATTATTATTACTGGTCAGACTGCTCGCCCTTACCTGTTTCTTGGTTTTCCCGCGTCCCCCTCAGTTCCATTTCCAGATGGCTGGAATTAGCTGCACTAATTTTGCATTTTTCTTGGACCGTGTTTTACAAAAAAAGAATTTATGCTAGCGGGAGGTGACGCCACCTACTGGGCTTTTCAGTTGATAGTAATAATTCCGCACACAGAACGCCTGTTCTTCGTTATGTAGCGTCAACAACTTTTCTTTGACTGCCCTACAGGAAATTGGGGAAATAAGACCGTGGGAATAAAAGCTGTATTTCTGCGAGGCATGTTTAACCAGTACGGGTTACCAAACACCAACAGCCCGCCCCCAGACCTTCCGAACACACTACACAGCACTGCGGTCGGTGTCATCGCCGTAACTCCCGACAATAGTTGAACACATGATGGAAGCCGCAAGCCCAGCCGTCGTTACACACCCACATTCAGTACAAACAGATTCAGTAGCCAAGGGTCAGTCCGTCATTCCCATCACAGCGCTGACTAGTGCAGGGACAGTGACCAGATCGGCGTGCCCCCCTTTCCACACCACCACCTGGCGTCGGGGTCGGGAACCCTGAACAGTGGTAGCCCCGCATCTCACATGACCTGATCCGCCCCGGCGGCTGTGGCACTTGAACCTCCTGTCACAGCGCAGCCAGTCTTCTGTTAGCGCCGTCACTCTCTTATGCCCTTCAGGTGGCTGGGGACTGCGGGACAGCCTTCACTCGGAGGAGGTTGTCAGGGGAACACTTTATATTTTTTTATTGAATGGAAAACGGATACAACAATAGACACACACTGAGAAGTATACAATAAATAAAAGAGTAGATAGATAAATAAATACTGTGAAAAAATGGAAAAAAGCACATCCATTTAACCATCCTAGTAAATAAATTGAAAAGAGCACCAGCAGCCTTGTACAACGCCAACTCGGAAAAAGTTGGGAAGGTATGGAAAATACAGAAAGCAGTGACTCTGAAATTCAGTTTGACTTATAATCCATCACAAACAGTATAAAAACAAAATATTTAATGTTTAGGTTGGTCAACTTCATTTTTTGGTAAATATACATCTATTCTTGCTGTTGACGGCCTGCAACACATTCCAAAAAAAGTTGGGACTTTACTACTTTGTAGCATTACCTCTCCTTTAGGTACTGAAGACAGCAACTTACTGAGTGTTTCAAGTGTAATTTTGTCCCATTCTTCTTTCAATGAAGTCTTAAGGTGTGCAACGGTATGGGGTCTTCGTTGTTGCATTTTGCATTTCAAAATGTGCTACACATTCTCATCTGTCCTCTCACATTGAGGACAGGTCAGGACTGCAGACAGGCCAGTCGAGCACTTGCACCCTCTTCCTTCCCAGCCGTGCCTTTGTAATGCATGCAGAATGTGGTTTTGCATTGTCTTGCTGAAATATACATGGGTGTCCATGGAATAAATATCATCTTGAAGACAGCATATGTTGCTCCAAATCTGTATGTACAGTTGTAACTGGCATTTGTGGATGTAACTACATATTGCGTTACTTGATAATGGTTTGCCAAAGTACTCCAGAACCCATGTGGTTATATCCACTTACTGATGAATGGCAGTTGTTGATGCAGTGCCATCTGAGGGATTGAAGATCACAGGCAACCAGCTTAGGCTTGCACGCTTGCCCTTTCCGCATCAAAATTTCTCCAGATTCTTTGAATCTTTTAATTATATTATGCACTGTTGATGGTGAAATACCCAAACCTCTTTGGATCTGTCTTTAAGAAACATTGTTTTTAAACTTTTGAATGATTTTCTCATGCATTTGTGGGAAAATTGGTGATCCTTAGCCCATCTTTGCTCTGAAAGGACTAGGCCTTTCCTGGATGCAGCTTTTATACCAAAGCATGAGTACAATCACCTGTTGAATAACAAATTAAAATCTTTACAGGTTTTCAGTAATAAACTTGGAGATATCATGCCAACATTTTTATATGTAAAATGTCAATGCCAAAAAAACATGGGATACAGTCCCTGAATGTGCCATAGAAAAAAGAAAAAAAAACAATGGACATTTTTCCTGAATTTACTAATCACATGTTTGACTGGGTACCATGTATGTAAAAGCAATTTCCTTCACCTTGTTCATTAACAGATATTTATGAGGTAACAGCCAAACTTTCTACCATGGAATACTGTCTAAAAGGGTGTTCCATTAGCCAGTAACAAAAGCCGGAGTAGCTATAAAGACATCAGCATCTCTGCAGACTTGTGAAGTAAACTGTAGTATGACCACCCTGGGCCTACCACCTCTCTCCATTTGCTGGGACTTACCAAGGCGATATACCATTTCAATAACATCAGCAAGCTTATCCTTTTTGCTGAGTAAGACATTCTGACAGATCTATATTGTTTCGCAAAGAACATTGTTTTGAGCACACTCTGGGACCCCTGTTTATTTCACGAGAGGCTTTTAAATACAATTTCACAACCATCAGGAAAGACACCCATTACCAAGTTAAAGTGGTAACTGAAAATTGAAACATTATACAAATTCACCATAACTCATAAGGTTACCATGAAAAGTCAACAGCTGACCCACCAAAATGATATTACTATCAAAATAATGCTTAAGAAAAATACTCTTTTTTATAGAAAATCTTGAAATTATTACAAATATAATAAGGATGTGGAGAAAAGCTGCGTTTGTAGATCAGTTTCCACACCAGTAATCCCTGCTTGTGAAAAACTGACAGTGAGACAGGAAATGCATCTATATTGTAGTAGCCCATTGATAGAAATGTATCCACCAAACAGATCAAAAACAAATTTAAGAATGAATTTCCAAACAGAGATCTCATTTTTCAAAAACAGTTTCACCCAATTCATTTTAAAAGTCAAATTCAACAAAGAGAAATCTAATAAATCAAGGGCATCATGTATATAATAGTTAACAATTACAGGTTTCCTAATATAATGTGAACAGTTTTTCCACAGAAGTTAAAAAGCAACTGGTTGATGGCTTTAACAGTGTTATTACCTAAATGTACCAAAGAGGCAACATAGGGGAACCTCGACATAACTTCCGCTTTAGGTCCCTTTACAACCAAAGATTAAATCTCTGTTTTGCTTTGTCAGTCATGGGACCCAAATTCAGAGAATTCCTGTCTTGTTGGTTTTTAATTATCTTAACACTTACTGTCTCTTTAACTGGGATCCCATTAATAGAAGACATTGTACAGTTTTTTTAAAGTGAACAGGTCACAGTCCTGAAGCTTCAGAAAACACCAAAATCAACTCAATACCTGGCTTTACTTGCAAACTATTTCTTAAGAGCGAAGCTGTGTCTGCCAGCTCACTCATATTTTGTCCAGCAGTATAGATACCTTTCAAGCTGTTTGATTTAATAAAATAACAAAAAGCTTGTGTGACAAAGATGAAAAGGTAAATAAAGACAGGGCAGCCTTTTCTAATACCTCTTTGCAGGTAAAACCTTTGGTTAATTTTGTGAACCAGTTTCACTGACCTATTCCATTTGCATACATGGTTTTCACTGCACTGTAAAAGGCCCAAAACCAAGATTTTCCAAACAATAAAAAATAAAGGGGTGTTCCATAGAATCAAATGTCTTGTAAGAGTTAAAAAAGAGCATGAAGCTCTCATCCAAGATAAGGTCAGGGTAATGAATAAAGTCTAATACCAGTCTTATGTTATTAAAAATATCCTTATTACTCATAAATCCTGACTCTTCAAAAAATGAATCTAAGACTAGTTTAAATATTTTTCCAAATATAGCAGCAGACATTTTTAAAAAAGTATTCAGTAAACTTGCAGGCTTCCAATTATCGATGAAAACAAGTCCTCATTCGGTTCAGTTATTAAACAAGTAACACTTTGTTTCATGCTGGTGGGGAGTACCAAATGATACTCTCTGCAAAAACCTCAGGCAGTGCAAACTTGGAATAAACGATAAAATGCAGAAGAAATCCCATCACTCCTTATTGTTGACTTATTACTTATTACTTGTTCGTAACAATTTACAATATTTATTTTAATGAGTTATTTACTTGTTTATTTTACTTTAAACAAATAAACCTTAGTATGCAGCATGTCTTATTAGTATCAGTAAACAAATTAGGCAGTTTTTAAGTTCGTAACATAGTAGTCAACTTGGAAGAAGAGATTTCTTGCACTTCACTTCCTCAAGGTGTCTTTACCACACCTGTCTGTAACTATTATACAATTTCCTGATTTGCAGAAATCATNTGGAAGAAGAGATTTCTTGCACTTCACTTCCTCAAGGTGTCTTTACCACACCTGTCTGTAACTATTATACAATTTCATATANCTTCCTCAAGGTGTCTTTACCACACCTGTCTGTAACTATTATACAATTTCCTGATTTGCAGAAATCATAGGTTCAACTTATCAAGGGGTTTCACAGAGCTGGTTCCACAAAAGCTGGAAGCTACAGATCTTGTTCTGTTGGTGATTCTACAGGTTCCCTCCAAGGCTGATCGCACATTAAATAGTGTGATTGGTTGGCAACTGTAGCGCTTATGTGGACATGTTGACTGTTATGGATGAATTTTTCACCTCCACTGTCCAAAATATAAAATTTTAGAACACTGTGTTGAGCACTGTGTGGTTTAACCACAACTCCAGGAGACCATTTGTAGCAATCAGTATGGGATACTATCCTGACCTCATCTCCAGGCTTTTGGGCGGCTCTCAGGTTGCTTGCCCTCTTGTGGCCATAATAGTGTCTTTAGGTCTTGTCTAGCAGATGCTTGACTTTGAGGGAGCTGCAAGATGCTGGTGTGAGAAACACATGAGCAGCAGGCAGCTTATTGTAAGGTATTCTGCCTATAAGCAGTTTTTCTGTTAACAGACACTTGAGTAGTTTTGTAGTCCAGTAGTGCAAGATGTTCGTCTGGCACTTCTTGACTGTTTGCACTGGCTGTTCTGCTTCATTACTTCAGTGAAGGGTATGTGGTGAAGAAGCTTTGTGTAGGGTGCCATAACTTATCAGTTGTATATTGTGGGCCACTGAATGCTAAGCACTAGATTGGAAAAACACAGCAGATATAACAAGTATAAAGTGAGGTTATGGGTAGAGGTTATGCATTTAATAAAAGCAGCTATACAGGGTGTAAGTACAATGCGGTAACCCTGCTGGCAGCTGAGGAAAAGAAAACAAAAAAACTCCCAAGCAGGATAACATGAGGGAGAAAAATAAACTTCTGAGGATCCAAGTGCAGGGCGGCTGCCCACCCCTCCTGGGCATTCACACATAGTGCCAATACTTGCAGCTAAGACATTTTATACTGCTCTGGACAACATTTTGTAGGAGAGTAAATGCTGAATAAAGTGATGCAGAGGTGCAGATGCACTGGTCACATCATCACAATGTGGAGTCCTCAGCTCCCTGGAGCATGGCGTGCTGGTCTCTTTGCTGGACTAGTTTAGGCCTTATCAGGGGAAGGGGGCCAACAATTTGCAGTTTTGGTACAAAGAAACTCAAACAAAACAAAAGGGGGTTAGAATCACAAGACATTAAGAGATAGCAATTATACTGTGAAGACAAGATGCAGAACTGAAGCATGCAAGAATAAGCTGCAGAATACTTGTGCAGAAATTGGACTTAAGAGGGCAAATGCTTTGCCTTTAGCCTTGATGTCTATGAGGAGCTCGCCAGCCAGGATAACAGAACAGTCACAACTTGAAATCATGGGCTAATCAATGAATGTCCCCCTGTCCCCCCTGATGTCCCCTATTCACCACCACTTTCTGTTAAAGAAACAGACATTCACCAACTCAATGGTGAACTGTTTTCTTTCTAACAGGACTGAATCATGCTCTAAAAGCTTTTTATTCACAGGCCATCCAGGCGCGGCCCACTCCAACAATTGAAGCCTGTCATAACTTTTCACCAGGTGACATTGTTTTATGTTTGTTCTTTCCACCAGCACTGCAATGAACTGTCTGGGATGACCGATGCGGATCCACCTGAGCTACTGTAAGCAAGCCCATGGAACAGATGACTTCTGCAATAACCCTGCTGGCTGTTCTGGGAGTGCTATTGCACCAACGTGATTGTCGCCATCTTTTCGTTGGCAGCTTTTGTAACCACCTACTCCTATGTGTGGACAAACTCACATACTTGTAGTCACATGACAGCCTTGCACCCACCCCCACAAAACTTCATGCCTACACAGGTTCATTTATTAAGATGTATATTGCTGCTGACCCCCTATCGTCTCATTCTGTATCTACTTTATATTTAGAAGGAAAATGTAGTGTTAATGTCTACTTTGCACTTTCATTAAGCATGCGCAAATAAAGAATGTATCAAAGTGTTGGATTTGTTCACACATCCCTCACTCCACACATACTCAGCTTTCATTACACTCCATTCCATTGAATGTTTCTGAATTTATGGGATGGTGGTACTTCTTCATATTCATGTTTTCCTTGGACAGAGTAAGGGGTACCTAATGCTCATTATTCTATTTTGCTACTGCCCAGAAAGGTTGAACCACTATTTTGATTCCTGTCCATGCATAGGTGTAACTTGTGTTAAGCTTTTGGCTGTGTAGTAAAATTAAAGTTTAACTGGAAAAGCTTGGCTTTGTGTGTTATTTGTTTGATTAATTTCTTCCAAACAGGTTCTTCTGACCACACAAACTGAGTTGTTTTTATCGACACTTATTGGATTTGTGGCCACCAAGTTTATCCTTGGTTCCCTGTGAACTGATCTGGTTATTATTTGTGTTATGTCATTCCGCACTTTATACATCAACACCATTCTGCACGATCCACCTAGTCCAAGCTGTATCATCAGCAAAGCATCTCTGAGACAGAGATATTCTTTATGATTACCTTCTTTCCCTACTGCATGAAGAAAGCAGCACGCAACCTTATCACTATGGCTACTGCCCTGAAGAAACTTACCAGTGAGATTTCTGACACCATAGTGGAAATCGGTGTGAAACTGATTGCCCTGCACACAGTTGCCATGCTGAATAATGTCGCTTTAGACCACCCCTGGTGGCATAAGGTGTGACCTGAATTGTTATTGGTCCTGAGTGCTACACCTAAAGCCTTCAGTTGCTAATACAATCCAAGAGGAAGGACAGAAGTTCCACTACTACAGTCCACAAGATGGACTGTCTGGCTGGTTCAAGGGATCGGTGGGTTGTTAGGGCTACACTATTATGAAATATTGAATTTTTGCCTTGTGCATCCTTATTTGCATAGTTGTGATTGTGTCTTGCTTTAGAGCCCTTCTCACTGAATTCCACTACCCATACTGCTGTTGCCCTCTCCATTGTTGCCCCTATCACCTTTTCTGACCAACAGTAGAATTTTTTTGTCCAGTCTGATTTGGCTAACACTGAAGTGTAAGGCAGATGCCTTATTCTTGACACTGAGTCATTGTAATTGTTAAAAGTCTGACGATCAGTTTTGCCCACTGGGTTGTTGGGCCTTCAGGGGTAGTAAGATCAGCATGAAAGGGGAGAAATGTGAAAGAAAATTAAGAAACCCAGAATAAACTACACTTGCTATTTTGACTATTATCATGTATACATGTATGACAAGCAACTTTGTAACTAAAGAAGTATATGTTACATTCTGGTCTGCTGCAGATGCTGCTAGGCAGAACCTGTATTGTTTAACCTCATGCTACAAAAGACAGCTGTATCTATCTTTCTAGGAGAAACTGTGAGCCAGAGGACTCCCATATGTGTGTGCTGCTGCTCAGAACCCATGCTATATTATTAAAGAAGTTTGATCACCTGCACTGTAAGTTGATTTATTGATATCTCAAAACTTCCATATTTGTTTCTCTGTTACTAATACTGTTATAATTCTCATTCTTTCTGGTGCTTGTGTCACTTGCTCTGGCATCTCCTGGGTGGGTGGGTTGTTCTCTGGTGCAGCCTACCCTTACCCGCAGTTCTGCAGGACAGAGCAGGGGACAGCCATTTTTGGTATGTCTTCTGTTCTGTGGTTCACGACTTGAGGACATATACTCCACACATCAGTTTCTTTCTCGTGTATGACTGGGAGCACATTCTGACATGTTTTTTCAACTATTTTACCCATACATCACACATTTTCTCAATCTCAAAATGTCCTGACAATTGGATATTTTTATTATTGTAATCTTTCTATTTTTTTCTTCATTTTACCCATGATAATGAACTTTTTGTTTCACAGCTGTCACAACTGCAGCGATGAGCTGATATGCCTTTATTTTTACATTATGGGTCTTTTGTGTGCACGTATTTCATTGCATGGGCTTCCTTTGGGTGCACTAGTTTCCTCCTCCCAGTCCAAAGAAATGTGTTTCAGGATAATTGGAGACTTTAAATTTTCCATAGTTTGTGAATGTATGTGGCACCCTGTGATGGTCAGGGGTCCTATCCAGGTTGTGGTTTCTTGGCCTAGCACCCAGTGGTTCTGGAATAGGCTTAGGACTGCTGAGACCCTGATCAAGATAAGCAGTGACAAATAATAGATGGTTGGATAGGTGGATACAACAGCCTTAAAGACAGCACAGCTGTACCTGGGGGAAACAGGTGTCCTGCACAGTGTTGAGCCCAAAAAGGGGGGGGGGGGGG
>UFQX01000461.1:0-23255 GCA_900497675.1 Arapaima gigas | reverse complement strand
GTTGAGCCCAAAGGGGGGGGGGGGGGGTCAACCAACCAACCAACAACCAAACCACACCTCCATTCATTACAGCACAAAGTAAAAATAACTGCAGTGAGCAGACAGGCTGATCTGTCTCTAACCAGTAGTAAATGGGACTGTGACATACGAGTGCATGTGAGGTTCCCAGAATGACCAGGTGGCACAGGTGGTGGGTGACTATAATCTAAAACTAATGAACCATAATCTATAACTAATGAACCATAGCCAAACAATTAAACAAATATTTCTTAATAAACAACCAATAAGAAATGTGCAAAGGGAACACAGCACAACCAAGATACAAACTTCAACTCATTTATTGTCACTCTCAACGTACAACCGCGCACTCACTACATTGCAGCCTCCCAACCTTCAAAAAAACAGTCCACCACTCTCTCTGGAACAAACTATAGTTTCTCTTTTTTAAAGTCTTAATGTTCTTGATTAGTTGTACCTGTTGCTTGCTTTTCTTAAAGTGTTTCACACCAAGTACAGTTCAGAGTCCTGGCAGTCCTGCCCACTACAGGAACCATTTGGTTTTATGGGCCATTTTATTCCAGAAATACAAGTTATTATAGTGTAATTCAGAGCATTTAAGTTATTTTTCAAATTCTGAAGAGAAATAAAAGAAATGAAAAAGAAACTGGTTTCACACTAAGCTCTTTCACATGGAAGTATATGATTGTCGGGGAGTTTCTTCTCTCCTCTCAGTTATTTTTAATCCCTATTGTTGCATCTGTTCCAGCTGCTGCTTCCCCACCACTTCCTGCTCATTGTTCCACCCTTTAATGCCTATAACATTGTAATGTGCCAGAGACCAGGTTGGATGAAGGTGCAGGGTTTAACAAAATAACTAGGCTGAATGAAAATCCGGGTATTCCCAAGTAACAAAGTTAGATAATCCAGGCAAAAGTTCAAAAACCAGAAGGGCACAAAATTAGGCAGTATATCCAAAACGCAAAATCCAGAAATCATAGTCAGAAAATCCAAAGCAAACAGTCAATACACAGTAGAGACAGCTATCAGATATATACACTCAGTTGTACATTGAGTTGTAAACCAGAGGGAATAACAAGACTTTTACAAGAAACAAAACTAAAACAAACATCAGGAGATACTACATTATGTTATGTAAAATGAATATCTTGTATCTCTTCAGTTATAATGGGACTAAGAAAAACAGATCACTAATACTGCTAATTGTTGTCTCTGAAGGGTGAAGAATATAGGCATGTGATGGCCCAGTGCATACCAGAAATTACAGTACTGTGCAAAAGTCTTAGGCATGCAACTTCAATGTCTGTTGAGAAGTACAGGTAAATTCATGTCTACCATCAAGGAGGTTTCTGATTGGTCCCAAATTCATTCTGCAGCCTGAGAATGACCTCAGACATCCAAACTCAGTCATACAGAACTATCTTCAGCAAAAAGAAGGAATCCTGCAACAGATGGTCTGGTCCCCACAGAGCCCTGATCTCAACATGATCGAGTCAGTCTGGGAGGACATGCAGAGACAGAACTGCAGAAGAACTGTGGCCAGTTCCTCAAAATGTTTGGAAGAACCTACCAACCTCTACCTTAAACTACATGCAAGTTTGCATAAGAGAATTGATGGTGTTTTAAAGGCAAAGGGTGGTCCCACCAAATATTGATTTGACTGAGGTTTTTTTGTCTGCTGCACTTTTTAGAAGGTTTATTGATTAATAAGTATTCATGGCATTATTTTTGGAACCATCCTCGCTTTATAGCATTTTTCCCACAGATGCCTAAGACTTTTGCACAGTACTGTAGCTAAAAATAAACCTGTTATTTATTTTCATCCCTCTATTTATGCATGCTCATACAATGTATTTTTGCTAGAAAAAAATCAGTAAAAAAATTTAAAATTCCAACATCACAATTTCATCCAAACCAAAAATGCATAAAAAACATACAACTTACACCCAAATCCCTTGTGTGTGTGTGTGCTGTGTGTCATGTAATGGGCATTATGTATAAAGTTTATATGCCTTTCAGAGGGTTGCTTTATGACAAGTTGCGTTGGGTCCTGGGAACGGCAGCTGTAAAGTTCATGTACTTACAGCTGGTGTAGTAAAGTTACAATGTTTGTCTTTAAGAGACCATGTATATGTAAATATTTTGGGCGCACGATTGGTCAGTGGATGATGTCATGCTGTATATATAATAAACAGTAAGTTACAGTACTCTCTTCTGCTTCCTGCACTTCTGCTGAGCATTATATGTTATGGTTTTCTTACCATAACATTCTGCATTGCTTAATAAAAATTGACTGCATTCTTCCACTACCGAATGTGTCCCTTTAAAACTTTCCACATGCTGGTGTTCTCAAGGACATGACACCCACAATAAATTTGGTTTGGTTTGCTATAAACATGAGGAGTACAATCTGTGTGTGTATTTGCCTGTGCATACACTTGTTCATGTGGGTGTGTACTTGTGGCGATTGCTGTGTGCTGTCCTGTGCTGCGTGTGCTAAAAGGTGCTTTACTGTGTTTCACTGATATCTGGGAAAGTTATTTTGGGTGTTTTCGGATGGGCTGGGAAAATGTCATCATTTTTCTCATAAGAAAAACTACAACATTCATTTTACCAAATGGATTTATGCAAAAAATGGCATATTTCATTAAGTTCTTCATAACTTACAAACTTGAAAATGCAGTTGTTTTAATAACTGGTCAAGATGTTCTGATGTCAAGCTCCATATGATTCCCATAACTTTTGAAATTCCATTCTTTCAACTGCATGTTGTTGAGATCAGCAATAAATGGTCTGTGGCAGGTTTAGAAAATTGAGCATACTCAGTTTAAGTGAGTTCAGGAATATCATCCACATACTTAGATGGAAGGTTGTTGTTCATTGTGTCATGAACCCTGGTGAATGGTGGTTGTAAATTTATGTGCAGGAGCTGTACATTCAGTGAGTAAATGTTACAGTAAACAAATAAGTTAAAACTGGTGCTCTTGAGTGGAGCGATGATGTGATACAGGAACGGGAAGCACGAAGCTTTAGGAACAAGGCAGTGTGGAAGAGTGGGTAACAAGGAAGTAGGTTTAATACACAACCGACACAAGAGTGGTGGCAAGCAGAGCACTCT
This sequence comes from Arapaima gigas, assembly GCA_900497675.1. Lineage (NCBI taxonomy): Eukaryota > Metazoa > Chordata > Actinopteri > Osteoglossiformes > Osteoglossidae > Arapaima > Arapaima gigas. The sequence continues at coordinate 20,119 of UFQX01000461.1, read as the reverse complement.
CTAAGCAGACAAACTTGGAAGAAATAAGCTAGTGAATTCAGGTGCATCTGGTTCAGCCCAGAGACCCTTGCTGGTCAACAGGGGGATCGTTTCTGGAATTACTGACCCAGTCCTTCAGCTGGTCCATATCTGTGAATGAGTTTCTGATCAGCTGCTGTAAATTTTACTTCCTGCTCTTGAAAAGAAATTGTTAAATGTTGGCACATATCCATTAGGTTTGCTTCGATGTTGGCAGTAGTCTGATTCCTTAGTGAGTACAACACGGAAATCACAAAAAGTGAATGAGTCAAATTCCAGGCAATCACTCCAAAGTTGGAACTTTACATGCATAGCCTTTACTTTGTCTATAACATTGAAGACTGTGACATCTCTTCCCCGAAGAGCACAGCTTAGCCCCTGGGAACGCAATTGTCAGCTTGTTACTCCAATTGTGCAAGTCAGGAAAAGTGCAATGCGTCAAGTGAGGAATTAGACGTTTACTGTTATGCAAATAGTATTTGACTTCACTCCATTCAAAGAGATGGGTGAACATGTTCCATCTGTTTTGATAAAGATTTATAAATCCACATGTTCAGGGAATGCCCACTAACTGTAGATTGCAGTTTTTCTGGAATGCATTTAAGGTTGATGGGCATTTTTTTAAAATTGCAAGCTTTTCACAATCAATGCAAGAGTTTTTGTACTGCAGTCATGCAGTCATTCCTGTCACTGATGCTGCATCATCATGACTAGACTATGTACTACAATCAGTATACTTTGTTACTCAATACATAATTGTTCAGTAGCTCATAAATGTCGTGTGCAATTGCAAAAGTCACCATGTGCTTCACTGAAATATGCCTTCTGGAAAGTTAGTGCCATCCTCTATATCAGTAGACTCCTCAAGTTGAAGCACAAAATATACAGTTATCTTAAAAACTGGCTTTCCATATTTTAAGCTATGATTGTTATTTAATGCTGCATATTATCCAGTGGTGTCTTGTTTAGTCTTTTCCTCAAGTGTGCAGAAAAGATGAGTGGACTGAGACAGAGATACAGCTGGGGTAATTTCTGTCGATAAACTGGAATCGAGACCACTAACCTAACTGTCCTGTCTTCCACATGTGTCTTATGCACAGTTTGACAGGCTACTAAACTTGCTCCTTATTAAGGGCTGCACACTTGGAGTCAGTCATTCAGCTTTTCAGGGAATGGTGTGAAATGAAACGTTCAAAGAGGATCAAAGAGGATACATAATCTACAGTGAGATGAAAACAAAGGTAATGGTTTCCACAGCTCCCTTAGAGAGAGCAGTAACATTCTGACCCGTTTGTCAAAACAGAACATTAGCAAAATACAGCATGAAATGAACATCACCAGAGGGAACTGAAAGTGGAACCTCAGCAATAAATCAGAAACTAACTGACATTTCTTCCACCACGAAACAGAGTAACACAAAATTGATTAGCGTAAGCAAAACGATAGTTTGTGTCACAAATTTTTATCTAAAATGAAAGCAATATACAGAACAATATACAGAGCAAAGCAATATACAACGTACAATATACAGTGAGATCTCAACTTACGGACATAACTGGGACCAAAACATTTATTGCAGCTCGAATGACTTTGTTTCCAGTCATGACATAACCATCAACTAATGCTTAATAATACTCTAAAAAGTGCCTTGATTTACTCATATCTTAGGTTCCTTAAAAACATCAAGCAAAGCTATATTAAATTAAAAATTTAACGACTTTTTTATTATATTTTTATTAACTCGGATTTTATCCTGGAAATAGGGGGTGTAGGAAGTTAAGAAGTTAAAGGTATTAGATTGGTTTTAAGCGGCTATTTAGTGTACTTTCCCTCAGGGCTTGGAATGAAGGCTTATGCTTACTGTTGAGCACAGTTGTTGAACCTCCTGATTTGGATCTATGGGACAAAAGAGAGGTGGAGGTGGAGGTGGAGTGGTGGTGGACTTGCAGGAAACACGTGGGGCAGAAGTTAATATGTGTTTATATGCATTATACATGATTGGAGGCTGGACATGGGCAGAGTTTTGGTCCGGTGCCTTTTTTTTAATTTTGTTTTTTACAAACTGCAAATCAGGAGTTACCCTAGTGGTACACTTGGTGGATGCTTGATGTGTGTCCTATCTGGGCTTAGAGTTCACTGGATGGTTCACACCTGTCATTGATCAAAGATGTTATGCTCCCAAAACTTGGTGGACTCCGAGCAACTGAAACCGAAGAAAAATTATGCTTTTTGGATTGAGCAGGGGTTATCGCATCTTTATGTATGCACAGAAGGGTCAGCAGTTGAAGGCAGAGTTGAGTGGGACTACAGTATAGTATATATGGACAGACTGTTCAGCCCATGTTAAGGTGTACATAGTTGAATGTGAGAGAAATTGCAAGATGATCTGGGATTCTTCAGTTATATTTAATTGTTAAAAACTCCTTTTTTTGTACAGAGCAATACATAGCACTAAATAAATGCTTATAAATACAAATAAGCAGGACAGTGAGAGAAACAGACGGTATATTGATTAGTTGGACAAAGGGGAGAAATTTAAACCTCTGAGGGTTCAAGTGCCAATAGCAGCCTATCCCTCCTGCACACTACAGATATTAGTGACAGTAACAGTTCAGTTTAAAAGGACATTATAAAACCTTGAAGGCAGCACTGTTTTCCTTGTGGAAAGCTAAGGGTTTGAACAATACAAAGGTGTATTTTAAATTGCTACATCAAGCATGAGCGGTAGCAGAAAACAGAAAGCTGGTATTCGGCATAGAGAGCGTTCTGCACACGATACTGATGTGGGATTATGTAGAGGTGTTTAGGGTTGGTGAATGATACTATGGCGGTGATGGTGGTGCCGGCACCTAGGAACATAGAAGACAGTAAGCAAGGTACTAAACAGATGGGACTGGTTTACTGCAGTCAGGATGTGGGCAGCAGCAAGTTGCAAGTGGCTGAGCAAATACCACCTGAGGATCTGCAGTACAAAATAAATTCTTCCATTATCCATGTTTGCTTGTCCTGGACAGTGCTGCGGTGGCCCAGAGCCTATCAAAGGTGGGATTATCAGTTGCACCTATTTGGTGAGGAGCAGGTGCAGTGATTTGAGATTACATGGAATCATAGAGAACAGGAGGCATATTGCAGACCTCAGAAGGCTTCTAAAATGAAAAATGTCTGAAACTCAATCTCATTTTATCAACAGCCAGGCATACATACAACTTTCTTGCATATACAAAAGCCCTAGAACTGTATTCTTACAGTCAATCATAACTTATGTCCTTACTGTATCCACCCATGTAAAAGAGCACTGAATAGTACCGTATTCACCTGCATAGCATTGCACTATATAACACGGCATTCATTGATGGAGCACCATGCTCAATAAATCCCACCACATACATGAGGCCAGTGTCAAATTTCTTTTTTTTGGCTGGCTGGAGTATATTGTATCAGCACAGCAGTTAAACATTATTAAAAGTCAAACTGCTTTCTACGTCTTCACACTGTGTGAGTGTACATCTCATAATTTAAGAATAATTGAGTCATTGTACTTATTAATTCGTATTGGGTGCATCTACATTTAGGGAAAAGTAAACTAACCACTTGGGTGTAGTATTGTCACGTTGAAAGAGAATAAGCAGACGTGCGCAGGCACAAATGCGATGAACTCCGTTTATTGAATGGGGCGTTCCGAATTCGTGGTCACAAGGCAGGCGAGGTTCGGGTCCAGTAAGCAACTCAGTGCAGGCGGACAAACAGCAAAGGGTGAGACTAAATCGGTGGTCAGGTACAGGCAAAGGTCGGTAACAAAACAAGACTGGAAGAGAACTGCTCGGTATGCACACATGAACCATGGGGCAATACTTCGCATTGGGCTGTTGGCAATCGCCGATCTAAATAGGCACCACCTAAGAGGAAGCAGGTGCAGGTGATCAGGAATCAGGAGGGGCGGAGTCTGGAGCCGGGGGCGTGACAAGTATAGTATTCTCAGAAGAAAAGCACAACTTCACCAATTGCATTATCTGACAGTAGTGTTTCGGCTCAGAATTTTGCAATTTTGTTTTATTTTTTTTGGTGGGGGATGATCCTGAGAATCTTGTAACTGCAAGAATAGAGTTCTAGGGCTTTTTTATGTGTAAGAACACCTAGCTTTGATATAGTTTAGCAGCTTTCTTCTATAATATTTTACTATACTGCTTCAATTTGTGTATATGCGCTGTCCCACCCTCATCTTTTTCTAGAATGATCCAGAAATTTTGCCCAGTGATTGTTGCGAGACCAGCTTGCTTTCATTAAATTTATAAGATGGTTTGCTTGCTCTATTTCTGAATTACATATGCAGTAACATGAAATGTTAATACCAATTTATTACTAGGTTACAGTTTCTTCTCGGGATCTCAGGTGTAGGTGTGTGTGAAGGTTCCCCGTGTGAGCGACAGTGCAACGACCACAATGAGCATATCATCTGCACTTGCTATCCAGGGTTCTGGTTTGACAGAGTGAGATATCATCACCGAATACACACCTACTTCATAGGTCTGTACCCTGGAGGGCCAAAATCGTGGCATTGTAGGTGAGAGCTTTTTTATCTGTCAGCAGTATTTATGAGGTCTGATGGCAGGACAGCCTTGTTTTACACATTCTTATCAATGTAAATGATCTAAAAATGTTCAGCATAACTTGATATTCATGACCAAATGAAGATCTCAACAAAAAGTTAAACAAACTTGAAAGATGGAAAACATTTCAGGTACAACTTTGAGTATCTCAGTAGACTGTGATGAATGCTTCAGATGCTTCAAGTTATGTTTTAACTTCTCCACTCCCCGAAACACCAGAGAAGATTTCTCCTTTGAAGAAAACTAAAGCAAGCGTGTCTTTTACAGAAAATGACATCTTTGAAGTTATTACTGCTCTTTGTTCCAAATTCAACAAAACTATCACAAAGATTACGCACATCAAAAAAACTTCATATATCTCCTCCAATGTGCAACAGCTAAAGGAAGAGATCAGTAATCAAGACAAAAATCTTAAAGGCAAGGAAGATGAGACATGTACTTTGAAGTAGAGAATGTGAAAAATGACATACCAGACTTAGTGTTACAGAAGTGCTTAACGCTGTATGGGGTAAGGAAAGAGAAGGATAAGAATATAAGGAAAATTATCATTGATATCCTGACCAATGTAGCCTCAGTGATGTGTGACAGATGACGGATGTTGATATTGCACACTGAGTCAGTTCATAGAGGACAGACTGAACCAGTCGAGCAACCATGATACAGTTCTCCATGCAATTTCATTGTGATGCCATATGGAAGGAAGCCAAAACATCTCAGTTTCTCTCACAAGAACCACAACAAACTATGGCTCACAGAAGCCCTGACAGTGGTTGATGTTGCAGTGAGACAGAGACTATGGCCCATCATCAAGAAAGCTGGAGAAGAAGGGAAAGGGGCTGTTTCTAGTGGACCCTTTGCAATGATTAACAGGAAAAAAGTTCACTGAAGATGTAAAGTGATTTCTATCATGTTCATTAACTTGTAATTCCTCTATTCATAGTTTCTCTCTTACGAGAGAGCCCAGGTGAACCTCCTTATTAAGTAACGTGTCTGTTCTACAGGTAAGATTGTTGTTCTACCTGTACCGTGTATTAACATTTAATAATAGTCTGACATTTCAATAAAGGATAAACTTATTTTTGATTTCAGCCTCACCATCGTGCACTGCTGTCTGACCACAGGTTGACTACACTGCATTTGTGAGCCTCAAATGATGTTGCCGGTATCTGGGGTTACTGGAAACAAACAACAAATTTCTCTTGGATGATGACAGTTTTAAGAACGGCAAAAGGGCTTTGGCCACACAAATCTTCACTGCCGATAATGATGGATACAAAATTTGATGGAAATTTTTTCAGTACAGGGTTAGAGGTCAGATCATTAGACAAAGTAAAGAGGTTTAAAAAACAGAAATAAAAGCTATCTGAACTGATGTGTAACTTGAATGCTTTGACCAAAAAAAACAAATTTTTCACTAAAAGAAGTGGAATTAAAGTGCTTAGTTGGCAATAGATCAAAGGTACCTAGACTTAGCAAAGATTCTTTTGTTTGTTTGAAAGCTAAATGGCTTGAAGAAGGAGAAGAAACACCAGTGATTTTTTTTGCTTTGGAGAAGAGAAACTAAAACAGAATCTCTGTCGTCTCTAAAGCTCAATGGCAGCCAATGCATAGACTCTAAATTACTTTCAGAATTTAAAAAAAGAACTTTTTATGGTTCCTCAATTCAACATAACTGCATGTACAAATTTCTTAGAACAAATCTATACTTTTATGCCATCTATTGACAAGAAACATCAGTCTCTTCCTGACTCAGATCTGTCACTTGCCGAAATTAAAGAGGCTCCTTTCTCTTTATGAAAAAAAATGGAAAATTTCCAGGTATAGGTTTTCTTGTTGAATTTTACATAAACGTTTTGGGTATTTTTAAGGGTGCCACTATTTTGTACATTCAAGGAATGTCAACAAGATGGGGTGATGAGCAAAACTATGAAACAATGTATAATTTCTTTAATCCCTAAATCTAATAAAGATCCTTTACTTATAGATAATTGGAAATCAATAACTCTTTTGACCACAGACTACAGATTGATAGCTTTAGTATGTACAAACAGATTAAGGAAAGCTTTGAGGCAATATATGTCATGGGGTGCCATGAACTCCTCAACCCTGGTCCTGCTGGTGTGTGGTTTATGAACAGGTGCAAATGAGCGTGAGGAGTCAAGTGGAACTGTGTGTGAAAAGGACTGTAAGAACACTCTAGGCAACTATCTATACTCCAAACTGCTAAAACCAAAGAAGATTGTGTTTGCAGCAAGCACTGCAAAAGCACCAACATAACAAACCACAACAGCAGAGGCTTTAAAGCCTAAAGCATCAAGAAAAGTGAAGCATAATCCGGACAAGAACCCACAAGACTGCTTTTGGTTCCAGTGTAGGAGGACAGACACATCAAAATGCACTGTAAAAAACTGAACCCATCCCTCACAGCAGCGCTGTTGAGAGAGGAACAGCTGGCATGAGAAGATTATAATGGTTATTCCCCCTACTTGTCCAGTTCAGTGTCCCTCAAGGAACAAACTGGAAATGGAGTATTTCAGCTGGGTTCCATCAAAAAAAATAACAGAGAGCATTGCTGAAGAGTTCATGCATTAGAGAAGTACCCATTAGAAGTACCCAGAATGCACAGCATGAATCTCAATATATGGGGAAAAAGATCCAGCTGTTTTCTAGACACAGGGTTACAAGTAACAACCACTCCTGTTTGTCTTTAAGCAGAACTTATCAACCCTGCCTATCTAATCATTGGATTTATTACAGGTGGAAGGTCCCAATGGTCAAAATGTTTCCTATGACCTTACAAAATCTTCAGAGGCTGTTCACAAACATAATTTTTCTTTTAATTTTGCTGACTCCCCAGTGTCAGCTGAGTGGAAAGCTAGAATCACAATGAAGCTCGACTTCATACTGGAAGTGTTCACTTTACATGATCATGATTTTTGACCAACAAGATCATGTAAAACATTCCATAAAGCTTAATGATGAATCCCCTTTTAAGCAGAGGGCTAGGCCAATACACCCCCAGGTCCCCAAAGATGTTAGGATACACCTCCAAGGGCTTCTGGATGCTGGATTGATCTGTGAATCAGAATCTTGTCTTGCATCACCTAGTGTAGCTGTACGAAAAGTGATGCCAGACTTCGTACTGATTTCAGGAAACTTAACCTGTATACTGTGAAAGACTCTTGTACCTTACCAAAATGAGTTAATGTCACCCTTAACAGGTTCTAAATAGTTTTCAGTTCTTGACATTGTCAAACTATTAGCAGGTCAAAATAAAAGAGTTTGACAAACAGAAAAGTGTTTTTGTTTGCCTATTAAAATTTGGGGAGTTCAACAGGATGCCCCAGGGCGTTATTAATGCTGCAAGCACATTCCAGAGAATGATGGAGAAATGCATGGAAGACTTACTGTATATTAGGAAGTTCTGCTCTTTTTGGATGACTTGATTTTATTTTCAGAAACCCTAGAAGAACATGAAGGTCACTAGCTAAGAGTTCTCCATGGTCTTAAGGAGTATGGACTGAAAATGTCCCCAGAGAAATTCAAGTGTTCTCAAACTTCCGTGCAATAATTAGAATACATTGTCTTTCTGAAAGTTGTACCGATGACCCTGAAAAAGTGGATGCCTTAACAACCTGGCCAAGACCAAAGAACTTGAAACAGCTCAGGTCATTCTTTGGATTTGCCAGTTACCAGAGATTTGTCAAAGATTATTCTCAGATTTTCAAACTTAATGACTTGACTGTTGGATATCCACCATTCAGGGAAGAGTGGCAGTGCTAAACAGGACAATGATAAATATCACAACCCTAAATTGGTTAAATATAAACATTGAATTTGTTCTGTTACAAACCCCTAACTTAGGGACAATGTCACATTGAGCTGAGGTGTTAGTACCTTGCAAACCTTAGCTTCACGCAAACAGTTTAAAACTGAGATGGAAAGTAAGGTCTGACTAATTTAGGTTTCCTTCCTTTTTCAGAATATTAATTTTAAGAGTAATCTTTCTCTGACACACGCTGCCAGTCCATTCAGTGTTTTTATTCAAGTCCTTTAATCTTGACTCTGTTTGTCTTCTGACAGTTTCTATACTGTGGTATTAGTGGGTCACTAACTGCCTATTTATTTCCCATCTTTGACTGGGGCTTCCTGTGCTGGTGCTTTGTGTGTCATGCATGTGTTTGTGTTTTATCTATCTGTCTATCTGTCACGATCCTTTGTACATACTGTGGTATAACCGAGTCTATCCCACCGCCTCTGTCTCGGGGGGAGGGGGGCAGTGAGCTATACACTCTGATGATGAGCAGCTCCATCTTACTTACCTGTCAGGACTTGTCAACATGAGAAACAGCCTGCAGTAGCTAAAAATGAAGGTAGGCTGTGGGCAGGTATGACTCAAATATGTATCACTATCTATTGATACAGTCAGAAGGTCTGTCTCAGTCTGTTTTAGGTACAGGCATTACCCCACCCAGGCCCACCCAGTCTATCCCACCCCAATAAGCCAATCATTTGCACCAGGGTCACCCTAATCTCCCATCTGGTCATTTCTTAAAAACAACAAGGAAAATATTGTACTAAAATATTTTTATTATTTTCTCTTTTTTTTCAAAGTAAGATCATTTATGCATTGCCTATTCACTTCTTCCTCACACATGTATTGCATAGACTAAGCTCCATTACTGCAAATAAACTATTTAGCCAAACTACACTTTTACTACATTTTTGTAAAACGTTATTTAGCACATTTTGCTCTTTTCCACAAACAGTGTAGCTTGATAAAATTAGTTTAAGCCTTTATAAATTGTGGTATGGTAAGTTTTTAAGGTTGGCACTGGCAAGCCACTGGGCTGCTAGCAAGCTTACTTTATTTTGTTTGCATAGCAGAGTTATCATTTGTGTTTTATATGTCGTGTTTCTTAATTCAGATAAGACATTCAAATTCAGTACGGTTTATCAAATTTCATTAAGCTATTAAACTATTGATTTTAACAGACATAACAAAAAACCAAACCAATTTGCAGATTTCTTGTTCCCAAAAAATCAAGTAGCGCTCTTGTTAACAGCCATGTCACAACAACTATGGCAGCACAGCAACTACTGTCTGCTGCAGCTTGTAGCAGGGTGGATAAAAAAAGAGCAAGAGAGTGTCAAAAGCACAGTTACACATAATCAGAAGACCACCCCATCAGTCCTGAATGATTTAAATAAAGATAAACCTCAGACATTTTTTAAAACATAACCCAGAACACTGCAACACGGTACCAATCATGGCCATGGCTTGAGGATTCTGTCAGCATGATGCACACTTTTGTTTTCCTGGTAGGATCATCAGAGCTGCTGCTTTCTCAGAAAAAGGACACATACTTCCACTGATTTTAGACCCTGGAAAACAGCACTAGAATGTGACAGGGGCTCCAAAAACAAGCTTGCAGTCATGGTCATTTACAAGCTTAGACTTTGTGGAGTGAGTTCTGAAAACAATAGGCATCAGGAGATAACATGGTATTTAGTTGATCTTCACCAGATTCAAAAAATTATTCTATACAAAGTTTGGGTGAGAATTTGTAGCAATCAATAAGCATCCTTTTTGCCCAAAACAGTAAACAGTGATCCCGAGTGTCACGCCCCCTGGTCCTGACTCCGCTGGTCCTGACCCCGCTGGTCCTGACTCCGGATCACGTGCACCTGTCTGTCTGAAGTGATCTTTGTGAGGTATTACCATGTTCCCATGCATACTAAGCATTCTGTCTGTTTGCCACTCTGGCCACTGACCTGCTTTGTCTTATGCTTGTGTCTCATCCTTTGTTGCTTGTATTGAACTACTTTCTGGTTTTGACCCACGCCTGTTTTGTGATTGCGACTTTGGAATCTCGATTGGCAATAAACAGAGTTCATCACTTTACGCCTGCACGCGTCTTCAGTGTGACAGAACACCTTGCCGCCAAGCAGACGGCAGGTATGGAGGGTTCCACGGATTTGGGGACAATCCTGGAACAGCAACAAAAGGTGCTCTCGGCATATACGCAGTCCTTGGTGAACCTCACATATCAGCAGAATCAGCAACAGCAGCAGGTGAATCTCTTGGCTAAGAAAATAAGTGAGTTAATGAAAATGCAGCAAAGACTGTCCAAAGAGCTTGAGAGTCAAAGGTTTTGTCCTCAGAAGAAACTTTCCCGATAAGTAATGGAACACCTGCTGCACGTAAAGGGTTTCTTTTGCAATGTTGACTGTTAATAAACAGACACCTTATCAGCTCGGATTTGTCACGGATTTCATTTGTGGTTTCCTGTTTGACAGGAAAAGCTCTAGAGGGGGCTACATCAGGGTGGTCTCAAATTCAGGACTTATCCTATTGTTGGTTTGTTTTTGACAACCCTAATGAAGGCAGAAGCAACGGAGAACTGCTGTCTCGACTAAGACAAGGTAATCACTCCGTGGCCATGTACATCCAAGAATTCCAAATGCTAGCTGATGGCAGTGGCTGTAACAAGCCGGCCCTGCTGACAGCTTTCCGGAAAGGGGCTAAATGGCGAGGTATTCTGTCACACTGAAGGAAGGGTGGAGACACGTGCAGGCGTAAAGTGATGAACTCTGTTTATTGCCAATGGAGATTCCAAAGTCATGGTCACAAAGCAGGCGTAGTTCAATACAAGCGACAAAGCAAACAAGGATGAAACACAAGCAAAAGACAAAGCAGGTCAGTAACTGCCACAGTCAGACTACATAGTATACATGGGAACATGGTAATACCTCACAAGGATCCATTCAGACACAGGTATTTATAAGCCTTAACGGTAGCCAGGTGCATGTGATCAGCAATCAAGACCAGTGGAGTCACGACCAGGGGGTGTGACACCAAGGTGGGATGTGTACCTGCAGGATTTTTAAGTTGTTTAAAGACACAACTGAAAAGATTGATACCTTGGTGACACTGGTTCAATTATCACCCAAAATGTAAAATACACTTCCAGAACCATCCACAATGAAGTGACTGAATTTATTCTCAGTGGTTGTGAGAGATATAAAAGGAAAGTAGGAGACACAGGAGATAAGTGCAACATTGAAAATGTCTGCTGTTTTTGCTTTGTGTGTAATGGTTTGTCAGAAGAACATCTTATTGGCTTGCTAGAGTTAGAGCAGTTGGATGCACCACACTCAGACGTGATTCAGCACAGATAATGTATTGAGCCATTGTTATGATGAAGCATCAGGGACTAACTGGGTGAAAGGTGATGTTCAGGCTGTACTTCAACATAGACCAGGAAGGTGCATCCCCTACACTGACTGTGACAACCATTAGCTCCATCTCTCCATCATAACTGCCCTTGAAAGAGAATCTTGTGCCAAAACTTTGTTTTGAGCTCCCTGTATTTATTTTTTTTTGACATTATTATGTCTCTGAGAGATGCAACTGCCTCAGTCAGAAGAGGTTGTTAGAAATTTGTAGGACAAGTCACTAAGATGTGATAAAGTGGGTGATGGAAAAGAATGGATTCTTTCTTGGTATCCTTGATATTCAAGGGTTTCTGAAAATGACAATGACTCATTTGACCTAGCAAAAGGGCATTGGTTGTCAGCAAAAGTGTTACTAGTTTTTTTTAAGTAAACTTATTTCTAATTCATTATTTTGGTATTCTGAAGCTAGCAAATGCAACATTTCAGGTTCTGTATGTTGATCTGTGCAGTTCAACTGACAGTACAGGTATCTACTGTACTGATGCACTGAAAAATCCAATAGAGTGTAATGTGGCAGTCAGGATGCAGACGTGTGCAGGTGGAAACAGAAGAACTTTGTTTAATGGAAAGGGTGGTTCCAAAGTCATGGTCGTAAGACAAGCGTGGGTCAAAGCCAAAGATCAGTTCAACACTAGTGATGTAACAAATAAGGATGAAGCACAATCAGTGGTCAGGAAACAATACAGGTTGGTAATCGGAGATGCAAACCAGAGAAACGCTCAGTACGCACTGGGGAACCGTGGGCAATACTTCATGGAGGACACTGGGAAACACAGGTGTACATATACGGGCTAGGAAATGAGGAACAGGTGCACGGGATCAGTCATCAGAAGTCCAGAGCAGGGGGCGTGACAGTACCCCCTCCAAGGAGTCAGAGCCGGTCGAGCGACGAGGACGGTCACGACGACCACCTCCCACGCCCCCAAAGGACAGATCCCAGGTTCGAGTACTAGAGTGGCCACAGAGTTGGGCTGGTGGGGTGGGACATTGGTGTTGCTCTGTGGACCCTATGGCTGGGGCATCAGGGTTACTGCTGGGATGTCTTCTCGGGCATCACCTAGGATGGGGAACTGGCTTCTCAGGGTGGAGCCAGTGGAAGTCCTCCACTAGTCCTGGATGTCATGTGTAGATACCCAACTACTCTCCTGTGGACCGTAACCTTCCCAGTCTACTAGATATTGTAACTGCCCCACCCTTCTCTGAGAATCTAGCAACTTGCTCACTGCGTATGCTGGAGCGCCATCTACTTCCACCGGCAGGGGTGGGGCATCTGTAGGGAGTGCTTTGTTCAGCGGTCCCAGGATGACTGGTTTGAAAAAGGAAACATGGAAGGTGTCAGACACATTAATGTTTACAGGTAAGTCCAACTTGTAGGTGACCTCATTGATTCACTTTATTATTTTGTAAGACCCAGGTATTTAGGCTGGAGCTTTCTGCATCCCTCGGGAAATTTAAAATCCTTTGAGGATTACCAGACTCGATCTCCTGGGTGGTAGACTGGAGTCTCTTGATGGCCCTTATCCGCATGGGCCTTGAAATGCCAAAGAAGCTTCTCAATCTGTCAATGGGTCCTTTCCCAGACCTCCTCACTTCTTTTCATCCAGTCATCTACAGCAGGAACGTCTGCAGGCCCTGGTGTCCAGGGCATTAGAGGCGGTTGGCAACCTAAATAGCATTCAACCAGGGTTAATCTAGTGGAAGTGCAGACTAAGGAGTTTTGTGCTATTTTGGCACAAGGTAGAAACTGACTCCAATCCGCAGGATTCTCATGACAGTATATCCTAAGAAATTTCCCTAACTCCTGATTTATTCGTTCACACTGGCCACTGGATTGCGAATGATAGCCTGAGGTTAGACTGACATTGACACCTAAGTGCTCGCGGAAGGCAGACCACATTTTCAACGTGAACTGAGGCCCCCGGTCAGAAACTATATCTTCTGGAACCCCAAAAAAACCTGAATACATGGTTAAAAAGTACCTCTGTGGTCTGGAATGCTGTGGGTAAACCCACAAACGGAATAAATCGAACCCCACGCAAAAACCTGTCGACTACCGTTAGAATACAAGTATGAGACTGTGGGGAGGGAAGATCCGTGATGAAGTCTACCGCAAGGTACGACCAGGGACAAGTGGGAACTGGAAGTGGAACTAGTTTTCCCGCAGGTAAGGTTTTAGGTGTTTTGCACGGCGTGCATGAGGCAACAAATTGATGGACATCTCGAGCCATATTCTTCCACCAATAGCGTCTAGAAAGCACCTGGAAGGTTTGTGTTTCCCCTGGATGACCCGTTACCAGTGACATATGAGTCCAAGTGATGAGAAGATCCCTGCAAGCTGAAGCCACGTAATGTTTATCAACCGGGCATTGTGATGGAATTGTGATGCTTTCTAATTCCTTATCTATCTCCTTATCAGTCTCCCATCTTATGGAAGATACCTGGCAATCTGGGGGCAAAATGGGAGCAGGCTCCTCTTTCCTAGGCTCACTAGGCGCATGGTCCCTTGTGGACAAGGCATCAGCCTTTGTGTTGAGAGTACCTGGTATATACGTGATGTGGAACCTGAAACCGGGAAAAAATAGTGCCCATCAGCCCTGTCTAGGGTTTAACTGTCTTGCACTCTGGAAATACTCTAGATTGCGGTGATCGGTTAAAACCTGAAAAGGGTAGTTAGCCCCTTCTAGCTAATGACGCCATTCTTGAAGTGCTAACTTAATGGCTAGAAGCTTGCGGTCCCCTATACCGTAATTTTTTTCTGCTGGGGTGAGTTTGTGAGAATAAAAGGCGATGGGATGTAACTTTGGGGGATTCCCTGCCCATTGGCGCCTACCCCCATGTTCAAGGCATTGACTTCCACCGCGAACAGTTTTGATGGGTCAGGATGTTTCAACACGGGAGCTGTGGTGAACGCCTGTTTGAGGGCCTTAAATGCTTGCTCTGCCTGAGGACTCCAAGGTAGGGTTCTGGATCCTTTTTTACCTTTTAGTAACGATGTGAGAGGTGCTGCCTTACTGCTGAAGTTTCAAATAAAACGCTGGTAAAAATTAGCGAAGCCTAGAAAGCACTGCAGTTCTTGCATATTTTTTGGAATAGGTCAATCTCATATTGCCTTAATTTTAGTGCCATCCATTACGATTCCCGTGGTGGTAGTAACATAACCTAAAAAGGAAACTTGCTGGGAGTGGAACTCACATTTCTCTCCCTTAACGTATAAATGGTTTTCCAACAGCTTTGAAAGGACCCTACGTACGTGGGAAACATGAGACTTCCAGTCAGGAGAATACAGCAAGATATCATCTAGATAGACTATCACATATTGTCCCAACATGTTGTGAGGAATGTCATTAATGAATGACTGAAAAACAGAGGGTGCATTAGAGAGACCGAAAGGCATTATCAAGTATTCATAATGGCCACTCGGTGTGACAAAAGCCATTTTCTACTCATCGCCTTTCCTTATATGGACTAGATTGTAGGCACTTCTCAGATCTAGTTTAGTAAAATACTTTGCTCCACGAAGCTGCTGTAAGGCTGCAGGCACCAAAGGTAAGGGGTAAGGAAATTTTCTGCTGATCACGTTGAGATTTTGATAATCAATACATGGTCTAAGCCCCCCTTCCTTTTTCTTAACAAAGAAGAAACTCGAGGCTGCCAGTGATGTGGACGGCCGAATAAACCCCTGAGCTAATGACTATCGAATATAAGATTCCATTGCCTTAAGTTCAG
The DNA here is from genome assembly GCA_900497675.1 of Arapaima gigas. Lineage (NCBI taxonomy): Eukaryota > Metazoa > Chordata > Actinopteri > Osteoglossiformes > Osteoglossidae > Arapaima > Arapaima gigas. The sequence continues at coordinate 4,529 of UFQX01000461.1, read as the reverse complement.
TTTGGGTCAGGGAATAAATTTTAGCTTTTGAAAGAGACACTCCTTCTATGAGATCGATCGCGCAATCATATAGCCAGTGAGGAGGCAGTTTGGGGGCGTTATGTTTGTTAAATACCTCTTTTAAATCGGCATATTCGAGGGTAATTGCTATAGACCCAGAGTTCAGACTCTTTACAGAAGTGGCACGCAACGAGACAGGAGGGCTATGAATACAGTTCCGGAAACAATAAGGGGACCAGGACTTGATATCTAAGGTGGACCAGGAGATCTGAGGTTCATGTTTTTGTAGCCAGGGTAACCCGAGTACTACTAAATAACTAGCTTTGTCTACTACAAGGAAGGATATTAGTCATGAATGCAATGCACTGGAGTCCATCTTTACGGGGTCCATAATTGTGGATACGGAACCCTTGCCGATGGGTCTTCCGTCAAGGACCGACAGCCGTATGGACACACAAAGGCTCTTGGTGGTAAGTCCCAACTGCAAAGTTAGTTTTTAGTGGATCCGGTACCCGGGACTTCCATACCTGCCGTCTGCTCAGCGGCAAAGTATTCTGTAATGTGGCAGTCAGGATGCAGACGTGTGCAGGTGGAAACACAAGAACTTTGTTTAATGGAGAGGGTTGTTCCAAAGTTGTGGTCATAAGACAAGCGTGGGTCAAAGCCAAAGGTCAGTTCAACACTAGTGATGTAACAAATAAGGATGAAGCACAATCGGTGGTCAGGAAACAATACAGGTCGGTAACCAGAGAGGCACTCAGTACACACTGGGGAACCATAGGCTATACTTTGCAGCGGACACTGGGAGACACAGATGTACATATATGGGCTAGGAAACAAGGAACGGGTGCAAGGGATCAGTCATCAGGAGGGGCGGAGTCCGGAGCAGCAGGCGTGACATAGAGGATGATACTGAATTGCTCAAGTACTATACTGACAACAACTGTTGAGCCTTCTATGAAATCCCAAAGGACAGTTACTGCTGGCTTTATAGAATATACAGATTCATTTGCAGGCTTTCATTAAATATATGTCTCTATGTGAGAACTCATTCTCCACACTCACTAGCATAATGACACCCTTTCAATCCTTTATCTATGTTTCATGATAGAAAGAAGAATTTTGCCATTTTAACCCATAAAAAATCAGTAAATTGTAGATTAGGGATCAGGAGGAGAGGACTTCTCACTGGACAGCTGGTCACAGGATTTACAAGACCAGATGTCAGCTATAGTGCCACAACTATTAAGGGAAGTTGCCTGTGCCCATTTCACGAATTTAAAAATGAACGTGGGAGTAAAGCTCATTTGTTGTGGAATCTAAACAAAACTAACCACAACATTTTGTACAAAGAGTGGCAAAAAAATGTACAGTTGTAAATAATATTATTTTTCTTCTGCTCACTTCAACACCTAGAGTATCACACATATATAGGACAAATTTTACTGTCCAATGTTTTTTACTGTTTAATGTTCAGAGTTATCAGTAGCAATTAGTATGATAGGTGTTCCAGGATTCGTAGGAAATAAGTATTCACCACAGCACAGGCCACCATGCATCTCAGTATCTCAGCATCTCAGTTTTTGTCTGATGCCTGACAACAAAATTACCTTTCAGCAGCTGTTTTTATTCATTTTCAGCAGGGGGCGCTATTTGTCAGCAAGTTATGTGGTAGATGAGAACCTGGGATGAAATATAAACATTGCAGACTATAGTGATCCTGTTGTGCAGAACAACTAAGCATGCATTGCTTCATTAATGGGCAGAGGTGTATAAATAAGCTGTTATTCATGCTTTTAACTGATGCTATTTCTTCAGGGCTGTGGAGAAAAAAAACCTTCCAACAGAGGACTTAGATGCAAACAATTATTTAAATGCAGCTTGTTTGTCTGATACCGTCATTTTCCTAGCACACATTCAAGTTTGGATATAAAAGAAAAAGGTGGTGAAGGACAAATTTACAAAGCTATCAGGAACTCAGGAGGGAAATGGGTTAGAAAAAGATGGGTTTTGAGACATTTTCAGTGCTGTGTGGGATTCTGTAGTCCTGAAGGACAGGGGGAATTTGTTCCAATACACTTGAGGACAAGACTGCAAACCAGTGGCAGTTTCAGCACCTTTTAAAGGATTAAGCACAAGAGGACAGCGGTGGAGGAATACAGAGCTGTTGCTGGGATGTAGGGAGTGTTAATGTTCTGTAGCTATCAGAGTGATAATTCTCTGTCTGTCTTGTTGGCTTTAACCCGGATAAAAGCATTAGTCGAGCTCAAAAATATTATAGATCATGACAGGTGAGTGTTAAATCAGTTTTTTGAAATGTTTTGGATGTTGATTGTATTATTAAACATATAAAAGCATTAGGCCTTTTTGTTGCTGACGGCCAAGATTATTATTTTTCTTGATGTTCATATGGAATTTTATTTTCAAAGGCTCTTGCAGTTAGAGACACTAGTTCAGCTACAAAAGCAGAGCCTTCCACTCTCGCTTCATTTTCACAGTGATGGAAAGTATCTACGTATAAACAGTTACAGGTAACAATGACCAATGGCAAGTATCCCTTGATAACTGATTCAAGTGTGTGCTTGACATTCTTGAGTGTGCTTCCCTCTTGTGTGCAGCTCAGGCTGTGTTGAGATGCTGCTAAGCAACAGAGCATTCTGGAAAAAAAGAGAAATAATAATGAAGTTGAGTCTGTGATAATGAGAGACTGAGAGCTAAAGATAGGATAACACATATTCTCCAGCACTCCCAGATTATTTGCCATCTTGATCTCTGCAACAATGAAAAGTTTTCTCCACCAAATGAAACTCAGAAAGGAGTTTGGATGTGCCCAAGATGTGCTGTATGCCAGAATGTTCTACATTAGATGAAAAAATCTATAATGCCAGTAAGAAGATGATCTAGTGTTGAACAGTAGATTTCCACTAAGAGAAATACTTTCATGTTACATGAATGCGCTCTTTGTTTTTCTCTCTAATGTTCACAATGATTAAAACAATCAAGATGTAGAAATACTGTCTTAATATCAATTTTCTAGCGACCTTTAACGCATTCCTCATGCCAAGGCAATGTCACTCACAATCCCTGCATCCCTTCTATATTGGTTATATAAACTGTATCCAATCTGTAGGGCTGGTCACAAAGTGGGGGGGGGGGATGCCCATACATTAGACTGAGGGAACAAACTGCCGACCAGGGCAGCTGGCCCGTACTCACACGTGCACTCTCACGTTTAAACTCGTAGCAAACTCGTACACATGCAATAGTGATTCATTTTTCAAAATGGCTGTGCACTAAGATGCAGCAGCCTTTGCGGCCTACCACAAAACTATGTTTCTTTTTTAACTTTTTGTGGGAGAAGTTGCTGCATGCTATTGACTGGAAGGGTGGTGTCACTTGAACCCCAGAAGAGGGAGTGGAGAAAGTTATGCTATATAAAGGGAAATGGCCTCATGGTGAGGAGAAAACCCCAGACACTGGAAACCCTTGTGTCTTTTTTATGCTGTATAGGTATCTTGTGTTTGTCTATTAAGTATATTGTGCACAGGCCCAGGAGAAATGACTTTTCATTGTCATTGTACATCTTTACAAATTCAGAATGACAAATTCACCTTGAACCTTGATATATGCATGCATACAAACATGTATTCAGGCACTATTATTATGTATTTCTTCATAGATGCACACACTGGCAGGAAATATAGTGTGACACTGAAACATGCCTCTTTCAGGGTCACTTGCCGACAACTGTTCACTCATGGAACATGCATATAACTTGGTAACTGGTGACCGCTGCATAACCTCATTCTCTTCCATCTCCAGACCAGACAGACAATGCGGACTGTTGTTAGATTACTTGTTTGAGAGGATACTGCTTTCAGATGTTACCATTGTCTCTTCCTAGTCGTATCATTACGGTTCCCGTATTTTGCTTCTGTCTTTATATCAAATGTCAGTGTCAAAGAGCTGATTAAGTGGGTGATGAGTAATGAATGATGCCGTTTGGAAATGTTTTCATGAGGCAAAATTTAGTCAACTGTGAGTGAGGTACACACAAACTGTATATCAGACTTGACATGGAATAAGACACTGTATCCCCAACTTGGCTACTTGAGGTTTTTTTTTTCATGTAATGAATTTTTTGGTTTTTGCGATACCGGAATTTACTGAATGTTGCAAGCACTCAGTATCACAGTTGTCCTACTATGGACATTCTTATGAGTATGTGAAGGTGTGAAGACCAGAAGAATTTTGTGTCCCTTCCTTCCCATCTTACCTGCACACACAGTCACGCACATATAAATGCTTGAGGCCAGTCAGCCTGCACACTTTGGAAGTGACACCAAAAAACTGTCCCCATTCTCTTCCTGCTACGTCATGCCCAGCCCTGCACATGCCCGGTATGGGTGAGAACCATGCAGGTCAGCCATTCAGAAATGTTGCGACACTGTAAATATTTAGGTGTATCCAGGGCTATGCAGTGTGTGTGTGCGTGCGTGCGCATGCGTGTGTGTGTGTGTGTGTGCGTG
>UFQX01000460.1:478613-495149 GCA_900497675.1 Arapaima gigas | reverse complement strand
CCTGGTCAAGTTCAACGTGGTCCGATGGGACAAGTCCTACTACATGATCCACACGTACGTGTTTCCCGTGTCCGTGTGTCTGGCTCACGTGAACAGCTGCCTGAACCCGGTACTCTACTGCCTCATGAGAAGGGAGTTCAGGGCGAAACTGGGCGGTTTGCGGGTCCGTTTCGCTCGCAGAAGTCAGAATAAAGAAGAATAAAGAATCACCACACACACACACACACACCCTGCGTACGCTGCTGTGAACACCTTACAGGTGCTGTTGACTGAATTTCTTTGCTCACCTGTGCTCGATCGTAAAAATTAACTGAAAACCCCAGCATTATTTCATTAAAAAGTATAAACTCGCAAGCACATTCGCCTTTGCACGATTTACACTGTTAGGAAAGAATTTCATACAGAAATTTAATCTTTCAGCGAAAATGTGAACCTGTATGGACGCACATTCTGTACAGTTTCATCCACATGATGATGCTCAGCGAAGTATGAATGTTTGCAAAAGATATTTAAATGGATTGACACTGATGAACGGGATGAAAACAAAAATATCAGTTCAGTTTTTACAGTTTCATGTAACGTTGCTATGAACCTTTACTAAATTATAACTATCGATTACAGTTCGTGCACTTTTTGTTTTCTTGAGAACTTAAATGTCCTGCTCTTAAATATGTTGCTGCTGTTTGAAATGCATATTGGGCAGCTTTTCCCTGGAAAACATAAAAGAACTTGTACTTTGTTCTAAACCTCAGATTATTTATAATAAGTATCTTATTCCATACTTTTTCCAAGTTATCAGTTGTCTTTTCTTTTTCACTGATGTTAATGTGGAGTCACCTATGTTAACAATAAAACATGTTTATAATGTTGAGTATACAAGTGAAACATGTAAAAATGAGTCTTCATTTTTCTTATTTGTCTTCATTTTCTCCTTATACTTCCCTTAAAAATCCATGACTGAGAATGAATATGGTGATGTTGCCCTGCTAATGTAATGGTGTCAGATACGAAGCGATTCAGCCACATTGATCCCTTTTATACAGAACTATATTATTATACATTATTATTATTATTATTATTATTATTATACGAACACATGCCCACTCCATATCCATACATGACTGTGAAGATCATATATTACTGAATTTCAAAGCTAGATTGGTGTTAGTTTACTATTCACACTAATTTCCTTGAGCTAAAATTTCCCCAAGAAAGAACTATGCCAGTTATATTCTAAATGTATGCTTTCTTGCATGCAAATATAACAGGTACACAAAAAGTAAGGCATAAACACGCATATTTAAGCCAAGTAAGAATTCCATTGGAAGATTCAGACTAACTTTCTTTACCCTGTCAGAAAAAGAAATGAAATGCCAGCTATCTGTGACCTTAACTTTCACTCTTTGAACTTTATAGATACAGACATTAATCTTTGTCTCTCTCTCAGTTGGTCTATCTGTTATTTATGGCTTTTTTGTTTGTTTTTTTTTTGTTTTTTTTTTTAAGCCACAGACTTGAAGTTTGGCTCAGAGGTACTTCCTAAGAGGTGTGGCACACCTGAACATGCCAGGTTTGAGGAGTTAACAATTAAATGTAAAGTCACCAAGAGTTCTGAGCAGCACTAACACCCAACCTTCCCTCTCTTTTGTCTCTTTCTGTGGTTAGGCTTTTATGTTGTCCGTGACACAGGGAATCCGCCTGTGGGTCCTCTTCCCCTTAGGCGATGCATTCCGGTGCAGCTGTCAATCATGGGTGTGTAGAATGGGCGTTTCTGGGTGTAGACAGGTTTCAGCTTGGCGCATGAGGTTTTTGCATAGTGAAGTTTATTAAGTGCCAAAAAAGTAACTTATTGTCTTAGAAATTACAGCTAAATGCAATATGTTTAAAGGTAATAAAGTTTGGTGGTATATAATTTATTACTATTTATTATTTATTACAAAGTGTCACTACAGCCTGTGTGAGCATCACACTCACATCCGTATGTTTGACCTTCTTAGGGAAGCATGTGCATGTCATAGACATGTAACTCAGGTAGTACATGAACCAGTTTAAGGTCCTGCTGCCCAAATTACCTGCAATGGGCTCCCAGTTGGAAAATACAGAAGCCATAAGTTCTTATTTGTGAGCATCTACACTTGGAACGACATAAACATCAGACTGTTCTCTCTTTTCTATGCCAGAAACGAAGGGCAAGTAGGATGCGTGATAGAGGGTAAAACTAGTGAATACTGGGAGTAAAGACCCAAACTGGAAACCAACAATCTGTACATAGTGGAAGTGAAGAAATTATACCCGACACACACACAGTGCTGCAAATATTAGTGACATAAGGATAATAAAGTTTGGTGATATATATTTTATAACTTTTTTCCTTTACCCTTTTCCACTGGAGTACAACTGTCACGTGTGTCACTACTTAAAGGGTAATACAGTTTGGTGATATATAATGTGTTATTACTTTTACCTTTCCACCTTTTCACAAGGTAACAAGGTAACTCAGCTAGCTGCTCACTAAACAAAAGTACTGGCATAGCACCAAACCACATCTGGAGCATCAAAAATAAGACAAACAAGGAAATCAACATGTAGAGGAGTGACAGTGCACATCCAAACAGTTGTGCTGGGTCAGACTCTGGAAGATAAATCAGCATGACTTAAGGTGAGCACTGCACGTCTAGAAGATTAGTCAGCCACCTGTCAGTCTGCCACTCATCAGTAGGACCTGGACAACTGAGAGAGAAACAGCCAGCATGTAGCTATAACAAGAAAGACCATACAATATGCAATATAATCTGGCAATGCCATGCAGTCAAACTTGCTTCGATCAGTCATCGTTCATGCATCAGCAATGTAATACTCAGGGTCACTGTGATTTGGCAGATGCAACAAAGTAAAACAGGGTACAACACATAAAATGTCAATTGCTGGCGGTACTCAAATGTATCCACAATGCACAGTTAGGTGCTACCAATTTATAGTTTCAAAATTGTTGCATTTATGAGTTTATTTACTCTCATTCACTTGTGAACTCGCTGCTATATTCAGTTAAAACATGAAAAATGCAAATATTCTTGTCAAGAAAGCAAGCAATTCATTGTTTTGCCAGTATACATAAATTATAAGTAAAATAGGAGAACATGTTTTTTCTCTGTTTACAATAACCTGCGGTGATGATGGTGATAATAGTACTAATAAAGTTCATCATTTCTGTTAATAATAATCTAATATCTAAGACTTTTTAAAGAGAATCTGACTGAAAAGAGACCTAAAAGTAGTGTTTGATATGTACAAGTAGAAAATCACACTAATCCATTTCCCCTTGTTCTTTTTCGTGTTCCTCTGCAAATTTCACCATTCTTGATTGTTTTTATTTACTTCTACTTTGTAAATAAAAAATGTTTTTGGCTGTTTGTTAAAATCCAACATTCAAGTGGGAAAGCAATATAAAACAACATGGATGAAATGACTTCACCACTGTCTGAGATGCAGAGGTTTGTGTAAAACCAGGTTTACAATATAAGCAATACATACAAAATCGTGCACATTAAAGATTACCGCACATAACTAATTTACACATAATAAGTGGGTGGCATTGTGGCACAGGGGGTAGCATTGCTGTGTCAGATTACTTGGGCTGTTAGGGCATTAGTTCAAATCCAGCTCAGTCTGTGCAGACTTTGCATGTTCTCCCTGTGTTTACTTGTCTCGTCTCACAGTCCAAAGACCTGCATTTCAGATAAACTGTTAAATATAGATTGTTTGTAACAATCACCTGAGGGACTGCTTTCTCATCCAGGAGGTTCCCTGTGTTTCTCAGGGGTTCCAGATAACCATGACCCTGATTTGGACAAGTGATTACCAAGAAGGTGTATTTAATAAATTTTAGTGGATCTCAAGGCTTACTATTTTCTTTAATTAAAAAAAAAAATTTAGGTCAGAGGTTATTTTTCTTTATTTAGTTGACCTTTGTGCAAAGCAATTTACAGAGTTAGCTAAGCATATGCCACATAAAATTGTTGTCTGTTTTATACAAAAAAGTACTGCAACAGTTGCTAAGGGGCACTGCAGCAGGAGTGGAATCTGAACCAGGAACCTTCAAGAAGCAATACAATGACTCTGCTGGCACCTGACAGCAACTTGAATTTACACTTGTCATTTGTATGTATGATATCATTTCAACAAATCAATTTTTTCCCATTGTTAAAGAAACGGCACAGTTTTCAAGGCGTCTCCAAGGCAACACTGCCTTCTAGATGCGATAGCTGAGTGTCACAGAGGTGAAACCCAGTGAGTGTAGCACCTAGGAAAACACCGTGGAATCATGGACAAATTCAGTAAATCTTAACTGGTCATTTGTCAATGTGTTTAAATACATCAATGATGAAGGTAAGATAATGATGCTCAGAAGAGTACTAGGAGACTCAAAAATGAGCTATATGCTGTTTGCATCAGTAAAATTATTGGTCTCTCTGGAACTGGTTGTCAGCCTTTAAAAATCATTTCTTACAGTTTTTGCATCGTGTCCTAAACAGCTTCCAGATGTGGCTGTTGTGTATGTGAGTGATGCAGACACAGGGAATACTTATAAGCTTTATTTTACACAGTGCACTTTTTTAAGATGACATCCTTCTTTTGATTTCTTAATGGAACCTTCTCTCCAATCTTCCCTGATGGAAATTAAAAGTGGGTATTAAAACTAATCCTTGAACAAACATGTCAGAAATGTTAAAAAAGAAAAATAGGAGATGGATTAGGGTGAAATGTAATAAAATGTTTTCATTTAGAGAAAAATAATGTCAATTTAGAACCAGCTGCTAGCCAACATGAAAATCTTACTCCAAAAAGAATATTACGTCAAGGTTATGTCAAGCTGACTGTCAAGCACAAGTGAAAGAGTAGTGATTATGTGGGGCTGGACAGGACTTGGGTGCAATTTTTGGGAGCTTAACATGATTTTTTTTCTGTATCAGTGTACTGTAAAAAACTGTTCATCTATAAAAGCATAGCCAAAATAGTAATGTTTAAGACATGGTGCCGCAGCAGGTAACTGCCGGTGACTTCAGCTTCTTACACAGTCCAAAGCCATGTTTCTGGTGAAATGACAAATCTAGATTGATCTTTGTGTATTTATGTGTAAATGTGTGTACACTGGTCTGCTGTATAAACTGGGGTATGATTATATGGAGATAACTGGATTCTGCAACGAAGGTGTCAGCTAAAATACTATTTAATAATCATTGTACAGTGTATTAGTTTGGAGCAAAGAATGTGTTAAAGCAATAAATGCAAGAAACTAGAACATTATAAGTGATTTAAAAGTAGTGTCCTGGAAAGGACTGACTCATGAACTGCACTTTCTCACAGCTGGTTGTGTTGACTGAAATTTTTGGCTTAATAAATAATTAATAAATGCAAAATCTGTTTTGGGAAACGTCCTAATATGAAAAAAACACTGAAGGTATAGCTGTCATTCATTTTGCACATCACTCTACATCTCTGAAGTGTACACAGGTGGAAAAAAAAGTAGCCCGTTTTTTTGTAATGGAAAAGTAAAAACTAAACGAGAATTTGGTCTACATTATCGAATGATAACAACAACAGTATCAGTAACGTCTGATTTTGGATTGGTATTTCTAAAAATGATAATTTTGTCACGCGCCACTGCAAAGGGGTTGATTTAATATTTAGTTGATTCGAACATCAACTTCTACAAAAATATTTTTCTACTTGTGTTATTTAATGTAAAAAAAAAAAAAAAAATCAGGTAAGATAACTACGCAATTTAGTAAATACTCAAATATCCGCGACCTCGCATCGCGCCGCCGAAGGACAAAGGAACATGGAAGTTCATGGAAGTTCATGGAAGAAGAGCACGGTGACGTAAGGGCGTGACGCGATTACCGGGTCACGTGGCAGGCGCGCAATGGCCGTGCGCGCGCCCCTAGTGACGCAGAGCGGCGCCTTCCCCGTGGCTGGATGGAGTAGGAGCTGGCGATGCCTGAACTTGATTTTCCAGACACTTTAATAGTTTAATCCGTGAATGGCGCCAAAACAGGACCCTAAACCTAAATTTCAAGAAGGTAAGATGGCCGTCCTGCACATTACAGCGCGCGGTAACGTGGCTGGTGTGTTCGCGCCGAGCCGCGTTCCGCCGTGTGACATGGCAGCAGCCTCGTGCACCGCTCTGCACGCGCCGCTTCGAGTTGCACGGCTGCTCTCCGGCGACATGTTAGAGCTGGGACATAAATCGCGTTGCTGCACGTGAGCCAAAAACCGCGGTCACCTAAACATTTGCGGAGGATGTCGAGGACGCGGCTGCAGCGTGTTTTTGCGGAGAATATGGCGTGAGGCCCTGCGACACCGTGCAGCTACTCGGCGGGTTCGCATTGTTCACTCCTAACCCGCGCGCCCACAAGACCGGGCGGGAAAAACCTCCCGTATCATATCGGATATGCATGTTTGTGAAATTCTTCAGCGCTAAACAGTTACTATTTATGCGCATCTGTACGTTGTTTATTTTGTTCGCGATTCCGTATTCCCTGAACAGGAAGTTAGCTGGCGACTTAAGAGTAACACAAACAGTTGTTACGTTGAAATAACGACCGTTCGTACCGTGTGAATTCGTTCCAAGCTCAACTTTTGCTTGTCTGTTGATCAGTCCTGGTTTCAGTCCAGCTCCAACACTGCTTTTGTAATATCTGACCTCGATCGCAGCCTTTGTTGTTAATAGGATTAAAAATCTATTCGTTGTCGTGATGTTTTGTGCGTTTACATATTGCAAATGCATGTCTTTCCCAAGACAGCTTAATCTCCAAAGGATTTCCAGAATCTTTTTACGAAATGAAAAAAGTTGACAAATGATGATAAAGTGGGATATGTATAAGAGACCACAGCAACGCTGACTGGGTCTGTGGCGAAGCATAGGCAAAGTAGTTTGTCTGTGGTGACCCTGCAGGGGGGCAGGTAGAGAGTCAAGAGGGGCGTCAGAACGGTGCCCTGCGGAACCCCCCACTCTCAGGTTGGCCCATCTTCAGAGGTCCTTTTGAAATGCACTTTCCTGTCAGTTTTAAGACGGCGGTGGAACACCCTCCTGCTCAGTGTAGCCCGACATATTGGTCACTGAGGAAGGTAGAATGTGTGAAGAACTGATCATATGTGAATACTGGTAAATAAATTGTGGTTGTTGGGGTGACCTGAGCACTGTTCTTCAGCACTAGACAGTAATTTCATTCAGTCAATGTGTGGTGTGAATTTTTAGAAAATGTGAAATGCTTTCATCATATTCTTGTTGAACCCACTTATGTACTTATTTACATACTGTTCTCTCAGTTTATTCCTACATTTTGAGTAATTTTCACTCTACTTTTCTTAGTCATGTATGAATAAGACATGCTTGTGTCACCACTAGAGAAAAATTCATAAATCATATTTGGGTGGTATACTTTGGCAAATTTTTTTTTTTTTTAAAAAAAAGGACTTTATTTTTTGCACCAACTTATCTTGCTGCTGGTGAAAATGTTAAATGCTGTACATGTTCCCCCTCAGGTGAAAGAGTTCTGTGTTTTCACGGGCCATTGCTCTACGAAGCTAAGGTATGACAGCTGTTACTAATTTGTCTGTTAAATACTTTTTAAGAATCTGATATTTTGATTGTTAGTTTTCTTTACTTACTATAAATTGATGTTGACAGTGTACCTGGATCAAACTATTCCTGATATACTCTACTTCAGCATATAATTTAGAAAAAGGTTTTGCATAACGTATCTGATTGACTGTTAAATTGAGCTTATATTAAAAAACGTTTTGCAGTAAATAAACAAATACACATTATACACTATTGCCATGCACACTAGCCCATAAAAACAAAACAACAAATAAGAACTAGAAGATGGTGAGATGGACTCTTGGGGCAAGTTACACAGACCTGAGTGTCTGACCGTGCTCAGTATGTGGTCTGTCACAGTGAATGAATGTTCTTTAAGTGACTCTTCAGGGTCGGTTGTTCAAAATTGAATGTCGTTCTTCTTACAGTGTGTAAAGGTTAATATCAAGGACAAGCAAGTGAAGTACTTTATTCACTATAGCGGATGGAATAAAAAGTAAGTGTACATTCTATAAGCATCATCCTTGTGACTTTTCATGCTGCTTTGTGGTCTGTGATACGTCCAGTACCAATNATTCTATAAGCATCATCCTTGTGACTTTTCATGCTGCTTTGTGGTCTGTGATACGTCCAGTACCAATTTTCTTATATTTAAAACATGGTTTAGATGTGTGGTTACCGGTTTTTTTTTTTTTTTTTTTTTTAATTTAGCAGAAATAAGGAATAACGGAATGGTTAAATTCAATTAATGTTAAAAAGACTTCTTGCATTTCTATGTGCAAATGTTTTGAAGCTTTTTGCAGTTAAAATGAAGATTTTAATTTGCAGATTAATGCCGAAGGAAACAACTTTGCAAACTGTTGATTATTTGGGTTGTACGGCTTGTGTCCCTAAGTAATTGTGTGGATCACGTGAAGAGGTGTAGAGGGATCAAGGGTAATGACGCGTTTTATTGGTATTCTGTCTTAATATACAGTCATCCCTCAATTTACACATCTGAGTGGTTCCTGAAAAGCCTGTGCAAATCGAAATCATGTAAATCAAGACAACTGTTTCCAATATTTCTTATGAGAAAGACAATGATGCTTTCCAGCTCATCCGAAAACCCCAAAACCAACTTTCCCAAATATGACTAAAACGCTGTAAAACACCCTGTAGCATAGCTGTGATGAAGTGGTTCGATGTGAATGAAACATTACTCACATTTGTAACAAAGAACCAAATTTATTGTTGATGCTTTTTCCTTGAGGAACACCAGTAGGTGGAAAGTTTTAGAGAGGCGTTTGGGAGTCTGCGGTGGAAGAATGCGGAACAAGTCAACGTTTATTAAGCAATGCAGAACTTTATTAATTGTGTAAGAGAAGCATTACATAAACAGCTAGCAGCAGTGCTATGAGAGCAGAAATGTTCTGCATGTTCTTTTTTTATATATACACCGCCTTATATCATCTGCTGACCAATCATGGCCAAGATATTTACATACACGTCTCCTCTTAAAGACACCACAGTGGGAGCTCATTTTACCTTTTGTGGTGCCTACATGCATATCACATCTGTCTTTCCCAGCATCCAGCACTACTTGTCATAATGACGCTTTCTTAAAGGCGTATAGACTTGATATAGAATGCCCGTTATATAACACGCAGCCTACATGGGCACACACAGTGAGTAATTTGTTTTTTTAAAACACTTTCTACACATAGACAAAATTGTGATGTTGGAATTTTTCCTTTTTTAACCATTTTTTGGGCCGAACGTGTTATATCGGTCGGATCGGCGTGTAAATCAAGTAATGGTATTAAAAGTAAATCGAGGAATGGCTGTACTTGTTTTTAGCCACCGTTACTAGTGACATTGTCATCATTGACCACCTTTTTTGTTTAAATGTACCTTTGGAAAACATTGCGAGGTGTGCAGAAGGTCCTTTGGGATTTTTGCTTCTGACTGAAGTGTTCACAGCTCTGTGTGTTGCGTAACACCACTGAAAACAGTTCAGCACAATACATTTTACCTGGTGCTGCATGTGTTTACCATGTTAACTTTTCATACTTGAGGACTAAAACAGGCTAAAGTTCAATTTCACATTAAAGGGACAGACATTTGGAAGGCATTTGATGAAGAGCTGGTTTTAATATTTAGCTGTTACTCAGGAACTGGTTATGTTTCAGCATGATATACTGCTAAAAGTAATAAGATTGTGGACCGTTATTGTGTTTTATGTACAGGAAACACTGAACAAAGTCTTCTGCTAAGTCAAGGGCAGTAATAAAAACTGTCCTGTTCAGTATTATTCCAAACTCTGCAAGAGATAATCGCCAAGTGGTGTGAATTGTTGGTATTTTTAATTTCAGCTGGGATGAATGGGTTCCTGAAAGCAGGGTGCTTAAATATGTGGACACCAACCTACAGAAACAAAAGGAGCTTCAAAAGGCTAATCAGTAAGTCCCTTCGCTACAGTCGTGAACCAACATGTCAACTTCTGCCAAATTGTACAATACATTTCTGAAATATGGACATGGACTTATTTTTCTAACGTGCACAGTCTAAAGTATTAATGGTGGAAAAAATTACTTGCAGATGTCAGTCATCAAAAGTATTTTAGGAGTTTTTTCCTCTAAAAGGACAGCTCTTAAGTGCTGGAATTAGGACTTCCTGCTCTCGCATGTTTTCGGTTTATTTTCTGTGTACAGTGTGCAAAACTGAGCTGCTTTCTTCCTCTTACCAGGGATCATTATGTTGAGGGAAAGATGAGGGGTGTAGCACCAAGCAAGAAGATTGCTGCTGTGCAGCAGAAAAATGTTGATCTGTAAGTTGTCCTTTTGTCATTGGTATATTTTGTCTGGGTATAGGGAGTTTGGTGTATAAATTAATTTTGGTTTGATCTAACAAACTCTTGAACTTGGCCGTCTTTGGCTAGATTGTATACTAAGTTGCTGTCAAGAACTTTATGATAAGGTGTTGCTAGTTTTATTTATTTATTTAGGATTTTAATGTGTTTCACTGAGAGCTGTTTAAATGTTGTGTTGGTGGCTAAGATAACTTAGCTTTTTTGACATGATCCTAAGAATTTAATTTTTAATTGATGATTCAGTGTTCTGGCTTTTGGGGTTGCTTATATATGTGGTTGCTTCTGTCTCTTTCAGGAAAAAAAAGAACAAACAAAAGAGTGAGTAATGTTTTATATAATCCATTTTGGCTTTCATTTTATGAAACATTTTTTGTAAATAGATTACTGTATATACATAGGCTGTTTTCAGGTACTATTTTAAGAAATTAGCAGCAAAGGATAAAAAAGGTTTTACTGATGGGGAAAACTAATCCAATTTAAAGAGCCAGAGTTAGTACAAGAATTGCATGCTTTGTTTTATAAATTGTTTGCTTTTTCTAGTTGGTAATAAATTGCTCTGTATTTAAAAGTTATTTTTGGTGAGCATCAGTACTAAAAGTGACTTGTTAAAAAAAGGTTTGAGTGGGTTGGGCGCAGTTGTGAAGGGGACACCCCTGTTGTCGTGTTAAGGCTGTGTGCAAGTCGGACAGGTGTGTGTGCTCACACGGCCATGTTTGTGCAGCACCAGGAGCAGGCGAGGGAACCAGCTCTGGGGAGATGCCTCAGCCCCCACGGAAGAAGAGGGCCCGTGTCGACCCAACTGTTGAAAGTGTACGTGCCCACAAGTCTTGGCGTTGAATTTTGCCTACTTCGACGTGTGCTGTGCTTTTTTGCTCTGAACACTGCCTCAGGGCCCTGTGTGGGCATTACTGACATGCAGCTGGTGTATTTGGCAGGTTGGCATTATTGACCCATCAGTCTGCATAAACAAGGAGGTTCTACAGTTTTCCCATAGTTGGTTTTGGCTCCTTTCTAAAGGTTGCTAACTTGTCTTCACCATATTCCACTGCGCTAGCATAAAGATACAAATTCAAATAGGGGACACAATGTCAGTCTGAGTCCAGGCTGTGGTTAGTTTGTCACGGTCCTCGTGTGTCTGCTGTGTGTTCAGGAGGAAACGTTCATAAATCGAGTGGAAGTGAAGGTAAAGATCCCGGAGGAGCTGAAACCATGGCTGGTGGATGACTGGGACCTGATCACCAGGCAGAAGCAGGTGAGGCGGAAAGCAGAGATGCAGCCTGTGTAGGAATCGTTCAAGTGCGTGCTGATCCAAAGCTGCTCGGGGCCTTTTCAGCAGTGTTACTGACGTTTCTGCTGTGGAAGGATGGCACTGATACAATTTCAGTAAAAGTCTTTATACACTTTGTTTCAGTTGTTTCATCTGCCAGCAAAGAAGAATGTTGACACTATTTTAGAAGACTATGCAAACTATAAGAAATCAAGAGGCAACTCGGATAACAAGTAAGTAGTCTGCGCATTGTTAACATTTCTCTATTTTTATTGAATGATTTGTCTGAGGGGTAGAGGGGACTTACCTTGTTGGTAAAAAATATCCATACAACTCCGCACAGAGAGTATGCCGTGAATGAAGTCGTTGCAGGGATCCGCGAGTACTTCAATGTCATGCTTGGCACCCAACTCCTGTACAAATTTGAGAGGCCACAGTACGCCGAGATCCTGGCGGACCACCCCGACGTGCCCATTTCCCAGATCTACGGCGCTCCCCACCTGCTGAGGCTGTTTGGTGAGGAACCTCTCATCGTTGCTTCAATGCGATACAAGAGGAGTGTGTCCTCTGTCCATGTTCACCTGCCCCCCCCTAAACCCTCCAGTTTTTTAGTGTCGCTTCCTGCATTTTTAAAATGCCTACATTATGTAAATTGATTGCAAATTAAATTGGGAAGACGTGGAGTATTACTTGACCCGTCCCTGTTGATTGAGGATAGGATGAGCGGCCAGAAGTCAAATTCAAATCATGGTGATTGGTGTGTTTTTCATGCTAAAGAGGGTAGGGAATGCTTTCTTCTGCACGTATCATTGGACTGTGAACAGGAGAACATGCAAACTCAACACTGGGTGACGTGCAGTTAGTGAGATAATAGAAACTCAGACGATGGTTGAAACATTGGGAGTGTTGTGTGCAGCATTTTTAAAGTTCTTCTGTATTTTAAATAATTCCCAGATCAGCACGCAAACATTAATGAGATCTTTTTTTTGCATGTGTGTTGGGCAGTGAGGATTGGGGCCATGTTGGCCTACACTCCCCTGGATGAGAAGAGCCTCGCGCTGCTTCTCAACTACCTGCAGGACTTTCTAAAGTAAGGCATTACATTCTGTTTGTGGTGGTGGCAGGGGGGTTCCCCTGATGGTTTCCCTGTCTGAATTGAACTGATTTGCCATCCTGAGGGTAATGCACATTATTCTGGTGCTTTCTGCGCTGCAGGTATCTTGTGAAGAATTCCTCCACGCTCTTCAGTGCCAGTGATTATGAAGTGGCCCCTCCAGAATATCACCGCAAGGCAGTCTGAGGGACATCTGAACAGAGGAACCTTTTTCTTTTCTTCACCCCCCCCCCACACACACACACACACACACACACTCAGCTGTCCCTGGTCCACATTACCTTTTCTCTTCCATCTGGAGTCCTGTCGGGGTCGTACGTGGGGCAAGAGGTGTCGATGCGACTGCTGACATATGCAAATTCTTTGGACTTTCAAGTGTTGTTCCACATGTTGGTCGGTGGTTGAAACAATTTCAGATAGACGTGTTTTGCCTGTTTTCAGCCATCAGTTGAAGCACCATTCATATATCCAGCTTTAAAATGTGAGCCCCCTGTATTTTCCCTTTGCTGTGATTTGCTGCGTAAAGATCATTGTTGACATGCGTTTCCATGTCTTTGCATTATGTAAAATCTATTCAGTCTGGTGTTAAACGAGCTCCAGAAGGGACTGAAATGTACATTTTATAAACACATAAGATGCGTTCATTTTGGTTACTGTCATTTTATAATAAAATGTCTTTTTTATTTGAATGTTTTAATTCACGAGTGTCTCAAGTAATAATTTTCGTCTTTTCCTGCAGCCCTGAATAAAGAAGTATGTTTTAAAAAAAAAGGGGTTAACAGGAATTAAACTTTCACCTTGGAGTTCTGCTTGAAAGGTTTGAAACTGATATTACTTTGTGAAACTGGCATTTGAGTGACATTAGTGTTATTTCACGTTTTCTGTTGGCAGCACTCAGCTTGGATGTAGGTGAATTATCTGGAAGTCTGATTTAATAAACATCTGGCAACGTTTGTACCAGTTTGTCAGAGGTGGTTCTTCTGACCTGCAGCTCTTTCGAAGGACCCATGTCACAGCCTCCGCTGTGAGCTGCGTGGCCCAACTGCTGTTTTTCTTTTCACTGAAGTTCATGATAACCATCATCTTAGATTCTTCCTCAGGGGTTGGCTGCTGATATTTAAAACAAAACGTGCGTAGATCGTCTATGAAAAGGAAAAATTGCTATTGTAAAAGACGTGTATTTTGTGCAGCGTTGCTGAGGAAGCGTTTCGACAGGTTTTCAAGAGCCGTGCCCTCTAAACGTTGAGCGAACCCTTTGTGAAAGTGGATGACGGACTGATGATGATGGCAAGTGGTTGTTGTCAAGTTCTGCTGTGGCCGGCAGCCTGTTCCCCGCTGACGCCAAAGTGCCAGAGACGTGGAGAGCTACAAGTGTTGTAGAAAATAAGGCCCTTTATTACATTTGGTTTTTTAAGTGCTGGAAAAGGATGATGGTGATTTCCAGAGAAGCCTGTATATAAACATTTCTGGAAAAAGATTTGAACTGCATATATTTATGCCTCTTGCTCAGAAATATTTAATTGCTCCTTAAGGACTGGCTGTCAGCTTAGTCCCCGTACACCTTGGTTTTTGGGAGCTCATCTTCTGTGTTGTTTGTTCTGGCTGCTAAAGGATTTGTGCTCCGGGTCACGTGCTGAGGAGGCTGAAGCGCTTGCAGTCACTTTTCCTCCTTTTTGGCCTCAGATTGAAGTGGGAAATTTCCACACAATGAGAACTGAGGCTCTGTGTGAAATAACTGTATGCAGATGCAGATGCAGATGTTTGCTGGGCTTGTGCTCCAGTCATTAAATTCCACTCTTTCTCTTGTTTTAATTTAACATGTCAACATTAATTTTCTACTTTTGTCATCAGGATTTAAAAAAAAAAAAAAAAAAAAGAATATTGGAATAACTGGCAAGTTCTTTTATGGGGTGTTGCAGAGGGTAAAGCTGCTGCCTCAGTACCTGAGCTGTTTGGATGTGGATTTCCTTGTAGTGCTCTGGTTTCAGGTTGACTGGCAGCTACACTTTCCAGACTGTGTGTTGCTACCTTGTGATTGACTGGCATCCAAGCCAGAGTACAGTCCGCTAGCCTGGTGCCCCATGATTCCAGGAGAGGCTCCGCACAACCATGACCTGACTGGGACTAACCGGGATGGTCAGGGATGATGGATGGATGCTGCTGAGCTCTAACTGCCAAATGCAGAGATGCTAATGAGGATTCGAGTCCGTGTCGCACTGGAGAGAACAGGGGGCGTCATTTGAGTGAAGCTAAAACATTGTGGTTGTCCCTCAAGTTCATGATGGTGGCGATTGTACAGTTTGTGGTGGTGCTGATGGATGTGGTTGTACATATCAGATTTCTTTTTCCATTTTAATGTTCCCTTTGTTTCCTTGCATGATAGCTACTCAGTCGGGCTTTCGGTCACAACACGCTTTTGATGTTCAAGGATGAATAGAATACCCATAGCTGGAATTCTCATTTCTGTTTTATCTCGTTGAACTGGGATTCAGCAGGTTTTGTTTTAAAGTCTGCAACTTTTGACCAATATCTAACTTCTTGCTGGACTGAGACTTGATTTTTGGGGGTGACAAAAAAAAAAAAAGCTGACTCATGGTTATGTTTAAATCCTGTTATAAGACAGTTTCTTTAACCTTCTACACTTTATGGAAGCATGTAATTGTCTGGATTTGACATGTCTTCCATCGCAGTTCATTGAATGGTTAAGCCTCCTCCCTCACTTGTTAAATTTTTGGACAGTGGGGTTTGTGGGTCTCTTCTGGGCGCAAAGTTTCATCCTTTTCCTACGTGCGTCTCTGCACGCCGACACATCTGAAGCGCCTGGCAGGTCAAAATGCCGTTAAGGCCTCGGGAAGGAGCTGCGGAGCAGCAGCAGGCAAAGCGGCGAGTTTCACTACAAGCTAAATGCATTTGAAATGTTAAATTAGAAACCACACGGCTGCTGGCGTGTGAGGTCAGGTTTTTAATCCCATTAATGCCTTTGATAAAGTTATTTAGATGTCACTATTGAAGGCGGCAAATCCTGCGGGCTTCAAGGACGGTTTCCCTATCTGAACTGATGGACCGATGTGCCGTGTTGAGCACAGAGCAGCCGCTCCTCCGGCGTGGCTGGTATCTCACACGTGGGCACAACCGCTGTATCTCTGAAGGCATCGCTCCCAGGTCTGGAGGGCCTCACTTTGTCTCCATCTCAATTTCAGCTGAGAACCTTCAACCTAAACAGACTGCTACATTTTTAATCTGGGAAATAGAGTGAATCCCGCATATATGCTGTAGTCACCCGAAAGCAGGAGAGCCACAGGAATCCAGCGACATTCCCGATGAGCCTGATTTACATGCCAGTCAGTTCCCGAAAGCTCGATTGTTCCAGTTAGCGGGTGATTGTCAATTTTCTCCCCAAATACAGCTCTGAATTTTATTATTTCAGCAATACGGATCAAAACAGTTCCATACAATTTTAAACACAAGCAGCACATGGGAAACTAAAAAGAAAAAAGAATACTGCTGCATAAAGCACCTTGTGGTTTGAGACTTGCTGCCAAAAGTGCTGTTTAGACATTTTCTTAAGCGCCTGTCTGCTCAAAAATTTGAGTAGAGGTTTTGTGAAAGATTGTGAATACTGTCTGCTTTAATGCTGTTAAGTGGTATTGCAGTAAGTTACCTGTTGATGCAAAAATGCCTGCCACATGGGGGGGGGGGGGGGG
>UFQX01000460.1:372948-478544 GCA_900497675.1 Arapaima gigas | reverse complement strand
CGGGGGGGGGGGGGGGGGTGTAGTGGTCATTTGGGTTAGCTTTATTTATACGAATGACTTTTATTTGCTAGCTCCAGATTGAATATTATCTGAAAACAAAGATGACTATTCTGAGTTCACTTTCATCCTTTGCTGGCCTCTGGTTGCCGTTGTACTACTGCTGTCCCTCAGCTGCTCCTAATATCGCTGCCAGGCATTTGTCTCCCAACAGCACCCTGTTTTTTGAGTCTTTACTCTCAAAACTTTGAAACCATAAACCGATTTGCCCCAGTACATTTCGGAAAGCCCAGAATTCTCAGAAGACCGCATCGCTTCGTAACATCACAAGGCGCCGGTTTTCTTCAAATTCCAAAAACATCAGTGAAACCTCAGAGCACCACCAATGTCTCACAACCTCCAGTTTGAAAAGCCCCCTTTAGCTTTCCTTACAGCCGCAGCTCAACTCAGACCGACGTAAAAAGCTCTTTTTAGCAGACATTCTCAGACCGTCAACTTTTGACAACTCTTATGACTGCTTCCATTAGCAGATCTCCTGATCACCTGCTCTTTGCATGTTATTTAGTGTTTAGTGACAGTTGTTTATTATTACAATTTCCATGCTAAAAAACAAAATGTCTTGATCTCATTTCAAAGTAAGGAAGATGAAATTCAAACAACTCTTATTGCATTATCATGAATTAAATTTCAACATGCAAGGCAAAAATGTCTGGCCCAAGTTATTGGGCATGTCTTGTTCACGATTAGGTGTCTTATTGCATGAAGAGGTACAGGTTCGAGGGGATGAAGGGCCTGGAATGGATCTTATTTCTCTTCTCAGATCTGACTGAAGTGCCATGTGTGCGAGTGTGTCTTTGACACGAGTTAAACTGCACACAGTAGCACAGCAATGAAAAACAGGAAGGTGTTGGCAGAAAGTGTCGAGAGGTTCAAACTTTCCTCAAAATATGTTCTCAACTTGTCTGATTTTTTTTTTTTTTCCCCCTGTCATTTCATTGTGAGTAGCTCTTATGTTAAAGAGAAATCTGTCAACTGTCTGCTCACTTCAATCTCCTTATCAATCCTCTGTTGCTCAGCGGCTCACTTTGCGGGGGTCTAATCCCAGGGCGACTTTGATGGGTTACTGAAGTTGGTGGCAGAGCAAAGACAGCTGGGAACACGTGGTGTGTGACTATGTTCAACTGATCCCAGACATGAAATTTGAAAACTATAGTTTATTAGTATAACAGTTTGTTTTTCATCTCTACAGTTGTATATGTTCACATATATTAGGTCTTAAATTCTGTGTTAAGTGCAGGGTGGCTCTTGGACGTTTAACTTGTGATTAATCCCCTGTACTGTCAGAAACACTGATTTATTATTACAGTCCTGACAGTGCCCTGACAATCCCCAACAGTGTCACCTAAAACGTGGCTTTTTTGGGAAACTGCTAAACTGTCCGGGATCCAGTTAATCGCCCATACTAGAGAGCATCACTTTTGCCTCAAATGAGAAAGCGCCCAGGGGGTAAGTGAAGCAGGGAGGGAGGGTGCTGTTTGAAGGCGGCCCTGAAGAGGGAATTATTCCTGATTTTAAACAGTGTACTACCCCAGCAGGCATTGACTTATAGCCTCAAAGTATTTAAATGCAACTTTATGTGGGATGCATTGTCATTACATTAATTAAAGCACCGTTTTATTAAGTACATTTTACTCGTGTGGAACATGCTACAGATTCAATAGTGGACACAGTCGCTTTGCAGGAGCCCAATATTTGGCGAAAACAACAGCGATTACAGAATTGCACCAGAGCTGTTCTCTCATTACCCCTGTCCTGTGCACTGTGGACAGGGCACCGGTATGATTCAAAAAATCCATGGCAACACTGTTTCCATGGAAACCCAGAATGGTAGCAAAGGGAAAAGCAGGTCTTTTCACTGTCTGGCCCTGTTAGGGACTGTACTTGGTGACCAGAGCCTGAAAAGATATAAAAAGGTTCTGGGTCTGCGTGACAGCAGTTTCCTTTTAGCAATAATAGTGCAATGCAGTGAATAATAGAATTTAACAGCATGAAAGCAGCATGAGTGAAACATCCTGTGGCGCTCAAACCAACACACTTATCAACCTGCAGGACCCCCCCCCCCCCCGCCTTACAGCATTTTCCCTTATTTAATAAAGCCGCCGAAATTGGTCAGCCGTGTGGAGCAGGAAAGCAGGCAGAGAAAAATTCTGTTTGAAATTTCTCTCTTTCTAACGTGTTGTGGTGTTATGTTATGGTGGCGGACCAAGGGCTGAATTCAGTGGTACGTTTAATGTTACAGCTCAGGCTTTTCAGTGGAGGGGGTTGTATTGAAAAAAGGAGTTAAAAAATGATATCCAAAATGTCTGTAAGGACAAAATAACATCGAACGACTGTTTTTTCCGTCCCTTGCAGTCGCTGTGTTCCTTTGCAGGTTCAGTACGAAATTTAGCACATTTCCGGATTTTGCCAGAAGAGGGCGGACACATTCTTTTCAATCCTCGCAATTGTACTCAAGTACACGTTCAGTTTATTTAAACTTTCCGAGTTTATTTAAGTGTTCTTTCCCCGATTTCCTCCCCCTTTTCTATCAGCAAAATGCGTTGCTTTTAAAAAACAGTATTTGTGCTTATTTTGTTCTTTGGTAAAATGTGTTTACTTCTCTGTTCCGCACCACCTGCTGTCTTCATCTGGAGACCAAGTCCAGGAAAGTAAAGATCAAAACCGCTACCTTTCAGCACTTGTTTAAAAGAAGCAGGAATCTCCTTGAGCAGCGTCAGAAAAATTCATCAGACGTTGAAAAATGGACCCGAGGAAGGCTAACCAAAAGCACCAAGCGCAGTATTTTGTGTCAGAATTAAATGATAAAAATAAAATGCAAAAGAGGTTTCTTTACTAAATTCTTACTGTTTGAAGTCAGTTTCTCAGCTCAGATCATCAACATTTGTGTCTGTGATCAGAGAGAAATCTGAAAAGGAGAAGTGCATGAGTCATTCTCCTTCTGTATTATTTTTAAAGTGCTGTATTCCTGTTCATTTTTCATCATAGTACAGATTTCACTTTATTCCAAGCTACACTCCAGAAATGAAACATTTTATTCAATTTTTTGTTCGACTTCAAATAAGAGAAAGACTTCAAGTAAACAAAAAAAACCAAAAGAAATGTAGCTACTCACGTTTTTATCTGATGGAAAACATTTATTATTCTATTAAAAATGTACACCGCTGTTGCCTCACAGGGCCTGGGGTTCCAGTGCGGATTCGAACCCTACGCAGTCTGTACAGAGCTACCGTGTTCTCTTTTTTGTGGGTCTCGCCCCACTGTCCACAGACACGTGTTTCGGGTGAACTGGGAAAGGACACTTCCCATTAGTTGTGTGAGTGTTTATGTTGCTTTCAGTATGAATAAGTGGAGTTACTGTGGAGTTTAGTGCAGCACTGTAACCTAACATTGTACATCACCTTGGGCAAAGTCCTCAGCCACGTACATGTTTCTACTACTACTACTACTAATAATAATAATAATAAAATGATAATAATTCTCCTCTACATTCTGGCAGAGTGGTTCTGCTGTCTGACAACATCTGGGCTGTATGAATGTAGCTTCAAATCCATCCCAGTCTGTGTGGAGTTTCCAGGTTCTCTCTCCGTCAGTGTTGGTTTGTAGTTTCCATGGACAGTCCAAAGACACATACTTCAGGTTAATTGGTCACTGTAAACTGCCCACAGTGCGTCGATGTGTGTGGACTTATGTGTCTTTGGATTGTGCACCGACATTCTGTCCAGGGTATAGTTTCATAACCTAGGGCCTAGTGATTCTAGAATAGTCTGTAATAGTCTGTCGCAACCCTGACCATGATACAGCAGTTAATGAAAATGGTTGGACTGATTTTATTATTTCCTATGGCCTCCCAATGTATATAGAGCTACTGGTTCTTCTTCACATAACTGTATTGAGCTGGTGCCTCTACAAGAAGCTGAATGAGATTCCTCAAACTCTTCTGGGAATGTTGTCAACAATAATGACTGCAGTTAGGGTGAATTCGTACTTTTAAAAAATGTCATAATGAGATTGCTGCTTTTATTGCACACCTAGCTAATAATCACTTGTACTGTATGTCATAAAAAATCTGAATTCTGTAAAGCCAAGGATTTAATAAAAATCCATATTTATGTTGCGCAGACTGACTGAAGACCTTTGTAGATGTATGTGTTAATCAACAAATGGTGAGAAATTTCTGATTTCATTGTCCCTTTCTAATGAACTATTCTGGTATTACCATACCAATAATACAATTCCAGGGATCAAAGTAACTCAAACAGGAAAACATCAGCATTAGTGTCTGGACTCCAGTCAGTTCAAGAGACTTTATTTACAAGGAATAGTAGACAGCACTTCATTCATTGGAATTTTTATGCCTATTTTCTTGTTATTATATGGCACATAACGTCAGAATGTATGAATACATAATTCTGAAATGTAAATGATTTCAGTTAACAAACCGAAAATAAGCAGAATTCACTGTTATTTATGAATTATTTAGCTGACACCTTTGCTCCAGTGTTAGACAATACATTTTAGAATGTTTTCTGCAGCAGTGTTTTCTTACTGAGTCAGTTCAGGGTAAAAACAGACAGCAGAGTTGGATTCAAACCTTCCGAGTACAAAGTAACAACCCTAAACACTACACTACCTGCTGCCTACGTGTGATATTCTGAGACTAAATAACAAACCTCTGTTCATAAGTGTTTACATCAGCTATGAAACTTTTCCATTAAAATTTTAATAACAGGCAGTCTTCAGGTTCCAGTGTGCGAACTGTGAGTGACCTAAATCAGTGCAAGAAATACTGAACTAACTTTTTTCATCCCCTGACTCACTTAGAAACATTTCTTAAAAAGTGTTACTTGTTACTGTACCGAACTCAAACAGAACTTTAGTGTGAAAATGTAAACTTTTTCATTTTTCACCCGCTTTAGACGTTCCAACCCTCTTTCCAGCAGGTATGGATGACGTCAC
Source organism: Arapaima gigas (assembly GCA_900497675.1). Classification (NCBI taxonomy): domain Eukaryota; kingdom Metazoa; phylum Chordata; class Actinopteri; order Osteoglossiformes; family Osteoglossidae; genus Arapaima; species Arapaima gigas. The sequence continues at coordinate 473,531 of UFQX01000460.1, read as the reverse complement.
ATGCCAGGTCTTTTCCCATCCAGGATCGGGGGTCCGAATCAAACCACTGAGGAAGTCCCTCCTTTGAAGATATTTCATTGGTCGACACAACAGTTTGGGTCAAACGTCTCATTCCGATTGGTTCCCAGGACCGTCCATTTTTGAACAGGTCGGGAAAGCGTCAGGTGAAGTGTCAGATTGTCGCTATTAACGCTCGCCGAGACGAAAGTTGTCGCGGCTTTAGTGAAGAAGCCTAGAGCGCGTTAAATAAGTACATCTGCTTTGTTTCCCAAATACAGTACGTTTGTCGACAGAGAGCGGTACTTGTTTAAACAGTGAAAATGAAGAGTCTGAAGTATCGGCTGAAGAAGCAAGAAGTTACAATCACGGTGAGTTACCTAATGCTGTGAGGCGGGAGATGGAGGGTGTGAGGCGCCTTGTCTGTTCCCAGTCACTTCCTCATAACTCTCTGATCAATTTGTAGTCGATTACTTGAGAATGTGTTTCTCACCAGTTCTGGCGTGGTTTCGGCCGCCGGTGTATCTGCCCCGTGTGCGGCTGAAAGTTTCCCTCTCATTGCGAACACGGAGTGACCAACTGCCGCCTCCTCAGCCACCAAAGCCGCCAAAAGTGACATTCTCGGGTGCTGGCGAACTAGCAGAGAGCACGTCCGACTGGTGTCAGGCGCTTTTACCGAAAATCCACGATGTTATCAGACTTTTCGTTGGTTTGTCACTGGAATGCACACCTTTCTTTCTTTCCTTCTTTCGTTCTTTCTTTCTGTGACAGTGAAGCACCAGGTGAAGGTGGTATTACTGTGTAGGAATTGTCGCAACACAGTCCGGACTGTATCTCTTTTCTAAAGAATAAGCTTAAAAATACCAGGCTGCCCACTTTTCTCTGGGTGTCTCTCTTTGTGCCCCGTGAACTGTTCTTCTCTCGACTTCTTTATTTCGTTTTCAGTGAAAATGTCTTAAAGATAGAGATACTCGTTTAACTGAGGCGAAGGGCCGTCCGAAGTGCAGCGCGAGCACTCGCGCGCCTCAGTACGGGCGTGAAGGGGAGGCTCGTGACGCGGACCAGGCGCGTGGCAGCTTGTTTTGGCGAAACCGAACAGTACTGTTATATTGCTCATACTCACGAGGGCCGTGCACCAGCGCTGAGCTTGTTGTGCCCACCATGGAGACACAACTGAGCAGATGATGTGCAGCCCAAACTCACACATTCTTACACACTCCCCAGAGAGCAGCCTGTGGTCATCAGAGTGGCTTCAGCACTGGCGCACACTGTATAAGACTGGGCTCCTCGTGCACCAGAAAGAGTCCTTCCAAAGGACCAGTAACCCCTTTGTCTGTAATGCTGTTTAATCATCTCATTATGTATTAAAGCTCTACTCCAGAACGACCCACAAGGTTAGATTTCTATTTTAAACATGCATGTAATTATTTAAACACTTATACAGCAGGGTCATTTTTACTGGAGAAATTCAGGGTAAGTTCTTTGATCAAGGGTACTAACAGCAGGAGTATGATTTGAACCTTGATCCTGTTACCGGGTCTAACACCTACAAAATATCTGCTATGGAAATGATTAGGATGGCAGTGCGCTCGAATGGGATGAATCCATTCCTGCAGAAGGCTGTGAAATATTTAAGAGCAATATAGGGTCAGAGGTAGGTATGTATGTATGTGTGTATTGAATGTGCTGACTGCAACTGGTGCGAAGGACATGGCTGAGACTAATTTCCCTTTTACTATGGTTAATGTGGATGTGCCTGCATGTTTATTTTTGTAACTATGGCCTGATTTTAAGCCCAAATGATTTAAGTTATACAGAAATGTGACATTCTTTCCTTGGAGTGGAGTGAAACAGAAGCAGTGGGAAGTGGTCTGGCGTAAGAGAACTGAGAGGTGCCTATGTAGGCTCACTGGTACACACATGACAAGATCACAAACATCCTAATATCGTGGCTCTTTTAATGCAATTACCATTTGTATTCCACTCGTCCGAGCTTGGCCCTTATACACTGAACAGCCTTCTGCGCAGCTATTTAAATGAGAAGGGGATGGAACTGAAGCTTGTTTGTGAGATCAGAAGTCCTTTCACAAACTCTTCCTTTAAGTAATGTAATTCAGTGGCAGTCACCGTGGACAATCCATAGCATTCATGTGTGGACGGGTGTTGGGGAGCAAGCAGGATATTCTCTCTCTCTCTCTCTCTCTCTCTCTCTCTCTCTCTCTCTCTCTCTCTCTCTGTGTGTGTGTGTGTGTGTGTGTGTGTGTGTGTGTGTGTGTGTGTGTGTGTGTGTGTGTGTGTGTGGGAGGGAGGGAGGGAGAGGGAGAGAGAGCAGCCTCTAACCAAACAGTGACTCACTATTAAAACATGCAGCAATGTTTTTTAACAAAGCACTACACTAATGAATCAGTTTTTCTAGAAAATCACAACAGTCTTTATAACTTCACCTTATGACATGGCGCAACCCCTTAGTTTTGTGTACTATTATGTACTAGTATTACTTTTTCACACCTACCTAGGAAGTGTCACTTTAAGCCTTTAAATAACACCCAAACTGAATTGTTCAGACAGGCGGGTGCTGTCATGTTAGAGAGGTGATAATTTTCGTTGTGTTTCATATCTACGTCCATCTTTCCTTCACGGAATACACTTTGTAAATATGTCATATTGTAAAACTTTTACAGTGTGCAAAGTCTAAATATGTTTGGCAAACATTTAAGCGTGTTTTCAGTCAGCAAAATATTTTGTTCAGTTGCAGCAAATGCTAGCCAAAAAATTGTTTTACACACCAGTATTTTTGCTTTTATTACTCCTGCTTAAAAACAAACAGCTGTTTGTTTAATATTTGGTGTTCAGTATACGTTATATGTACAGCAACCTTTAAAAGTTGGGTTTTCAGCCATTGTTTTGAGCAACGCCTTGTTGCTTTACGTTATTTTATCAGACAACCAAAATCATAATCAGCAGTTATATAAAGGCTGTCACAGTACGCAGATTTGTTTTTTCTCCTCTTGGGTTTAGTACTTAGTTTACCTAAACAGTCGTGACATAAATTAAAGGCTTGTATGCCGAGCTGGTTCTCTTACATTAAATTTAACTTTGTTATTATTATTATATTATACATGTACAGTATGTTGAACTTCAGTACATGAATTAACATGAAACTTATAATTGCTGTGGTATTTGAAAAATGAATTAATGTTAAAAGATGGCAGTAATTAATAAACCGTGTCAATTTGAATGTGTGTTAGTGTTGAATATAATGTTTTTGAATGAACTGATCTTGTAATGATGAAAGACATTTCATAGTGACGTGATTCACAAGTTTTTCCTGAAAATTTTGTAGTTTCAGTTTTTATTTCTTGTCACCTTCTAATGTGAATTTGGTTGTGCAGATGGAAGCTTGTGGTAACAGCTGTGAAAAAGTGATATAATGTCAGAATTGTAGAGCTTACAAATCACAATAAATGGTCCACTTTAGAATACAATTATATCAATGGTGTTCTTAGAGTGCTTACAATTTGACACAAGCTGAAGGTACCTGTTTTTTGATTTCTTTCTGTTGCTCTTGAACTGAGGCTGTTCGCCGGGACACGCTTTTATCAGTGCAGTTGGAGATGGGCTTTTTTGCAGGACTGACCTGACACAATCAACCCCTCTCTAATGAAATGTCTCACTGCTTTGACTCACCTTTGAAAGACGATGTTTAGGAGGACAGGGTCTGGTTTAGCCAGTTTCTGCAGGCGCTCGGCCGTTTAGTTGCCCCAGTGTGTTGTGAGAACAGACAGCATGGACTAAGTCTGTCCTAGCGTGAGTAACTGATCAGGGTTTGAGCTGTGTGACCATGCAGGACGTCATGTGCATGCTTTTGTAACTAGGCAGACACGTTAGTTCTGTTCTCTTTTATTTCGAAAGGTGAATGACCTTGACATCATGCAGTAGATTTCTGCAGCTCATATAAGAACTCAAGCCATCTGAAAATGCCTGAAGGTTAAGTGTCACAATATTTGAACAAATGACTCTCTTTCTGCCCATTTTCTCAGCTCTGTGTCATCTTCTTTACGTACCTTGGCAAAGGCTATGGATGCAGGTAGAAGATGCCTTTAGGTGATGATTAGGAGTCAGCTTTCATTTTTGTCTTGGCAAATTGCTGATGTGAGTGGTGATCCTTGAAATTTGCCAAAAACTGCTACTTCAAGTAGGTTCATGCAAATATTTCATTCCATCTGCATTTTGGAAAACACAAATGGAAAAAAGGATGCAGGTGGGCTTAAAGTAGGAATGCTTGTTATTAGGGAAAATGTTGAAGTTGTCAATCTTCTCAGTGGAGTATGGAATATGTCAATACAATATTTTATTGAGATATGGAATTAAATAACCTTGCGTCACAAGTAAAGGTTGTGGCATTTATACACACAAAGTTATGTCTTGTTGAGTATAAAATTGTTTAAGGAAGGGGAATTTTTAAAAAAAATGAACTTAATTGAAAGAAATGTTGATGAAAACATATTTTAAAGCAGATTCTAAGAAAACAGTATGCCACAGCCTGGCAAACAGTATAACAGAGTGCTGATGTTGATTCAAACAGTGACCTGTGGGACTTTCAGTTGGTAATTCTCATGTTTCTAGAAAGAACGCCCACCCTTTGTCTAGGCAAGCCCTTTCCTGTCTGAGAGCACTAGTCGATTACAAGCAGGAGATGGGCGTTATGCATTCCTGATGCCGGTGAGCACGGTACACTGTGCTGCCCTTCCCATAACAAGACTTGAGTCACACGCTGCCCTCACTGCCTTAGAAACAAAATCATTCCTGTCTCTCCCCAGAGGGCTCTCCTTCTACAGACAGCGGCCTACCCTTGAGCCTAGCTTGCGTCTACAAGTACAGACAGATGGCCGAATGCCCTTCCTGAGAAGGATAAATATCTCCATTTCAAGGTGGCTGAAAGGAGAACACAAATCGTTTATTTTCCATTAGTGGATTGTATAACGTTTAGTTGGACAGTTGTGATACGTTTCTCATTCTTATAACTGATTTCTTACCCTTGTAAAATATCTTACGTAGGTTTGCTGGCTTGTGAAATACTTTAAATAAGTAGTCTGTCCCGTTAACACTCATTGCTAATAAGTAAATGTGAAAGTAATTTTGTAGTCAGTAACTGACCCAAAACCCTGAAATTTAAAAATGTATACAATGTTATATTCATTAAAAGAAAAGTTCAAATATTTTAGTTCAACACTTTTTTGGACTGTGGTAGTCCTCCAAATTAGGCAAGGAATGAGAAGGTCAGCATACTCTTTACAGGACAGGTACAGTGGGTGGTAAATAAGCAATTCCTTGGAAGTTTCAAAGAGACAGGAATCAAAATATGTTTTCTAAAGCATGAGAGAACACAGATGCTTTTGTTATTATTATTGTATGAAAAGGGTGTTTTGATCTGATGCAATTCCCACCTCAGGCAAGTTGCCCACACAAATTTTTTCACCACATGTTACCAAGAAACTCTCTCAAAAGGGGTGAGCTGAAAGAGCTCACAGTGCTCGATTGGCTGCTCCCACTGATGCTTCACTTGCAGGTTATGAATGGAGAACCTTTGAAGTTGGAAGGAGAACTGCATCTCACTGTCTGTAGGACTAAAGTGTGGAAGGGCTCAAAGATGCACACCATTACTCTCAATGCATCCCCGTAGATGTCTGTACATACGTCAGGGGACATCTGGAGCCTGTCTCGCTGTTGCTCTTCCTTTCAGAGTGTGTTTCCACATAAAAAGAACCATAAAACACTTTACTGAGGTTCTAGATAGTGATCATTTTAAACTGTCTTTGCACGAAAGCTTTCCTTAAGGTGTCTTATAGCTAAATCTTCAAAAGCTTAGTTTGGGATAAATATAATCAGCTACATATTCACTGCAAGTCATTTGCAAAAATGGTTTAAATAGTTTTGAGCTGTACAACTTTAGGTCCATGTCTATGAAGAACTCTGCGCGGTTCATGTTTTCTGAAGTACCATCTGTTGTGTAGCTGAGATTCAAATGCCTGATTTATAGAAAATTGTTCCGATAATTAAACAGTAAATAATTTCTAACATTGCCACCTACACAATGGTTCAGAGTGTAGGGTAGGGCAAATGCAGTTTTCAGGCCTGGTCCAAATGTACATGCCATCATTAACACGTAAACTGTCACAGGACAGGCATTGTGTAGCTCATTATTCGCGTCACCAGTCATCCTTCACTAAATGGACTCTGGGGCAGTGTCTGTTGTATTAGAATTAATGTACGTTTTACAAGAGTTGTTTCAATGGATTGGTGCTGGGTGTTATGGACTTCCCCTGAGCTCATGGTGGCTGTATTGCTCATTGGTGTTCAGGAAGTGTAAAGACGTGCCCTTCCTGTACAGTGGTGAACTCTAGTGAGTTCCCTGCAGAGTCAGGGAGACTGCAAATTATTCATGGGCCGAGGGTCTCCTCCAGCTGACTGAGGGACTGTGCAGCGCCATGGGAGCGAGACTGCAGATCTGCTGATGGCAGAAGAGTGAATGCTGCCCAAACACTGGCCTGCTAAGCCATGCAGATCCCCATCTCTCTGGAAACAGGGAACTGAAATGATTTTGTATGTGTTAAAGGAGCGAGTGTAGTGGTCCAGTTGTTTCTGTTCTTATTTGTTTTTTAATAGGAGAAATCCATCGATTCATGTTCATGAACTGCTTATCCTGAAGAGAGTCGCAGGCTATCCTAGAAACAATGGGCACTAAGCTATGAAACTGCCCCTTGGATGGGATGCCAGAGTGACCACCCATTCACACTCATATGCACACACAGTTAGCCTGAAATGCACATCTTTGGAAAGTGAGAGGAAACCAGAGTGCCCAAGGGAAGCTCATGCAGACATGGGGAGCCCATGGAAACTCCACACAGGCTTAGCCAGATTTGAACTTATGCCAAGCCACCACCCCAGGTACTGTATGGCAACAGCACTGCACCACATTTTTAGGTGAAGTCTTATTTGCAAATGACAATATAAAACCATCTCGGTGAAACTGATGTAATTACCAAGCCACATATCTTTATAGTAGTAAAAAAATCCAAGGTGTATGTACAGTAATGTTCCAGAAGTTTCTGGTTAAACCAGATGCTCAGGCTATATTCATCTTGGCTTCCCTCACAACAGCTGGCAAAATCACACAAGTTTTACTTTTGTAAAAGTTTTGAATATCAGTGTGTATGTGAAAAGAGATACACATTTTGCCATTGGGAGTTGCAGTATTTTTCTTGTTACTGCAGTGATTGGCCCTTATTGCACATAGTTGAAGACTGAAGGCATGAAATGTTGGTGTTACCTTACATCCCCTCTCCTTTATGGCAGCTTCTCTGTGCTTTGATACTGTTTTAAATACCTTGGGAAATTTATCTTTAGTATTTAGTGGTGAATGTTTTCTTTCCTCCGTTCTGTAACTAAGCAGCTTTGTGGCTGTTTTGTTGGCACTCAATCAATTTGTGGTGAATTTGATTTTCATCACACTTGAGAATTCTGTATCTTGGTTTTCTGCTTTATAAAATCCTCTCTTTAAATCATTGGTTGACACAGAGTTACGAAGCAGTAGATATAAAGCCTTTTTATATCAGGAAACAAACTCCTAGAAACTGGTTTTACATGGTTTTCACACAAAGATGAGACTTGTTCATTGTGTCTAATAAAGTCGTATTTAATCAGGGTTGTGTAATTTTTGATTTATTAAAATACTCTGGTATTTTACTACATAATTTGTTGTCATTATACATGTGACTTTTTTCTTCCATTATTTGCTTTCTGTCTACTTCAGTTTATGTGCATACATTTGTGTGGGAACTTGTCACAACACAGTAATTAAGACAGATTTGGGTAATTAAACCATGTGCTGGTTGACTTGTAGCAACTGAAATATTTCACACCAGGTTAACCCACTAAGAGCTGGCTTGTGTCTGCACAACAGAGCACAAACTCCACTTGAATTCCATCTTAATTAACCTCAGCTTTGACTTTAGCCCACTTTCTACAGCTCAGTAATTTGCACAGATGGTAAGTGTGGGCAGATTCGATTCACCGTGTTACTTTTTCACAGTGCTGTTAAATGAGCCTCTATTTATCCTACTAAATCACATGTAAAGCAAAAGTAATGTGTCATTAAACATTTTTGTGCAAACTGGTGGGTCGGTTGCAATAGATATCTTTTTCTCCAACTGTAATGAGCCCCTTGAACTCACAAACTAGTTGTGACAAGAAGCACTAACCATTACGGACAGGTGGTGTGAGGAAAATGAATTCGGCTTGTTTTTTATGGTAGCTTTTCTCAACAGAAGTGCAAAAATTGATGAATGCATACGTAAACAAAGATACACCTGAAGATATTTCCAGAGTAGGATGTCTGGACATTTTTGAGCATTATCTGAAATAGCCTGCTAAGTGCTAGTTTGTGCTTGGATGTCAAGTACAGTGGGAGAGTTTCACTACAGTTTACATGTCCAGTATGTAACATGATTTTCAGTTTTATCTCCAGGATATTGTTGTTGTAGGGAGTGAAACGAAAAATGTGTTGATGAGATTGTTGTGGAATTCCTTGTTGTTTCCAAAACTAATAGAAAGGAGAATGAGTGGAGAGTTGGGGGAGGGTGGCTGGCGGCTACAGACTTGTCTTGCCAAATATTCAAGGAATTTTTTTCAGAATTGTTTATGGAATCATTTTAATATTGCAGCCAGACTTTCATATTGACTGGGATATGAACAGGAAACACTTAAAGCATTTCTGAACAGTTTTCAAATAACTTCATCGCACATTTTTCTTGATACTGTTTTGCATTTCTTTCTAAAGTATCAAAGTTTCAGGGTAGCACAAAGGTTTGGTGTTACGGAGCATAACATTTTGAATGTGAAAGAGCAGAAAGACAATGTTTTGTGTTTTAGTTGTTTCTACCTTTCAGATTGCTTATGTGTGTGTTATTAATTTATACTTGACTATAACCTGTATTTCATTCTTTGGTAATTTATTTGACTCATTGCCATTAATCGCTGTAATCCAGGTCTTGTTCACGGCAATCTGGAGCCAGAATCACTCGGCACTAGGCTAGGTAACCACAACCTGGATGGGACACCAGTCTTTCAGAGTATGCTTGCAGACTCACACATACATCACATGCTAAAGGCAATTTAAAATGACAAGTTATAACCTGGAACACGTGTCTTTGGACAGCAGGAAGAAACACATGCAGACATGGGGAAAACATGCAAACTTTACACAAATTGTGTAAAGCCAGAAATCAGCCAGATCCGAACCAACGTCCCAATAGGCTAGGTGCTGTGAGGTGGCAGCACTACTTGCTGCACCACTGTCACCCTGAATTTATTTCAAGGGTTTATAATGTTTCAGTTATCCTCACTAAATTGCCCTCACCTTTGTGTCATTCATAATGTTGAGTTGCAAAGTATATGAAGGTTTGTGCCATTGGTATACGTACCGCAGACAGAATACATTCTAGGTCATGTACACTGTAGTATGTGGGGTCCACTCTACCATGGTATATAGGTCACAGGTCACTGAGATGAAGCGGAAAACTGATATGCTGCCCTGAACTGGCTGTCAGAAACATATAAAATGGCGTGTTTGTGGTTGAGTGCTCGGGATCATGTAGAAAGTAGATCTTATTTTGGTTCTGCAGTTGGGCATCATAGAGGAAATGCTAAAAGGTGGTCCCCAAGGGGGCACTATGCATATAAGCTTCATTCACTGAGACCTGTTGTCACTTGTTGAAGGAAATGTGTCTTCAGCTGAAAAATAGTTGATGCATTATTGCTAAGCTTGTCTGACATTTGACAGACACTAACACGCCGTAGCTGCACCCTATCGCTTTGGGTAGCTATGACCAAACGTGTGTGGATATTACTGTACATGTGTTCAATATGCAATGAAATAACAGCCGAACTGTTCTGAACAGTTTTGTCTGTAAAGTGCTTCCTGGGATTGAGGATAGCTTCTGTCAATGTGGTGCTGAGACTGTGGTAAGGATTGCTGTGTGTAGCTGTCTCCTTCCACTTTAATGATCTTTTTTCAAATCCTTCCTTCAAGTGTAGTGCCCCTGAACACCTTATTTGCCCTAAATTACCCACCTGTATATACATGGATAAATAATTGTAAGTAGCTTAACACTGCACGTTAAAATAGAGAAATGCTTTAGCTAAATATACAGTGTATGTTCTTTTCTTGCTGGAGTGCATCACTCAGTATGCAAATCAGTAAATTACAACGCTGCAGGTTGTTAATAAGTCGTGTCATGTCAGATTGTCATATCAGCAGGGTAGGATGGCTGTTGACACTAAAGGTTTGTAGTGGCAACCTGACGTTGTGGTTCCTCTCAGCCCTGTTGAAGTGCTCTGCTGTGCATTCCACTGCTCTGTGCCAGGCCATTTCACCGGCAGGACCTTAATGGTGTTAATTCTTATAATTGAGTTTATTTTCATTGTGGTGTGTAGTCACTTTGCTCTTTTAATCCTAACCCTTAGGAGTTGCTGCAATGCAGAATGCTCTGTTGAAATTTTGCTACTTATGCCAATTTCATCTCACAACATGTGATTTCTGTTCTACAGTAATGCTTAAGCTCATAACATTTAATATTTATTCATTTAAATTACTTTGTATATACAGAAAGCTTTTGTCAAGAAAGTGGGTTCTGTTATCAGTCGGAGCCCTAATTTAGTAAATAATGGCAGAAACCAGGATGAGGAGAGAAAACTACAGTTCATCCATCACGGTCATAGTTCTCATCCCCTAAATGAAGCGATCACCCTGAGCTCTTTGAGCCGCTACCATATTCTACTTGTAAAAAACCCCTGTGGAGGTCCTTCTTACCAACAGCCATCTGCCTCCATGTTTCGACTATTTATTGCTGTTATTTATTTTATTCTTTTCCTTTTTTTGTTATGTGTCTTACTAATATTTTATACATCTATATGATAGTTGCTCTACGACAGATTTCCCAGTGGGATTAATAAAATCCTATCCTAGTTGGCTATAGTTACTTAGCTAGGCTATTTTAGTTAACCTAAGATTATTTATTTTAATGGCATAAATAATAAGCAAAATTTAGTTGAACTGTAATTATAGTATATTTTTAGGTAATTTGAAAGATTTATTAATGGGTTCCTTTTATACATGTTGGTTGTTAACTTTCACATCAAGATGTATGTGCAACACATGTTGTCCTTGAAATCATATGTATGGCGTCACGTTTCAAACTCTAAAAAAAAACTTTTTTTGCATAATAAATCAAGTTCCACATTATTCTGACAAATTTAGTTTTGACCTGGGTGTCAGGAGTGTGGTATGTAGATCTGTCAGACCCAGCAACAGTCATGGTTTACCAAGCACTTTTAGTAAGATGATGTTGCTCCATGTCTGTTGGTTATATTCCTTAGTAAATCACTTACTGAGAGTCTTAAATTGTATGTGTTGATATTAGTGACATGGGCGCATACTTGCAGTGATTGATGTGGAGGGAGAAGCTTTCATTTAGATGCAGGCTCATGTTGGAGCTTGTTGTTTTCCCCAGGTGCACAGGCTGGTTTCATCCTGGTCTGAGGGTCTAGCTCTCCCTGTCCCCACATTTCCCCTGGGTATCTTCTTGTGCTTTGGCCAGAGGTTTTCAATTGCAGGGAGTTGGCTTGATTCCACCAGCTGACATGCTGAGCCCCCAGCTTCCTTCCAGGTCATCGCCACTCTCTAGCAGGGAGATGTGCTTGACAACTGTGAGGAATATGGTTCTGTGAGACGCTGTGATTAGTCTGGTTGCGGGCAGTAGGGATCTGACTGGTTGCTTGATCAGCACCTGGTACCGTGTCTCATCACCAGGCCTTCCTACTCTATGCCCACATGCCACGTCTGCCTTGCATCTTGGTTCTCTGCTTCAGTATGTGGACCAAAGAACATTAAACAGGAATGCTGGGCTGCATAAGGTTCAGTGTATCCTGAAGCCAGCTGCAATAAAGATAAATTATTAAATACAGTCCCTATACAGTATTGTTCAAATTGTGCACATATTTAATTATATGTATGTACTATACTGCTGAAGCTATTAAAAGGAGACAGTTTCTTTTTTATGTCATTGTTTCTATGGGACAAGGCAGTTTAAGCGGAGGGTGCTTAGCCCTTCATATTACATGTCGCGAGAAGGGTCATTTCACATGTTTGTACAGTCTCAAGCGCCACTCTTAACGCCAGTCTGGCAGTAGCTGTAAGACGAGACGCCGCTGACGCAGGGTGTGTAAATTAAACGTGTCCCCCTCCCACACACGTACCTCCTGTATACTCTTTTTTACCTCCAAATAAAAACATGACATCTTTCTTTGGAAATAAAACCTGTGTGTGCATGCATTTATCATGGGACTATGATGGGTGGTGGCCCTAGACAGCTGATTGTAAAAGCTGACATCTAATCCAGCTACTGTGTGTCCTGGGATCATCAGCTCTGCATCCACACTCAGTTTAGCACGCCACTAAGGGGTCCCCTTGGGGGCAGGCCAGGGGCAGCATAAATATGACACTGTAATCCGGCTAGGTGCATATTTCTAGGCGACGGGTGCATACCGATGCTAGTGAGGTTCCTCCTTGGCCGGCCTTGTTTTGGTGCCAATTGACGCTGATATGCAATTACTCATTGTCAGAGCATGCTTAAAATGTATTATTAGCCCTGTCCTCCAATCAGTCATCAGAAAGGTTGGAGGGTCAAAAAATAAAGAGGTGACCGGTCTGAGGGAGCTGTCTGCGCAGTGTTTACTGCGGTATTTTAGACCTGTGTGAGAACACATATTTACCCTGTGGTGTTGGCGATGTGTGCCATTTGACTGGGTAGGACTTGAGCGAGCAGAAAGACGAGATCAGGGCTTTCGGCAGAGTCACTGCCAGAGGAAAAGTCTCAGCCCAGAAGGAGGAGCCGTCCCAGCACTCGCCTCCTGCACCAGGACAACACACAGAGCAACAATGAGCTCCCGGGCGGCAGCTGGTGGCCTGGGAGCTCTTAGAAAACATTTGGGAAACTACTGGTCAAGCAAGAGGGCCGAGGTGGTGCACTCGGCCGGGGTGCTGTTCTGAGGAGGGTCCACAATCTTCCGGTGCTCATTCTCACTCTGGCTGGCTGAGTGCCCTCCAAGGACATTTTTTAAATCAGTAGCCGTCCAGCAGACCAGCCTTTTCCAGCAAGATGAACCGGTGGCTTAAATGTACCTCCATGTACTTTGTATGTATACTCTTGATGATTATATTATATGTATGGGGATGAGATTAGCTTATATATGGTTTCATGCACCTTCATACTGTCTGTCTATGATTGGTTAGATGGCTTGGAAGTTTTCTAGGGATCTGTGGAATAGAATTAGAACAACCAAATATCTACTTTACAGTTTGTTTGGGGACAAATACAGCAGAGGCATTTCCTTAACAGCCTAGTAGGGAAAGTTCCTAGTGAATATTGTTCTGCTGATCTCCATGATAAAGGTGCGCCTGGATAGCTGTGTCATGTTTTTACTTGTCACCAACACGGATAGCATGTCACTCAGTTTTAATCTTATTGTTTGGCTGTTTTGCTTGCTTTTGTAGTGATATTTATGCTATAGTATGATTAATGCTGTTTTCGTTTTTAATAATGCCAAGCTTCTGTGTGTTTCTATATTGTATTATGAGTAATTTTTTTCATTTTACAGCTTTTGTATGTATATATATATATATATATATATATATATCTTATAAGCTTATATATGCTTAAAGAATTAAACATTTTTTGTAATATTTATCCAACTTTTCAAACATAAATGAATGAAAATAAAAATTTTTCACCAAATTTAAATGCAGTTTGACACGTTTCCTGAAGTATTTAGTATTTTGAATAATAGTGTTTAGAAAGCACTTCATGAGAAAATGTTATTGCCCTATATGCCACTGCGGTTGCCTTTTTGAAATACTGAAATTGCATATGAACTGGTCATCCACTGTACGAACTTCCCATGTGGTGTCAGTATCAGTGTTGTGGTCCTTTCCTGGGCTGTCTGTCTGGACATGATACTATGTGACTGCTCTTTCAGAACACAGACTGGAACAAGTATGATGACCGGCTGATGAAGGCGGTGGAGCGGGGTGAGGGGGAGAAGGTCTCTGCCGTCCTCAGCAAGAAGGGCATTGTTCCCACCAAGCTGGATGTGGAGGGCCGTTCAGCGTGAGTATTTTCAAACTCCACCTCCAGCATCATGCTACTTGCCTTTGTACTTAACTGGACTTTGAGTGCAATTGTAGAAATGCCCTAAACTCTAAAAACAGTCGCATTGTTTTTCTGTATTTTTTTTTTCTCTGCAAATCAGACGTTTCATCAAATCGGATAGCTTTAACAGGAGTGATGGACTATCTGCTATTTTTTCCTGTTATATACATAGTTTAATGTTCTTTTCATTTTTTCAGCACTGTATTCCACATTGGTTATATATACCACCCATTCCTCCTCCATTCTAATACTTTTTAAAAAAAAAAAATTCTTTAAGTGGATTTATACTTTGTTAATCCCTGCTATATGTTTTCTGACAATAAAATGTTTTTGTGGTGCATAAGGAAGTAATTACAATATGTAAATGTATGGTATTTATAGCCTCTTCTCTGCATGACTTGTGGTTTTGTATTTGCTGGAATTGTTGAGTGGAGGGATGCACACAATGTGGTCAGTGTTTGTTGACCAGAGCTGCTTGTAACAGATTTTTTGGCATCAGGAAGGGTTCAATAAACTTGATACACACGTACATGTACTAAAACACAAATAAATTTAGACCCGATGCCGGTAGTAATTCCAGAGTGAAGTTGTCATGTTGGAACACCACTTTATCCTTAGCCTGATGAGAGCCATAAAGGTTGTGTATTTTTAGCATGAAAGCAGGGTAAACAAATGAAGTATGCACAGTCAAATGCCTAAGTCCACCACATTACACATTGCAATCATTAGGACATTATGGTATATTTCTGCCCAGAATTTTTTCCCTGTTGTGTTTAATTTTTTAGCTGTAGAATGTACAATGGAGCTGCAGTAAATTTAAAAGTGCTATGTGACAGAGCTGTGCTAACTTTCAGTGCATTTCAGTTGCCTTATTTTGAAACCCTTTGCTGAGAGTGTCAACTTCCCAGAAGTTGACCTGCTGGTTATTTTTCCCCAATGTGTGAGATTCTCACAGGGTGCTGCCATTTCAGCCCTAGGCAAAGGCATGTCTTGTGTTAAGGCGACAGAATTTTTTTAAACTAAGCAAAGTGCATTCCCTGCTGATGATACCTTGCAGAGCTCTGGTTTGAAGCCAGCTCCTGTAAACAAAAACAAGGGATTGTTGGCTGGGTATTTGTGACCACAAGGTTACAAGGTGCAGTCTGAAGAATTACCTGCAGAAATGCATGTAGGAGATAAATGCATTTTAAATTTGTGAAATTAGAAATTGGTGACTATCAGCTACAGCTCCATGGATTTGATTTCCTGGCTCCTCACTAAAGGCAAGTGAGTAACTGTTTGGTTAGTGTTGCTGAATAAGGAAACCCCCCAGCAAGAATTCTCTTCAGATGTGAAATTCTCTTTCTATCATCCTTAGCTCTCCACTTGTTTGTTGTGTAGCTTGTCCCTTATTTGTCTCAAGGTGAACAGGTGACAGAATCCATGGTATTCTACAGCTGTTGTACAAGAACTGGATTACATATCTGCCCAGTCCATCCATTATCAGTAACCACCTGTCCAGTGCAGGGTTGCACTATACATCTATATCTTGGTATGTGAATGTTACTGGTTCCTAGAAATGACTTGAATATTGCGAAGCTATTTCCATTATCTTCCGGATTCCTCTAAGAAACCGAAACTTCCCTAAAATATCCCTAACACTCCAAAATACCTATTTCAACATGATAAAGAATACTTTAAGCACCAATTTCCAAATTACCAAACAATTAATGAGTTAATGTTTTAATGAGTTTATATGCATTTACTTTTAATTTAGTATTATATATTTAGTTTTGTTCCTCATTATAGTAATAGCAACAAACATCTAAAAGTCAGATTTACGGAAAAAAATTAAGACATTGAAACAGTGTAAAATTGAAAAAAGACAAACTTTACCTACAGTAATTAACTGTTTCTTTAATGGACTGTTATCAACTGAACAGATGTAAACAAAATCAGAACAGACCAAATTGCATTTGAAAATGGACCACATGAGGCAAAGCCTGAGCACACGTGCTCAGTTTAGAGCTGCCACCGAACTTTGCAGTCATATTCACGCAAATCTCAAATATTTCTCTGATATGCTTTGGCTGGGCTCAGATACCACTCGTGCTGGAACTTCTCAATTTGAGTACTGATCTGGGTATTAATATATACTGTTCATTCTATTGGGAATTCAGAAACTGGGAACTTGAGGACCAGGATATAGGTGCATTTGTATTTGCTATTATTTCCGCATTGTATTTATATATATTATTGTTTAAAGACAGTATAGAACTAAGTTCAATGTTATTCACGTGCTCTGGTCCGTATGTCTTTCACACCTTCTTCCCTGGAGACTTTTAAAAATACTTCATTTTCTTGGTGCTACAGACATGGAAGTGACTGAGGAGAAGTCGGTGCCAAGATAAGATGTCAAGTTTCTGGGAGTCCTAATGGGCCTGTCTCCAATTTCATGCATATTTAATCACAATTGACAGTCACACAGCTGCTTCATCTCAAATCACATCAAACCATTAAGATAAGGAAAGGGATGGATTGTTTCCTTATCCCTTTATAAACTCACAATTTTTTGTAATTTCATTCAAATAGCAAAATCTGCATGTTGACAGGTGCCTGAGGATGAGTTTTGGTTTTCTAATGAGCACCTGGTTTCATTAGTCTCCAGTGGTCCCTGAGATTTTGTGTTGTACACAGTTTTGTATACCATTAGCATAAACTGAGTGTCAGCCACGTCTGTCTCTCAGTGAATTCATCATATTAAGTGTTTACTACCTGGCCAGGGAATATAGCCCTTGAGATATTCCTCTGACACCACTGTTACTTTTGTCTAAACTGTTTTATATATTTTTAATATACTTTCTGCAACTGTCTTAATTTGTAAGAAAATATTATTCTGCCTTATGCTGTATTACCTCCAGGATAGACTCTGGACCCTCCACTGGACAAGGTGTTACTGTTTAGGAATTGGTGGATGGATAGATGTGCGTGCATTTACTTTGTGAGATGTTGCCATCCTGTTAGTTTATGTTACATTTTCCTTTTTAGATGCTGGGTAAACATGTCAAAGGAGTCTATCATCTAGTAAACTGTCAAGTGTAAATATCTTGCCCTAGACTGTTTAGGTGGCACCCACAACCTTTGATTACCATTGCAAATTGGGAAGTGTTTCTGAACAGGTAGCATGGAAGTGTATTTCATTCAGCACCACACTTCTTTCTAAATGCAGTAATTTGGGTGACTGAACTAAAAGAATGACTTTCCATAATTCTGACTGCATCTGACAGTGTAAAAAAACTAATGCTGCACTTTCAGTTTATCAGCACTTTTGCTTTCAGTGTTTAAGGGAACACACTATTGAGTCTTGACTTTTGAGAGGAATATTGGAATTAAATTGCAACTCTGTGTGTGTGCACACGTACGCATGCATGTATATATGACTGAAATGAATTGCACTTTTTAAAGATTTTCTGACATTCAGCAAGATAATGTTATTACTTTTCTGTTACTGCCAAGGAGACTGTATTGCATTAGGAAGGCATGACATCAGTCCTCCGTTGTGTTGCCTGGACCTGCTGGTGGGAAACCAGGTCAAGGTCCTGCCTGCCGACAGCATATAGCTCAAGACTTTTCCCTCGCTGTTAACACTACTTTTAATATCCATGGTTCCAAAATGAGGTGTCAGTCATCATGTCTCCTATGCAAAGCTACAGTGTCATATGAATATACAGTAAACAAGATCCCAACATGGAAAGGGAAAGTCTCGCTAACACCACAGGGCAGTGCATGCCACTTCACAGGTGATCACTGCTCTGGTCTGGATCTGTTTTTTGGATCAAGCTATAAGCAGTTTCTCTGCAAGAAATGTTTATAAGACATCTGCAGCTGTTACAGAATGATTGGCTTTTAAAGACACAGGCAAATCACTGAATATACTTGCGTTTTTGGCTAATGTATGCTATGGAATACTTTTTCTGTGAGGGGAAAAAATATAAAGTTATAAAAGTATTTCAGTTGACAACACATAGAAAATGTTAAGTTTCTGATTGAGAGTATTTTGAATTAAAAGTTCAGTGCCTATGATGTTTGTGTAAACATGTAATTCATAACCTTTATTTCTTCTAGTGTTAAGAAAAATATAGGTGTTTCACAAATGATCATAGAAGAAGTAGTGTTATTTATTCTTGGGTGAGCAGACTCTCAATTTAATGTAAATTTCCTATCTGTCATCATTCTTGGAGGTTGTCTCAGGAGTTCTAGGAATCAAAGCCCTGGAACATATAGAATGAGTTGAGTGAAGAAAATTACAGGTTAGTGACGGTAATGAGAGAAGACACCTGCAGAAGAAAGTGTTACTGGCTGTGGTCCCAGCAGAGAGAAATTTTAGCTGGTTCAAACAGTCACGTGGACACGAGGACGGACTGAGATCATCCCACCCTCCTGAAGAACAGGTCTAGAAAACGCGTTGTATAGTGGCAACACCAGCAGTAATGTGACTAAACGGACGGTTCATGGTCATATTACATTGAAAATGATTTTGCAAATTCATAAAGAAATCTTTAATTCAGGATCTGTTTTAAAGTATAATTAAAGGGTGTGTTTTTCTGGTTTATAGACAGAACACAGCAATCCCTCGGTTTTCAAACTGTCTATATCTGAATTTTCACTATAACAGCTCTTGAAAATAAATAATTAAATATGGTGGTTGAATGGAAAGTTTTGCTATAACGAATTTTTATCTGAAACTTATCCATAAAAAAACGAAACGCGAATAACAATAAGAAAAAAAATCAGCAAACACGTCTACTGTACTGTAAAAATACTTTATATACTTAATATTGGAATAAATTGTTTTATACTGTTACAAATTTATTAGAAGTCAGATGCATGTGTGCACACACCTGTGCTGGTGTTTTGTCTGCATTTCCACTAGTTTTACTATTTCTGAATGCCGTTGTGCCATGTCATGGGTGTTTATTGTGCATTTTTCAAACAAACCTCTTTATTTTAGATGCTGGTTGTTGTGTCAAATGGACGCAAATGTGGCCGGTCACTTTCACATACGTCTTCCCTTTTTTCACCATATCATAACACTGAACACCTGCTTCAAACACTGTGCATAGGCCCTCTTATGTACATACTGTACCATACATTATAGACATACAAATTAATGTTTCTCATTAGGCACCTGGTGTTTAGAGTTTTATCGCACTGAAATCTTGGGTTGATAGTTATGTAGAGTAGGTGTTTTTCCCTTTGGGCTGGGAATGCATTATTCTTTTTTCCCATTTAAAATAATGGTAAGTAAGGACTTCTATTTAAACCAACATGTTTTTAGGGGTGAATTAAATTCAGATACTGAGGGATTACTGTAATTGAAATGAACTGTTTCATAGATGAAAGTTCTTAGAATTAGAAGGCTGTAACTGTAGGGCTGCTTTCCGATCTAAGGAAGCTGCAAGCGTTCTTGTATTTAAAGTAAACAAAGTAATTTTGGCGTACCTTGACGCCTGGGTAAATAATCCAAAGTGGGTGTCATACTTTTCCCCTTTAAGTTAGTGGGCATAGTAATGTTTACCTTGCACCACATAATTTGAAATGGTGTTGAGGTAAAAGATATGGGCTGATGTTAGTATTGGACATGACATATTTGGTACACTAGTGTGTGTAAGTCAGTGGTGGTCTCTGGGTAATATAGCTTAATATAGTTCCTCTATTTCATTGTTTAAAAATGCATCCAAGTTTGTATCTTGGTTTAAAGATGTCTTAAGAGGATATTTATCAGTAAACGTAGCTTTCAAAGACTCAGGAATTCACAAAATCTTTCAGATTTTGAAAACTCATGATGTCACTCAGTCTGGGAGGTCAGTAGATATATCTTTAAATGTGAAAACCGAATATTTTAAAACCAAAAGAGTATGAGCTCAGTAAGATGGCTTGTTACATTCTACCTTAAACCAGGTTTTAACTGGTCATTTTCTACTATGTCTAACCCTTATTTAGTGAAAAGTTCCATAATCAGGGAGGACTTCCCCTTATAACAGGAGACTCTGTTTTGAAAAGCTAGTACATTGTTTATAGTCACTATATTTCAGACGCTTTGTTCTCCGTATTGTCATCTGTCCAAGTTTACTTCAGAATGTGCACCTCTATGTGTGTTCATAGGTTCCACTTGGCGGCCACTAGAGGACACCTAGACTGTCTGAACCTCATCCTTGGGCATGGTGTTGATGTAACTGCCACAGATGCTGCTGGTAAGTGATGCGCTACTGCTGACGTTGCTGCTGGTTCTTTGGAAAACCATGTGGTCCACATTGGCTTTAGGTATAAAAAGCACATTTAATATAATAATATATAGAAAATAATATATAGAATTCATATAAAATGATTAAGTTAATTGTTCTTGGTTATTCCTCCTGTCTTTTCTAAACTAATGGATAGTTGTTAGGATTGTAATTAAAATATAGTCATGTTTGAAACTAAAATCTTACTTGGAAGAAAAACTTTCTTGTTTATGCAACTCTGATACAAAAAATGTAAATATTGTGTGTATGTGTGTGTGACTATGAGTGTATAAGCCTGTCATTGAATGGTATACCATCCAGACTTAAGTTTCATAGCCTAGTACACATTGATCTGGGGTTGACTCTGGCCTACCACAACCCTGACCAATGTAAAGTGGGTAAGGATAATGGATGAATGGTATGTATTCATGCTGCTTCTGGTTGCGTAAACATGTGTAACACAACACCGAAAGTGTTAATTTATATATTGATAAAAACCAAACTTCAAGGAAACCACCAAGAATTTGCAGATACTGTAGAAGGGCCCCCAAAGCAGGGATTGGAAGCAACTTAAAGAACCAGTTTCCTTTACAATACTGGACCTTTTTCTGACACAAATGATCTTGCATAGTCTTGATTTTAGCTCTCCTTTTGTTATCCAGCTGTTGTAACCATGGCGTTGTTACTCAAAACACAGAGCATTTCTGCTAATAGAAACCTGCTGCAGGGAGCTCTGACAATATAGATTAAAAAAAGTACTATTCTCTAAGTATTTTTTGTTACTTCTATCTTTTGTTCTTTTTCAGGTAAAAATGCGCTTCATCTTGCTGCAAGAAATGGGCACTCTCTCTGTGTGCAAAAACTATTGCAGGTTTGGTGTTTGATTTTTCTGTCACTATTTAAATGAAATGTTACACTTTTTCTTGATAGTTTATCTTTTGTATGCAAGTGCTCTCATTTCTAAATTTCAAGAGACTGTAGACAAACCTTTAAAGCTCTGTATCTGTTCATGTTAGCTGCCTTTTCATGTGTTGCTTTCTGACTGACATGTGACATGTTTTGTCACTCTGGTGAACAGCATAGTCCTCTTACAGAGAATTAGCCACTATTATGCAGACAGTCATTAAGACATTTGGGGGGTGTTGAAATGGTGGGTCAGCGTTCTAACAAGTAGGTGGTTACCATTGCTGTACTTTTACCATACTCAATCCCATGGCAAGGGTAACTCCTGCATCCTTTAAAGTGTTGTTTCCCAGCTCAGAGTTAGTACCCAGTCATATGATTTCAGTGCTTGTTTGGGAACCTGTTGCTAGAGAGAGGGTGGTTTTTATAGGGTGCTGGTACAGAATCACAGTTTGGCTTCAAGCCCTGAGGTCTCCTCCACATGACACACTGTCTGCACTTTGACATGGTTGAACACCTCTCTGCTGTCAACACTGTGGTATCCCAGCCTTTCTAAAAGTAGACAAAAGAGACTGCTGACCAGTTCAAAAGGTGTTAAAATTTAGGTTTAAATGTTTTTTACATTTTTTACATCTATATTTTTTAAGATGTCATATTCAGTTTTTCAAGTGAGGAATTCACTTGTCTTTCAATGTCTCTTTGCATCCTTCATTGTTCTCCTTTTGCAGTTTGGGATGTGCCTGTGCTTATGTGCATTGTTGTTTCTCATTGGTCTGCAGCATAACTGTCCTGTGGGGAATGTGGACCTACAGGGAAGGACAGCACTGCATGATGCAGGTGAGCAGCAGTAACCTACAAAGACAACAAGCGTGGGGTTGCATTTTATGAACTTTAGCTGATGTTTTGCAAAACAAGACAATTGCTATGTCAATTGAAAGTCCTACAGGACATGATCCCAATCGTAATTTCGAGTCAAGAAAATGTTCTCTAGTTCTGCCTGTTGTCAATATTATGCATGCCACTTTGAAACCACTTTGTCCCCTTTCTCAGTCATGGCTGGCTGTGCTTCCAGTGTGAAACTCCTCTGTGACAGTGGGGCATCTGTGAATGCTACTGATTTTGTGAGTATGAATATTCTACTGAGAGGCCTTACGAACACTACCAGATATGGCTGGTTATAATGCAGGTGCACACGTCTGGTAACTTGTTCTTATGTTCTTGTAGTTTAGCTGATGGAATTAAAATCTATACTTTTACCTATTTGGTTAAGGACATATCATGAGTTATATAGTGTACAAAATGTTAAGCATTGTGGAGTTGGCTTTTGTTTTTTGACACCAGTCTGCTGACTTTACCATTGATGAATCATACTTTCGTCACATAAAAAGCTGCTAATAATAGTGCTGAATAGTTCCCAGCTGCAGTTAGTTTATTTTTAGCTCTGTGTGAGTTTGTGGTTTTGTGAGCTCCTGTTCTCCACCTTTGCAGGATGGCCGGACTCCCTTGGTGCTGGCAACACAGATGTGCCACCCCCATATTTGCCAATTGCTACTGGAGCGTGGGGCTGACATCCTTGTCCGGGACAAGCAGAACAAGTATGGCGTGTGCATGTGCCTGTGTTTGTATGTGTGTGCTTGTCAGTGGCTGCATGGAGTTTCTATCCACCACAATGTTCACTCAGTAGACAATTCTCAAGTATGTTTTCTTATGTTATTGTCAGCAGTTATTTCTCAAGCCCGAGCCATCATTTGTATAGCAGTTTAAAACATTTGAGTACAGAACAATTAGGAGTGTGTTCTGACTATGTTTAGAGGTGGTATATAGATAAGTTTGCTGGCAAAAATACTAGCAACATTTTGTCTTCTTATAATAAATAATATAGCTTTTAATAAACAAAATAAGTCATAAGAAATCCTGATCTCAAGTAAAAGTACTAAGTAAAAGCATCTCAGGACTCCAGCATTAAACATAGAGAGATTTGTTATAATGTCAAGTATACTTTAAATGTTCCAGAGTAGCCAGAATTAGTTTTTCTCTCCTTTTCACTTAAAGGTTAGGTATATGGAAGTGGCCTTTTTTGCTAATTTTGCAAGGAATGTTGTTTGATGAATTTTCTAATGCTGAGACTATTTTTGTTTTTCAGGTTGAGTTATTGGTGAATCCCTGACCTCTTTACATTTTTCTAGGACTGCACTGATACTGGGCTGTGAATATGCGTGCAAGGATGCTGTGGAGGTCCTACTGAAGGCCGGGGCAGATGTACTGGCTGTGGATGGCTTTGGACATGACAGTTACCATTATGCCCGACTCAGCAAGAATGCCGAGCTTGTGGCTTTGATGAGGAGCGCAGTGGAGAGCGCCACCAAAGGTGAGGGCCAGAAATAGCAGAAAGTAAGCTTTTGTGAGACTATAGTTAACTGGCTTAATCCTTTGTGTACTGTGACTTGGTGTAATTGTAATTTGTATATGTTAATTTCTAACATATTCCATTAATGGTCTGATAAGATAAAATTTTTTATGTGAATATGTAAAGATGTTTTTGGAGCAGAAGGAATGGTTTTATTGGCTTTTGCTGTAGCTGCAGGTGAAGAAATGGTGTGCAGCATTTTCCTCTTCAGTGTTTACAGTGTAAACATTACTTAAGAAAAAAGCAATAAAACACCTATCGTGTTCGTGTGAAAGACAGTACAATGTAGTGAAAATGTATGAAAAGTAGTACTTATGGTGCACTAGATTGAGAGCTGCAGAAATGATGCAGTTTATATGTGTCTGGCAGTTGTGCTAGTAGAGTATTTATTTTGGTTCATGCAGAAAAGGCTCTTTTCAGTCAGTTTTTTTTATTTTGTTGGTTATTGGCAAGTTACTGCCAAGTAAGTACCTTCACAAGTTGGAAGCATTTGGGAAAGATAATTATCACTTTCAGTAGTTCAGACAAGGCATCAAAGGCTATTTAGTGTACCAGTTTCCATTTGGATTCCATGTTTGTGATTTAGAAAACACACTTTTACCATTTGGCATTATTTTCCTGACCAGCACAGCAACATTCATCACACCAAACTGCTCAGTTTTAGTCAACTGGCAGATAACATCATTACCTTTCTAACCCAAATTCCATTCAACACAATGTTTCTCATGGCATAAATATGTCTAATACTACTACAGCTTTATTACACACACTGTTTGTCTGTCATGGCAGCAGCCTCATAAAACCAGAGTTATTCATATTGAGAAACAAGATGGCTGTAACAAATCAACAAAAAAATGGAAAAACTGATTCTGTCATCAGATACATCATTAACTCCTTCATTCATTCCCATGCTGCTGCAAAAGTAAATTTCCTAATCTCTTCTAACATTTACACTTGGTTGGCCATTACTGCTCTCTTCGGTCCTTTGACTTTGACAAGCTTGTTCTGTATGGTTGGAGACTTTTGAAAAGGTTGTGTGTAGTTTTATACTGAAATCCCACCCTGGTGGATCAGCTGCAGGATTTCTGAATGCTCTGAATTCTCTTCAGAAACAAGTATAAAAAATAATTAAAACATGTTAGTTTTGTGAATGTATGGTGTAAACACACGTGTACACAGTTTAAGTTTAAAGTTGAACATGCTCTTTTTTTCTGTTTACTGTTGGCTTTCATCATTAGGTTCTGTTATGGTGACAGCTTTGAATAAGATATATTGGCATCAGAAGAGTCCAGTTTATGAATTTTGTTTAACTGAAAATTTTAAAAGTATTGCGATACTGACAAATGATAACATAAAAATTATGAATCTAACCTTTGTTTTCTCTGTCCCCCTCTATGTGAAAGCCAAAGGAGCTGCAAAGGTGGAGGGGAGAATGCGACAGGTACCTGCAGATTTATTGCTTCAGTTGTGTGTATAAGTTCTCTTTATGGTTATTGTCTTACTAACATCAGGAAATGAATGCACTCTGAATACAAAGATAAGACATTATTTGTGCACTGGTCCACCTCCTCCCAGAAAGATCCACTGCTGGCATTCAGTGGCAGTTCTGCATCTGTTCACCATTCATAGTTCTGATTGGAGTCTATACAGTATAATGAGGAATAAGCCAGATGGGGGGGTCTATTCTTTTAAACAAAGGTCTGCTCTGATGTGGTGAGCATTTCATCCCGGTGAATAAAACATGACAGAAATGTAAATATTTGCACATTCCTACCATTTGTTTGCTATGTCTATGTAGGTATAGTTATACTGAGGAAATCGTTGTGAGGGTCAAATGGAAAGTTTACCACTTTTGTCCCCTGTCCATGTAATGTGAAAACACTGCAGATGATGTTCGTATCACAGTACGCTGAAAGCAGAGTAAGCACTGCTGGAACATTAATCTGCTGTTAGACAAAACGGTCTATTATTCAGTCTCACCTGAGGAATAAAAATGCTTCTGAGATGTTGAAGAAATAATGTAAAATCTAATAGGCATTTTTCTTTCGTTTTTACACATTTGTTGTATTACGCAATGTTCAATCTGTCCCATTATATTTTTGATACGTTATGGTTTTAATAATAGAAAGTTTACAGATTAAGGTCGTCATTTGTCTCTTAGAACTGTTTTCGAAGTTTTTAAGGTGAGGAAGAATGACTCGTAAACTTATAAAGGATGAATTTTTTTTCCCAGTTAGACTTAGAAGGTCACTGTACACTGCCAGTTTTGCAGGCGGTACCTTAACATCAGTAAATTTCTGTTGCTAGCAATAGACAAGCAGTCAGTCCTGTTCAGTCCTGATTAATTGAAACTGGCAGTTGGGGCACGCTTTGCATTGTTTTCAAGAGGACAGATTTCTTCCTATGCATTGTGTGCTCCTTGGTCGACTTGCACGAATCTACTAATGTAATTTTTTTCTCCTTGGTAGGAGTGGATCATTTTATGGGCTTAAATAACCTCCACTTTCCCTGTAAACAACAAACAGTTTTTATTCTTTTTCCTGTTGATGCTACTGCCATCTAGTGTTTAGTCACATTCATTTGTTTTATAAAATCGTTTTTCGACAGCGCTTTGATGTAAACCTTCATGTTTTTTTTTCTTTTTCTACAGCAGTCAGTCGACATGGCTGTAGACACTGAAACAAATATTAAGGATCAAATTATACATGTGAGTTGAATTTAGGTTTTGCAATTATGTGCCAATGAGAAATTCTGTTTCGCCATGAATCAGAATCACATTTAATGTATAGATAAACCCGTCTGTTTTTACTGATATCATGTATAATTTTACTCATACATCCTTTTGCATACGGAAAGTTATTGTATGGGCCTGTAGACAAAATTGTACTAATGGCAGATAATGTTCAATGAGTGATGCAGGACCTGGAGAGAAAGAATGAGAGTCAACAGGAAAGTCTGAGGAAGTATCACCAAGAACAGAGGGTCCTGATAGACAAAGTGAACCAGCTGCAGCAGCAGCTCAACCAGGTAAGTGTACAGTTCATTGGCATTGTTTAACACTGAATACTTTACATCTGTTGTCTCAGGATAGTAAACATTATCCCACACAAACAGTGCAAAATGGCACCTTAGAATATTAAAAGGAAAGAAATGAAAATGTCGTTTTTGTTACATTGCAGGAGAAGTTAATTGTGGAAGATGTGCAGAAAGAGGTAAATAAATCAAAATCCTATTGATTTTTTGACTCCAATGTCTTTTCATAGCCACTTACATTAAAGTTCTCTGCAGTAAATCACAGAATATGTCCTGTGTTTATAGTGTTCTTTGCTATATAAGTAAAAATATAAGTTCTTTGGTCAGGTTTGAAAGGCTGTAACAGCCTTTTACAGAGGAACATAAATATTTATACAACCAGTCAATGTATCTTATATAAGTGTTTGTGTACTGTATAAATGCATCACTTTGAAAGGATATAATGTGTAATTTCAAGAGCTATGCTGTAATCTGATTCTTTTTGTATCAAATGCCATCCAGTGTAAGAATGCCACAATTGCTGGCGTTGAGTTAAATATGTGGAAAAGATAAAAATGTTTTGTCTTTCTCGATGTCAAGATACAGTTCAACTTTGTTTCAGTAAATATTATTCCGGCCAAAATGTGATATGTTTCTAATTTTTGGTTCTTTAATAGTGTCTCCACAAAACATCTGTGTCATGTTTATTTTTGCTGTTATTAAGCCCTTTGGCTTTTTGTGCCTGTAAGATCCATCACACAGTCTATGTTCTGGTTCTTTGGTTCAGAGAGATAAGCTGAAGCTCCTGCTGATGTCCAAGGAGAAAGAGGAGAGTGTCCGCACTACAGAGACGGTGAAAGTCCAGTTGAAGAGCCACCTAGTGAGTCATTCTGTCTCCTGTTTCTGCTGCAAAGTACAGATGATCCATATCAGTTTACCGCGTTGTCCTTGTTGCTGTGCTTTGCAATCCTTCTGTGCAGAGCAGCAAGTGATTCTTTTTGGTTTATGAGTAATTCTTATAGTACAAAATATGTTTTTGAAAATTTGTGAATCTAATAAGTTTTGTCGTGTAATTTCAGGGGGATTATTTGGGCCAATCTGTTATCAAAGGTAAAGGAACCCTTTTTCCTTTTGCACAAAATGGTTTTGCTACCAAAAGGAAATGACTAATTATCCAAATAAAGACAAATCTGACTTTTTGCCTTTTATTTAGAAAAATTAAAATGTGTTAAAAAGGATTTTTCATAGTGATGATTTGTGTGAGAGACTTAAAAACTATTTTTTCAGGAAAAGACAACATTCTTGTGAAGCAGTCTCACAGCCTGGATTCTGCAACGGTATTTTTCATTTCTGTACAAACACTTGAACACAGAATACAGTGTACAAAAAAATCAAAATTAAATGTACTAAGTGATGTCTGTTTTGGTAGACAGTTCATGGATTGATCAGCTTACAGTAAGCTTAAGAGAACTACTTGAAAGTAGAAAAGCAGTCTCATTTTAAGGTATCTACTGTTTGGCCCTCAGAAAATGGGAACTTTCTGATTTAGCAAGCTGCAGGTGTTTTCGTTATTGGGGATAATCTTTAAATTGAGGTTAATGCAGTAATTCACAGTTTATCTCTGAAATCTGAACTTTTTAAAAAAATGACATTATGAACTGTAAGTGACAGTCAAAACACCAGGATCTATGTAAAAAGTATACTGGTTGTAGATAAATTCTTCACAGGCTTGAACATTTTGACATCTGTTTGCTGTTTCAGGTTCTACAGTCACCGCTGCACTCCATGTCCCGCCCCCTAGAGCTGTCAGTGCCCGGTATGGCTGGGGAGACAGAGACTCTGCGTAAGGAACTTGAAGCAGTGAGAAGGAGCCAGGAGGCTACAGAAAAGGAGGTCGGCAGGCTGAAGGGAGCACTTACATGTAAGATCCAGGAGTGCGAAGAGCTGGTGCAGAGCCGAGATGCCATCAAGTGTGATGCAGAGCGGCAGGTGCGGGAGCTAGAAGAGGCCCTGAGTGACGTACAGAAGAGGATGGTGGACTCCGAGGCCAAAGTGAAGCAGCTCCAGACCCATGTGGTGGCTGTGAAGGAGCACCTGAACAGCCAGCAGCTGGAAGACCTGAGGACCCAAGTGCAGGATGTCAAATCCAAATATGAGGGAGCCTCCACAGAAGTGGGTCGGCTACGTAATCACCTGAAACAGAGCGAAAAGGCCTTGGAGGAGTACAAGAAGAGTGAGGGACTTTTGGCAGAAGAGACGGAGAAACTGACGAAGGAGCTGGAGAAAGCAAAGAAAGACAGGGAAGAGATGACCCTGACCTTGATGGACATGGAATCTATAATGAAAGAGATGGAAGTCAGGCAGATGTGCATGGTGCCTGGAGAGAAGTATGACAATATGAAGAACCTTCTTACAAATGCAGTGGATGAAAAGGAGAAGCAGCTGGCTGAACTGAGGGAAGACTATGACAGGGCACTGGAGGAGGTAGCAGAACTTCATAGGGAGCTGGACAATCAAAGGACCAGGGCTGAGAGGACCGTGTCCCAGATGGAGCATGAGAAGGTGAGGGGTATGCTGGAGGAACAGAATGTGGCGTTGAAGAAGAAGCTGGGAGAAGTGACTGCCAAGAGCCAGGCGCTTATCCGAGAGATGGAAGAGATTGAAAAGGAGAGGGAGCTCTTGAGGGGACGTGTTCAGGACCTCAATAAGAAAATGCAGACTCAATATGTGCCCATCAAGTCCCACGATGAGCTTAAGAAATCACTCAACAACACCATAGAGGACCTTAACAAGCAGCTAGTAGAAGCTGCACAGAAAAGGAACCAGGATGAGGCAGAGTTAAAGAAACTAGAGATAGAGAGGGCCACACTTTGTGAGAATGTGACCAATCTGAAGAACCAGTACATCCCCACCAAGAGGTTTGATCAAGAGGTCGGAACTCTGGCAGCTCGTAATGGAGAGCTGGAGAAAGAGTTGACACTCCTTAAGACACAGTGCCAGGACAAACAAAAAGAGTTGGACAAGGTGGTGGCTGAGTACACGTTTCTGAAAAACAGCTTGCAGGGAGAATTTGTGCCGAGGGGTGAGTATGAGAAAATGAAAGTTGAGTTAAGTAGTGCTTTGGAGGAAGCAAAGTCTAAAATGTCCATTATGGAAAAACAGTGGAAAGAAAGTGAGGATGAGTTGGGGAAAGTGAAAGAAAGGAGTGAAGCTTTGGACAAGAAGCTGCAAGGTGCTCAATCCACTTTGGAAAAGGATTACATTAGCGCTAAAGAACATGAGGAGATGAAGAACAGGTTGAGTAGTGCTGTTTCTGAAATGGAGAGTCAAGCAAAGGAGGCATTGCTGAAATACCAGTCTGCCCAGGAGGAAACAAACAAACTTCACAAAGAAATTGAGGATCAAAAGAAAGAACTGGACACAATTCAGGAGGCGATTCGCTCGAGGTTCATTCCAGTGGCTGATGTTGAGGAAAAAGAGAGTTCATTCAGAGCTTCTCTGAAGGACTTAACAGAACAGCTCACAGAGATCCAGGAGAAGTACAACCATGCAAAGGAGGAAGGAGAATGTCACAAGCAGGAGAAGGAGACACTGAAAGAGGAGATGAGGTCTGTGCAGGAGAAGATGGAAAAGGCCTTTGTGCCCATTGAGAAGTACCAGGAGGTAGAAAGCATGTACCAGTTGCTTGAACAGAGAACGGAGGGCTTGGAGAAACAGTGCAAGGATGTGAGCTTGCAGAAGAAAGAGCTACAGGAGAAAAAGGCCCAATGCGATGTTGAAATTCAGAGCCTGAGGCAAAAGCTGGAGTCAGAGAGTGTGCTGTTGGAGCAGTTTGAGATCATGCAGCAATCCCTGACCAGCAGCCTCCAACAGGCACGGCAAGAATGCGAACAGGCAGCGGAGGCCCAACGGCGTGAGACAGACAGAGCAGGTGCCCTGGAGAAGGAGCTGCAGGCCTACAGCAGTGATGCTGACCTGCTTGCTGAGCAAGTCCGCATCAGGGAGGCCTTAGAAAAAGAGGTGACCCACCTTAAACTGGTTCTGAGGGAGGAGGAAGAAAGCAATGCTCAGAGGGCAGAAGATGTGGCCTCCCTTCAGTCTGAGCTGCTGAGGGCCACTCAGGCCCTGGAGGACCTCCAGTGCAGAGGGACAGATGAGGTGGCGTCACTGAGGACAGAGAAGCAGAAATTTGAGGAAGAAGTCGCGTCTCTTGGGGACAGGTTGTCCGTTTTGACTGAGCAGTACAAGGAGGTGTACAGAGAGGCTACCCAAGCGAGGGAGAGCGAAGCACAGGTCCGGAACGAGATGGAAGCACTCCAGGCCAAGAGCAGGTCCGTTGAGGGTGAGATCAAGGAGCTGAAGAGGAGATATGATGACTCCCTCAGCACCATAGGGGACCTACAAAAGAGGATCCAGATGTCCTCAGAACAGACAGAAATGAAAGATAAGAAGGTAAGAGTCCTTCATTCAAACAGAACAATGTACACATCATAACAGCGGTGCAGTGGGTAGCGCTGATGCCTCACAGCTAGTAGGCTTTCGGTTCAGATCCACCTTTCTCTTTGTGGAGTTTACATGGTTTCCCACATTTGTGTCCTGTGTCCTCGTGGTGTTCCAGTCATCTCTTCACAGTCCAAAGACATGTGTTTCAGGTGCATTGGCAACTTTAATTTGCCTGTAGTTTGTGTATATGTGACTCTATGCTAAATTCCTCTGCTGTGGGATGCATGCAAAACTGTAGGCAGTTTAGTGGAGTATATATAACATTGCAAGATGCCTTTGGCCAACAATGCCAGCATGATGATTAAAAAAAGCCTTTTCTTTTGCATTGTTACATAAAAGTGACAACCAGAATGCTTCAGAAAGATGCTCACATGTCCCATGGTCCCTGTATTTAGATGTTCATATATTCGCACTTAATGTGTGTCTGCGTGTGGTCAGTTTTGGAAGCTCTGGCTCACTGTTGGGGTCTGAGCAGCTGCCTCTGTGTGTCCAGATCACTGAGCTGCTGACGGACGTAGAGCGACTGAAGCAGGCTCTCAACGGCCTCTCCCAGCTGGCCTATGCTGGCAGCACACCCAACAAGCGGCAGAACCAGCACGTTGAAGCCCTCCAGACCCAAGTGAAGAGCCTGCAGCAGCAGCTGGCTGTGAGTGTGCCGCCTGGTGGCAGGACTGTGTCACTACACATAAATATGTTCCCCTGTTAGTGCTCTTGCGGTGCTCTTAGGCCAGGTCTCCACCTGCTGCATTCAGGCAGGTGGTGTTGGCTTTAATTGTGGTATCATTTGTTTTATTTTATGTGCTGAAGGTAACTCCTTCATGACAGTAAAATGTGGGTTGTTCTCCGCTTTATATTCTTAACCGCCGATAACGGTCATACTCTGGTCTTGTCCGTTGCAGTGCAGTAAATCGCATATGTGTACATGAACAGACATGACACCCCAGTGAGTTTTTGTTATCTGTTTGACCATATATAAGATTTAGTTGAGATCAGTTTCATTCACTATTGATTGTTAGTTTTACAAAATGATTTTACATATAAAACTGCGGAGTATGCCAGACACAAAATAGTCATTAAAATGTAGGATTTTGAACTGGAACAACCTGGCTAGGTATAAATTAAAAATAAAACTGCAGTACTCACTTGGGAACTGTGGACAGTTTTGGGGTGTTTATAGTATCCTCTCATGTCTTAAATTAATTTTGATGCTTGGACTGTATTTATATTCAGTTAAGCTCCCTCCAGGGCAGAAATGTAAAGGGTATAAACATGATGTAACTGTATGAAAACTGAGAGAAGTTGTGCTTTTTAAATGATTAATGTAACAACAAGATGACATGCAATATACCACATCTGCCCAGCAGTGTGAGGGAAGCTCAGGATTTCACCCATGTGTCCTCTGTCTCCTCACAGGACGCTGAACGGCAGCACAGGGAGGTGGTTTCAATTTATCGAACTCACCTACTCAGTGCAGCACAGGTATAGTATGTGCGTGTGTGTGTGTGTGCACAAGCGTCTGTACTATGTATGTTATTTGTGTGGAAAATGTACATGCTACTGCAATTGGAAGTACCGTAGCTTGTAAATGTCAGGCTTCTGTTGGATAGCACATGTCAGAATGGGAGGAGGGCCTGTTGAAGGAGCTGGTTTCCACCATGAAGTTCCCTAACATCCAGCAGGAAGTGAACAGGTCTGGGATGTGTTGTGTTGTGCTGCAGGGCCACATGGATGAAGACGTGCAGGCTGCCTTGCTCCAGATCATCCGCATGAGGCAGCAGTTTGTGTGTTAGTGACAGGGAGGAAGAGGCACCTGCAGGAGCAGCAGCATCGCAGAGCAGCGTGTCAGCCAAAGATGGTTCACAGCCACAGTGTTCAGAGCCCTTCTGGAGCTGACACTTCACAGCCACTGAAAAATACTCCCATGGCTTCTCAGTTGTCATGCTACTTTTCAGGTAACCTTGAGAGTCGGCAGCTTTGGCAGAGTGTAGTATTCTCTGGGGAAACAGTACTGTTGGTGGGAGGTTGACTGTAGGCTAGCCGGCTGTTGAATAAGCATCCTTTCTTTTTCACTAGGATTGTTTGTATGTCTCTGTTACATGCATTTCATGGCTGTTGGACAACTTTGTATTAACTTCACACACTTAATTTTTAACATTTTGATGGTTGAATATGGTACTGAAAATAACTATAACACAGGGGATGAATTTTTTATTCTCTTGTAATGGCTGCTAAACACTTATCCATGCTGCCTATATAGAGTCTACCTTTCTTTTGTTTTTGTTTTTTTCATTTGATCACATTTCATGAATTGATTTACATGAAATGACCACAAAAAGGAATTGGCAACAATAGTTTATTTACTTAGTAAAACCAAGGGCTGCAGTTTGGTTCCCCACTGAATCCACGCACTCTAGTCAAACTACCCAGAGTTCTGCCGAGTCTCTGTATACCTTGTTCTTCCCGTGTCATACGTAGTTTCACAGCATGTCGTACACTGAGGATATGGGATGCTTTCCTCATAGCCTCCTGTCTGCCAGCAAACACCGTGTTGCATATAAACATTACTGTTCAGCTGCATTTGCTGCAGGGCCTCAGTTCTCAGGTCAGAGTGAAGCAGAGCAAAGGGAGCCGTTTTCTTCTCCCTCACAACAAACCTAGGTGCCTCTGGGTTTTGATGATGCATTTATTTCACTGAACACCCATGGTGTCTTCCTTGAGAAGGAGAGGTCAGTGTCCTCTCAGAGTCCCCGTGGCAGTGCCCTACAGAGTCTGTAGCTGGGGTGAGACCACCCCCTTGTGGAGCAACTTGGCAGGCCAAGTTGTTGCATTCATTTTGACAAGCTTTTAACTTGTAGCGAATGATGGATTTGAGATTAAGTAAAACTTTTTTTGTGCCTATCCACAGATATATTTTTGAATAATTGCTTTGTAATACTTTGATTAATAAACACTGTCATAATATTCAGCAGGTCTGGAGTAGAAATGGCACAAAACTTGGTGTCACTATCTTTAGGATTCCTATTTGTCCCTCTTAGTATTACACTAAGATGCAACAAGTGTAAGAGAAAGATGCTGATGCTATTAAAACTCTGACTTAATGTGCTTAAAAGGATGATCGCAAGAATATGGGTCATGAAATCCGCCAACTATCTTTTTCTGTTGCATTCACATGGTATCACTGAAGTCAAAACACTTGTAACCCTAGCTTGACTGTAATCTCATTAGCTACAGTTCTTGAATTGGTTTGTATACTTAGCAGGAAATCCCACTTATTAACTGTTCGTTTATGTTTTAATAGTATTGTTTTAGCAAGGATTAGTTTTGCAAATTTAGTATCAATTTCAATAAAAGTGCCTGTTTAGAAAAAAGTGTCTCATCAATTACTTGCATGGATAGTTGCATGGATTTTGTTTGAACAAAACTGTAAAAAAAAAAAAAAAAAAAAAAACAGTTTTCATTAAACGCATAAATGGAAACATACAAACAACAGGTAAGTATTTTATTTCCTGCTCAGTAAAAGGTTATGTGGGTAATGTAACACATCCACAAAACAACTTTTATTTTAACTATATAACATTTGATTCACATCCTCAAGGTTGACAGTGTACAGTCATATTTGTGTCATTATTGAAAAACATTGGACTGATTGTTTTCTAGATTATTAATTTTATTATTTAGATAAACCTGCCCAGAAAACAAGCCTTAATGTTTTGGAAGACAAATAATATTTTTAAAAGGAGGAAAAAATCTGTTTGAAATTTGAGGTTTATTCTTCAATAATTCTGCAAGAGAAGTGAAGAAACTACTACTACTGTTCACAACTAAAATGTGACAACATGGTTATGGCTGAAAAAACCCAGCGACAGTTGATTCATGAAAGGTAAAACTATTTATTTGGATATGGATCAGTTATCACAAAAATAATTGGTATAATGTGGCACTACCACATAAAAATAAGACGTTTGTTTGATGAAGTCGACAATCCATAGAGGAATGAAGCCCCCTGGTACAAACACTTCATATCAGGGCATTTTATTAATTGTTTTTTTTATTTCATCCATCCATTATCAATTGCCGCTGTATTCTGATCAGAGATATACATGAGTGATCTGTTTCCATGTCTTAATGTGAAATGCTGATAATTGCTGAAATACTAAAGTTACTATTTTGTGCAGAAAGAAGAGTGATGTGTTGCTTCAAAATAACACATTTTAATAATAGCATTCAGGAAACTTGAGTAGGAATCTGATTGATGCTTCCTAGGTTTTTTTTTACCCCCTCTCCTCCATGTAACTTGCTGTTAAAGTGTAAAGCATTAAAAAAGCATATTCTTACACCACATGTCTGAGGCTCTAACCAAGTATTTGTGTATTGGAAAGAAATCCTGTACCACAATAACTTCAGGGCCAGACTGACTTATACTCGTTTATAAACACCCCCCCCCCCGCAAGCAAAAAAAAAAGTGGGATTCAGTGTTTAATACAACTCTTGTTTTAAATTGGATGGATTCAAAATTCGTGGGTTTCAAGCAGCATCCCCCCCCCCAGTTTTATTACTCTGTTATTTGCGGTCTGCTCTGTATAAGCTGTTCTCAGCAATTATGGTAAATACAATTCAATCTGTTAGGAGATTTCCCTTTAATGTGATTTCCAGGCCTGTAACAAGGAACAGATGCCATGTCGTGGTTTTTCTTGAAACATTAATCATCCCCTTTAGGATCACAGTGCTGTGATGCCATTTAACAGGCCCCTAAAAGACTGGTCTGCAGCGCCACCTCCCCCCCTCCTGAAACTTTCATGTGGTTTGTTACCTCACTCGGTAGTCTGCCGTCATGGCGCTGGCTCCGCCTCTCTCTGATTCGGAACAGACACGCATGGCGGATGTAGACCTGCTGGCATGTCATACAAATTGTTTGCTCTTTTTTGGCACCATTTCCTTTTCCTCAAGCAGCCACCCCCAACCCGACCCAGAAACACCCAGCCCCCACTTCCCTTTGTTTGGGTCCCCGTTGCTGTGGTCTGCACTTTGGGCCCTAGATGCCGGTTGTGCGTTTGTCAGTAATGGGCCATTAGCCAGCGTGTGGGGCTCCGCTCTGCTTGGCCTCCCTCATTGGTCCTCTGGGGGTAGAACTTCTCCTGGTCTCTGTGTCTCGCTGCTTTTGCAGGCCTCAAACACTTTGTTGCTTCAATAAAGTTCATTTATGGGATAATAAGGCTCTAGAGGACACATGGTGCTGATTTGAGCCGGTCAGCTTCAGACAGCACCCCCGTCCCACCCCCACCTTAGCCCCCCCCCGTTGCCCTGTGAGCCTCTGATCCCAAGCTGACCTGTGTTTTCACACACCTGGGATAGCTTTCCTGGGACAAGAGGGAGGCGGCAAGAGGGCCTTTTCATTTCCCGAGATTTACGGGATGACCGGGGGGGGTTGCAGAGCTCCAGGGCCACACCCCCTCCCACTCCCACTCCCCCACCAAAAAACATGCGGTGGACAAGGGACGAGAAAACCCTGTTGTTCCTTCAGCCTGGACTATGTGTGGATGTTTAAAAATGCAGACGTGTACCTACGCACAAGCGCACGCAAACACCAGTGTTTTTACTGCTGGGAAGAATCTGTTTATACCACACAGCAGAAGTTTTAAAGTCTTTTTTTCCTCTCCTTTCCCACTGTCTGAAAACAACTAGTCCAAAGAGTAATTTTTCATGTGTTTAATGTGAGATGTGTCCTTTGTGGCAGCGCACGGCGGTAGTGCAGTGATGTGTTTTCCTTCTCCCTCCATTATCTCGCGGCTGACCGCTAACACATACTGCCTTTCTCGCAGGAGGAACACGCAACTCCCTCAGCTCTTTAGCCAACTCCTTCATCATGGAAAATGGGGCCCTTTGCATGTTTCTGTTTAACGCTGACCTGTAAGCCGTGTCTCTGGATTATCAGGTTAACTCTTTAACATTACACCGGTTACCCGAAGCCGCCAGTTTATGATGTTACACAACTGGCTGCTGTGAGAACGGTTTATGAATTTGATTAAGTATCCCCAAGGCGAGATACTTTTTATTTTTCACTTTATTTCTGTTTGCCATGCATAGATGAGTTAGTGCTTGTTTGAAGCTCCTGGGTACCACCGCCGAACCAAAAGGGCAAAACAGACTATTATTAGAGAGCGCTTGGCAGGCGCCGTGTAGGACGGGACTCAACCCGGCCCCTATGGCCATTGTTCAGCACTGATTAATAGAATGTGTTTGAAGGACTTTATGTGCTGCTGCAATATTTTCCACAGGATGCAGCTGAACTTTAGATCCTGGATCCCACTAATCTGGCATTTCAAGATGTCCAGCAATACTTCACCCTGCCTTCTGGCTTCAGCTTTTCAACAGCACATCTCTTTCGCGATTCTTCCAGAGAAGGTCATACTTGGGCGATAAGATGCAGTTGCATCGAGTCCGTTTCCACAGAAAATGGAACCATACGAATGTTTATCATTAGCGCTGGAAAATGCGTGTTGTACAAGGCTGTAGTCAATAAAGAGCAACACAGAGACACGAAAAAGCATCCTTCTCTTGAAGGGGTAACATTCTCGAAATGTAAACCACCAGTGAAACGCTAGAGTACATCTGTTTGTTTTTTTTTATTTTTTTTCCTCACAGACACACATTTGGAAATCTTTAGCAAAGACTCAATGAAATAATCAAAGCTGTTAAATCAAAAGCAGCTGTTAAAAAAAGAAGTTGATAAGTACCACAATGCACATATTTCAAAATGTCAAGGTCCACATGTTTTAGACCATGACTTTTTCTCCACTCTGGTAAACATACGTTTCTTTTAGTGTCACTTTTTAATATAGAAATGTTTTATTGTTATTCTTCATTTATCTAACACATTTTCTGAAGGTGGCCTGCAGTGTTAGAAAGTCAAGTTTGCAAGGATTCACTCATTTGTATCCATTCAGAGTAACTGCCTTGACCATAGCGCCGCAGCAGGAGGGGGATTCGAACCAGTAAACTATAGATCACAAGGCCCTAAGCAGCCCTAAGCTACCTGCT
This sequence comes from Arapaima gigas, assembly GCA_900497675.1. Lineage (NCBI taxonomy): Eukaryota > Metazoa > Chordata > Actinopteri > Osteoglossiformes > Osteoglossidae > Arapaima > Arapaima gigas. The sequence continues at coordinate 435,141 of UFQX01000460.1, read as the reverse complement.
CCCCCTGTGCTTTATGCAAACTGTATTTAATGATGAAACATATTACAGTCACCCTGCTGGGACTGGCAGTTCCCTGTTTGGATATACCACTTCTGTGGCTGTAGTACGGATTAACAACCCTGAACGGCAACGTGACGGGTTTTCATTTTTAACAGGAACCGAACGCACGTCGAGGCCGAACGCTTGGCCTGGCTCTCGCTCGGGCAAGTGGGACATCGTGATCGCATCACTTTGTCCGCAGGTGGCCGCTGGCACGTAAACACAATTTTCCTCCGTGCGTGCGCGCGTGTGCGTGAGCGCATCAATTGCACCTAACCTGTACCGGGGCTCACCTGGCCTGTTGCACCGTGCAGCAGTTTGAACCACGCGCCAGTCGAGCGGTTGTTTAACATGCGGGGGAGCACAGTGCCGTATTATAGGGGTGATAATGCAGGTAATTGCTGTCTGAAAAAGGGGGTACAAGAAATAATTAGATTTTTTAATTGCATCTATTGAGACTTAACTAAAAATAAATGGCATTACCCTTTATAAAAAAAAAGAACGGTTTCTGTCTTTTGATCTGGAAGCGGAGGGGTAAAAGGCTCTCAACTTGCTGCTCTGAATTTTAATTAAATTACCTAGTTTCTCTCCCTCATTAGTTCTGGTACTGAGGTAATACCTTTTAATATAGCTTTAAAAACTGATTTAATCTCGCCTCTTTCATCTCATCTTTTTCCTGAGTTTTGCATGGCTGTGATCCCCGGTCCTGTCCGCCTTTGATTGCACCTTTGTGCCATAAATTTGTCTTTGAATTAAAATGCAAATTCCCTGATTAGCAATTTCCTAATTCTGCTTCATGCACTGCAGCCTGAGCCTATAGGGAGAGTTATTATTCACCTGGTTTGATTTATTTTTTCAGAGGAATCGAGAGCTCGATCGACTGGGGGGTGGAGGCCTGGCTTTAATGTCTTTGGCTTCGCACGGCAAGGCTCACACCTTTCAACCCCCTGTCCCTGGCAAAATCAAAGAGAAATATTTATAAATCTTCCGCACAACAAATATTAACCAGCCTCACGTGTAGAGCTGCACTCAAGTCCCTCATACACAAAAGCCTTTATAATAGCTTTGGCTTTTTTTTTTTTTTTTTGTAAGAGTTAGACACATAGCGGTATCTGCAATGACTTGCTCCCCTGAGTGCTGGAAGTTTCTCTAATCCTGCTTTTTTTCTCACCATTTTATATTTATCTGTGGCCTAAATCAAACCCCTTTTTCATCCTGCTATCTAATGCTGGATTAGAAGGGTTTTCGGCCGGCCTCGTGTTCAGAAGAGGTTTCTCCTGTCTGCCGCCGATGCTCTCCATAGGTGGCGCCCAGCAGTGTTGCTATGGCGGCGGAATCGGGTCCTTGTTGACAGGTACGCACGAGGTGAAAAGCCAAAGAATTAAGTATAGAGGGACTCTCCTGGGGTTTAAGGGTGGACTCCATTTTAATTCTTCACGAAGGTTACCATGCAAGGCTGAGAGGAAAGCCTGATATGCTTGTAAACAAAGTGGATTATTGTAGGCATACAATATACAAAGTATACTTGCCGTTACCTTTCATTTATTAATATTAGTAAGGGTGTTATTAATGAGGGGGCCTTTTCTCACAATACATTGCTGTATATTTTAATTTCCATGTTTTGAAGTGGAGAGAAGTAACAGGTGTAATGATGTCATCCGGGATGTTCACCTAAACATTTCTTTGCATTTGAAACTTTTTCCTCTCGGGCCTCTTCTTCTGCCCTTTTGAGCTGACAAAAGTGGAATAAAGTGTAATTACTTTGCTTTTTTAAAATCCCTTCATTGCTGCAATAACCCAGTCATTATGTAACTGACATTTATGAATTTCTCACTTTTTCAGCTGCTTTATTAGTACCTGCAGGAACTACTCAGAATCCCATTGAGGCTCGCAGTCTTTCCACAGCACCTCTGCGTGTGTGTCTGTGTGTGCGTGTCCGTGTGTGTATGGTCTTCTCCTTTGCACGGAGACTGTTTCCTTGGTGCCGAGCACACCTCTGGAGGTAACACGGAGCATTTTAGAATACGGGATATTTTTTACTTTGCATCAATCTGATATTTTGTAGTCAGCGGTCCTGTCCGCTTTCTGAACCACCAGTCTATCGGTCACTTTCACCATTAACGCACCATTAATGTTATACTAGCGTTTCCATTTTTTACACGATTGTTACATAACAGTAATAGATACAGATCATACATGGCACGTATATGATCATGCAAGACCTTGACCACTTGCCTCCAATGCTACGAAATAAAATCATGCTGTAGGATACAAGTCGCACCTCAGCAGTGCAGTAAATGAATAAAAACTCAGCTTTTAATACCCTTAACCCCTGTGCTTCCCTGCTGTTGTACCGTAATTACCATAGCAGCACACCCCATTAAGTATTCACTGTGTAATGTCTCATTAGGTTGTGCGGTCTAAGTGCTTTAGGTGTGTCACTGATAGCCTGTATTCCGTATAGCTGCTAGTATTGAATTATTGCCCGAGGCAGGAGTGTCTAATCTGCTTTGATTATAGCAAAAAATGATCCATCGGCTGAGGCGGACCCTCTCAAATCACCCCCCGACGAGATGCCTGGGTTTGATGCCGCCTCATTGCTGCTCATCAGGAGTCACAAGGGCCCCCTGCAGTCCTGCTGGTGCCCTGCTGGGGGCAGGCTTGGATCGTGCTCGCAGGGCCTCGCAAAGCCAGGTCCCGTAAGGGCTCCCCGCAGAGGCAGCCCTGTTTTGACCGGTGCGGTGAAAGACGTGGGAAACGGTCCTGGCAGCCAAACGGCCTGTTTCCTTCACTTCTGGTCCTCCGGGCTCCGCCACACTGTGTCTCTTTGTGCCTTTTGTTGGAGTGCCGAGCACCACAGGATCTGCACTCCCCCAAGTCCTTAACGTCGGCTTCCACGGAAAGAGACGGAAAAATAAATAAATTTGCCTCGGACTGCAGTTTATTCATCGCTGAAGTCCTGTTTGGCTCGAGGGTTTGTGGGTTCGACTCCAGCAAAGGCACATTCAGTTTGTGTTGATACAATTAATGGATATGAGACACAGACGTATGAAACGTTCCCTGTATAATCACATAAAGCTTTCAAATTGCAAACCACAGTTCTCAGATATAATGTAATTTTAATATCAAGTTATTTCTTTTTGAGAACGGAGCGAGTGAACGGCTGAGACGGACTCCAAGAGTGACAGCAGTGGGCGCTCTCCATCGCCGCAGCGGGCGGCTCTGCTCCCCACAGCCCTGTCTGTCAGAGGGGCGTCCGCTGACTTCCTGCCAGCCGCTGGAGAGGAAGTGGTTTGGGATCAGAATGACAGCCCCGCCAGGGCTCAGTGGAGATGTGGCTGTGGCTTGAGGTTTTCTTCCTTGGAAGTCTTGACTAATTTCTCCCGTCTCTCCTGCCGCAGAAATCCACCCCCTCCACCTCCCCAGAGACATCGCATGTCTTCTGTGACCCTGCGACGGAAGGCAGGGCTGTGCGAGGTCAGGAGCCATGACGTCCTCAGCTAGCAGGGCTCAGCGCCCACCGGAAGGGATCGGTTCTCAGTGTCACTCGCAGAGGCCTCACAAGGCCTTATTGCTTCCTTCATTCATATTGAGCCACTGAGCTGCTCCCGTGTGACATGACAGTCCTACTGTAACTTCCATAGACAAATTTGTGTTTATATTTCAATGAATATGACTGCAGTCCAACGACAGGAGAGGAAGATGGCGCGGTTAGCGCTTATCTCAGCTGTGGTGGGTTTATTCTTCTGTTATGATTAATATGATTATGAGGAAACAATAATGCAAAAATGTTGGTGTTCATTGACTGAACAGATTAGCAAACGCAGGTCTGAGGGATATTAGCTTCTGAAGTGACGCACAGTAAACACCAGGGATGTTTATTACTGTTTGAGGAGGTCCAGACAGATGCTGTGGAGAAACAGTGACTGTGCAAATATTTGAATCATTTGTATTTCTTTTTTTGTTCTACAGGTGCGACACGCCGAGTGGTCAGGAGATCCCGCCAGCTACTCCCCTGTTCTTGTGAAGCACTGTGGGGAAACGGCAACGAAATTGCTCTCCAGCGTCTTGACCAATTTTCGCTCGGCCATCCTCCCTACAACATCTGCTTCAGCAATTGCGTATTTTAAACCAAAATCTCCTCTAAGCCCCAGTGGTGTCCAGATGTCACAAATAATGGGAGTAAACGTTGACGCGGATGTAGAGAGCAGTGGAGGTGCCTTTGGAACACAAAGCCCGACGCACAACCAGCCCCGCACCCCAAGCGCCATCCTGCTGAGCCAGATACCCCTGAGGAATTTTCAGCAGCGTCCTGTAGGGTCCGAGCCCATCGCTGCGCTGCTATCGTAGAGAAGTAATAATAACCACACATTCTGAAGGCCCCTCAAAAACAGGCTGTTGACTTTAATTTGTATAAAGTTCTGTTTGATTTTAAAGTACTTTGGTTTGTTCATACTGCTCCGGAATTGCTTATTGTTCTGAACTTTTGTAAATTCAGAACTTGCCTCGCATTTGGCAAGGCCTGCAATGGTTTTAGTATATAAAAAAAAAAAAAAATCATAGCACAAGCACAGGGTAAACGACAACAGAAGGAAAACGGTGAGTAACGGAGATTTTTCTGCATGAGGTTAGCCTTAAGTCTTCTGATGGAAACATAAAATTTTAAATGGAAATAGTAATTAGAAAACGTATTTCATATGCGTGCGGCGTATTTGCAATGCAGCACATCGCTGACTGCAGTCGCAACAGCGGAGGAGCTCCTTTGGAACACGATTGTTTTTGTTCCTGATGAAACAGTAAATGGGTAAAGGGTATTAATGATTTATGCGCTGCCTGTTAGTGAAGATGTTGTGAATACTAATATCCCCCCCGAGATGTTTGAATATCTGATACCTTTGTGTTGGAACAGGAAGCCAGACCGAGAAATGTTTCGTGGCAACAACTCGGCTCTGTGTCTGTTTATCCTTCTGTCTGCGGCTGCTTCTGTGTCAGTTTATTATTTTGGAGAAGCGGGACGGGTCCGCAGGGTCCCACACAGGCACAGAGCACCCCCCGTTCCCTTGCTGCGGAGGGAGCCACCAGTGCAGACGCATCCTGCAGACCGTTCGTGACCTGCTCTGTGCACCCACCTCTGGAGCCAAGTGCACGGTGGAGCAGGGTGTGACAGGCCCTCTGAAAGGCGAATGGCTGGATGGGGGGTTTCCAGCTGCCTGCTGCTTCTCCCCGCGTTTGAAGAGGCGCCCTTTCCAGCTGGGCCCCGGCGTAGACAGGTACTGCAGACTTCCTCGGGACTCGGACCAAATGTCTCGGAACGGATTCAGTGCCCCTTAGCTGGAAATACAACATAAATTATTAGGGCTTGCAGATGTTCATGGCCCCAAATATGGATGAATTAGTGCAGCTGGCAGTCCTCTTCCAAGTTATTATTTTCACGATGCGTGCAGGAGCAGTTGTTTCGCTGGCTGTTTAACAAAGGCCATAAATCCCAGCTGTCATCGCCTCATCCACCTTGCTAGGAACGATGTCATCTCACTAATAAAAGAGCAGCGAAAAAGTGTAAGGAACGCTTTAGCAGCCATACAGCTCATCCGATCCCCCTGGGCTGGCAGCACAGCGTATGAACAGTGACGCCCAGCGAGCACAAGCAGCAATACTACACAATGCAATTAAATATTACGCTTGGGAGGACAGCTTTGTCTTTAAATTACAAAAAAAAAAATTTAAGGATATAAGAATCCTTTGTTGTATGTGAACACTGTGGGCCAAAACACTTTCTTCAGTATGACCACGGCGCATCATGCTTGAATCCCCGAAGGTCTGTTTTTAAACTTTGAGGCCCAGGAATCATCTGACAAATCTGTTTCCTCACGCAGCAAGCGGTGTGGAGCTGTGCATCACCAAAACACTCAGTCGTACTTATTCTTCTCATCTTCTGTAATCGCTTGTGCTTTTCAGAGGCGGGATACACCCTGGGTGGGACACCCGTCCCCTTGCAGGGCAACAGCGCAGTCATTTACGCACACATGCAAACTCCACACAGACCGAGACGTCTGAACTCGCAGGCCAGGAGATGTTAGATACCAGCACTTCCTGCTGCATGACTGTGCCGTCCTATCTGTACTCGCATATCTCATAAATAATACTGTAACCTAACATTATGACCTATCTTTACTACTTTTTAATATCTGTGACCCATGTTGGTATGGATTTAAATTGAGGTTGTAGGTTCCAGTTTGTGAGTGAGAATGACTGTGACTTCCTGTTTACGAATCCCCACCTAGTTGTTCTCATGGCTGCCACGAGAGTCTGTGAGAAAGAAGTGTTTCCGCATCTAAAATTGTCATTCTCTGTGGATTCCAGCGCAGCGGGACGATGCGAGCTGAACTTGCACTGTGCAGGTGTGGGAATAGCGCCGGGAGGCAAATTGCTGGGCGTCGACAGAAGTTGTTTGCGGATGTCTTGTACAAACTACTTTTGAAGTGCCTGACATCCCCTGAGAAATGTTTGACAAGAATGAGATGCTAAAATGCCACCCAAGCGGAGCGACACGGTCCTAGGAGAGCGTCTCACATGCAGAACACACACGCGAAAAAGTTTATTAGTAACGGTTTATACCAGTTACTATAGGTTTATTACAATGGATTTTAGCAAAGTTTTTGCAGTACTTGTTTATTATCGTTGTTTCATGTTTAATGGAATTTCACATCGATATAACGGTTAGATTCAGAGCAAGGTACACGCTTTTTGAGCCAAATGTGTTTACCCTGAACCGTTGAGTCTTCAGTCGATGCTCAGACTGCATCGAAAGGTTTAGCTGTGGCCTTGGAGGCTTCTGACGCTTTCCACGTCGTGACGGATTTGCCAAACCAGAACTCGTGGACGTGAGTGAACCAAAACAAACACGTGGTAACCGAACCGCTCACCTGAGAGTGACTGGATCCTGCCGAACTGGTTGAAATGCTCTGACAAATTTTCAGCAATGAGAACTGTTTAAAACTCGCCTTCGCCAGCTGGGCCTTGGCAGGCTTCCATGAGTGATGGTTTCCCCTAAGGGCCTTTTTACACATGAATCACAGAAAATGGGAATTACAAATATCAAAAAATGCTAAATGTGAGCAATTACCATGCTTGGAGGTGGCGAGGGATTCAGATGGGTCTCCCGCTGAGCTTTTTACACAGGCCACATTTCTTACAACCAGCAAGACGGGGCTATCAGCGGTCCTGCTGCTTGGTCCTGTGGCTTGTCAGTGGAACTGGTTTATTGCGCTGTCACGGCGTGAACCTGGATGTCTTCGACATCAGCCTAGGATGCACTTTGGAGGGGGGTGGCAGTGGCATGCTGAGCAGGGAAATTGCCCCATTGTCCCATGGGTGCAGCAGGATGACTGAGGAACTGGGGATCAGACATGCTGTGGGGACCAGAAATAAGACCAGCCATGTTTTTATGCAATTACTTATCTTATTTTGCGTTCTTTAAGATGCTCTTTTTCAGAGGCCAAAGCGGCAGACCTCCTCAAAAAGAGACCATGAGCTGTAGATAAGAAGCCTGGATGTGCTCCAGATAAGTCCATGGTGCACCAAGCAGCTGACAGAGAACAGCACTCAGGGGAACCACAAGCATCCATAAATATTTAAGCCCAAAGAGGTTTATAGAGTTTGTTGTAAAGGATTTATGACAGACTGCAAAACCATGCAACGACGTAGGGGGGCTTCGAGCCTTGTCAAACAGTCAGCGGTGGCCGGGCAGAAACCCCCAGAAGTTCAGGGGTGGGCGGGAGCAGCAAGCCAAACAAGCATTCCGAAAATAAAACTCACAAACATCGCCCGGCTGCCAGCTAGATGCCATAAAACCAGTGTGATCAAGTAAACTTTTTAACCGCTAAACCAGGAATTCCTTGTTGTGTGAAGAGGGGGATCATCACAGACAAACCAGGAGCCGTATTTGGGACGGTTTTGGCACTGTCGTGCTTACTTTGCTGACAGCCACTAGTGTTTTATGTTGTGCTGAAAACCCATTTCTGGTCTTGTGCAAAGGCGTCGAGCTGCGCCAGTTTCCCAGCGTTGTTCCAGCCTGGACGGCAGCCGAATCCGCCTGGGATCTGAAGCACTTGCTTTAGTTTGGAATTTGCAAGGATGCTATGCTTTGCCCATTCACCTGAACAACCAGTGTGAGCTTTGTAGGTAGACCTTCCCCAGGGATGTAGTTTACCGTCTTCTGACATGTGCAAATAGCATCTTACCTTGTTTACACCAAAAGCCACTCTTAGCCAGAAAGTCTGACAGCTTCGTAAATACAGAACGGTAACTAGTGATGGCGGCTCGCGCTTAACCTGTTTCTTGCGCTGGCTGCCGCAGAAAGGACGTGCTACCTGTCTTACGTGGCATGAAACACGGGTCTGGAATGGGCAGATGGTGTGTCTGCAAGGCTCAGCGCTGCTAGCCTCCTGTGGTGGGCTGCTGTACAAGCTGGTGGCAGAAGGGCCCTCAGATCGCTCCCCAGGGCTCCCTTCTGCTTTGTGTGTATTTATGTGAGTGTGTAGTGTGATGAAAAACTCAGCAGCCTCAGTGTGGTTTAAGTGGGAGACGTTCCCACAAACCCGCCTCCCCAGCGCAAACAGACCCTCACCCTCTGGCACGTAACTCTGCTGAGCACCGAAAATAGTTTAAGTCTTTGACTGCTCCTCTCTTTTTTTTCCTGTTTGTTCATTTACATTTAACTGTGAAGGGTTTTAGCAGGATGATAAAATGTATAACAGATGCACGTGGGGCGACCGGAGGGATTACAGTGTTGTACTGATTTATAGTACACGAACCCCACTGTTTTCGGCCCACCTCTCAGGTCATAAAGGCTGCACCATTGCCAGCCTTCACTGTCAGCAAAGCAGAATTACTGAGTACGTCTGAAAATTCACTGCTCGAATATGAGGTCTCTGAGGTGTTTGTGTTGTGAGTCTATCAGCTCGAGGGAACATTTCATAAAAAAGGGATCTGTCATTTTAATATGTGTTGGAAGGACAAAGGCTACTGTCAGCAGACAACCGAAGCCAGAACAATGGCCTCGGCAGACTGCTGATTTACTCGTAGCGCGCCCAGAAATACATGTTACCTGCCTGTGTGCTTTGGAAATGACATCCAGAACAAGTGGCTGCTCACTGAAGCAGCTGGCTTTTAATATTCGGATTAAAAAAATCAATACATGTCCAAGCGACCGCTGTGTTGACGCTGAAGCAACTTACACTTTCACACATTCTTACCAGATATGCAGAAATAATTGCTGGAGCCATTTACATTAAGTACGTTTGTGTTAAAAGATTGTACTCTTAAACACTCAATTTACCAGCTTCCATTACTCCCCTCCAGCCATTTGTAACCATTTGACTCATTTTACCCAGGTTGCAGTGACAGGAAACCCGTGTACAACTGTCGCATTTTGATTTAATCAATAACAATAACATTTAAATGCTTCAATTTTATTGCATGTGGCTAATTGATTAATAGAGGGTGTAGTTGCAGTTCAGTATTTTCATATAACCGAGAATTTGGCAGATGAAAGTTTTTGTTGTTTTGTGTCTGAAGGCTGAGGGCCTCAGGCCATGGGTTTGTGGGTTGTGGTGCAGGAAAGAAGCTTATTGTTATTTTTAATTCTTGCAGACAAAGGAATGTAAATCACACTCGAGAAGGTCAGGCTATCATTTAAAGTGGGTGAGACCTGATATTAATCATTTTGTCTTCATTCCACCTACGGTGTAAGACATCTATTTTCTATATTATCTAGAGCAGGGGAGCAGGATCTAAGCGTGGTAACAGTTGTACGGCTCATACAGAAATGACGTATGTTCTCTAGCAGTCTGTCTTTCATGCAGAATGTCAGAAATTGATGCCAATTCCTTTTCAGATAACAAGAAACGTCAGTGCAGCTCATAAAATTTCTGCGATGAGTTGTCTTGTGGCGGAACACAAGCCAATGAATCAACGAACAGATCCTGAGACATAAGACCTCAAGACCTTTACATGTCAAATTATTGAACGCTTCAAAATATGTTTCTGTCTGGGTTGTCTAACTTCTGTTTTAATTTAACTTTAATTCAGTTATTTATAAGTGTCACGGTATGTCACACCTTTCACGCACCTTTCTGATATATACACCTGTACTCTACGGTTTCTAAGTTCCCAATGGAATAAGTGGTGTGTTTTAATAGCCAGTTCGGTATCCGAGCTGTGAGGTCCCAGCACAACGGGTGCAGTCTGAGTGAAGTGGAAGCACATCAGAGAAATACTGGCATGAGTACGAGTGCAAAGCCCTGCGCTCAGCATCTGTGTTTTCAGTCTTTGCCTTGTGAGCCCCAGGTTCAAAAATAGTTTGTGATTTCACTTCCGTTCAGTCGGTACAGTAACATTACAGTAACAGCACATTAGAGTAGGCACGTTTTGTTTTCTTTTTTCAGTTTTACATTATTTCCATTACTTCGTTTTTTTACAGAAATTTGACTAAGTGTTCACTGTTATTACTAAGGAATGAACAATAATGTATGATACTAAATTAAACAGTAACTGCATATAAACACACAGATCCAAATTAACTACCTCAGACTGTGTTTAAAGTGTTCTTAGTCGCGCTGAAAAAGATATTTTAAGGTGTTAGGGATATTTTGGGGAAATCAGCTGAGGTTTTTCAAATGAACCTGGAGCAGATCATAATTGTCCTTATGAATCATATGAAAGTTTGTGGTATTCCAGCTGTATATAGGGCTATTGGTGCATTATGCCATTCAGCGGAGTACCGATTATCACTCAGTATCCCTGTCTCTCTCTAGTTCTGGAATGTTCCTTCTCATCACTGGGTTTTAAGGAGCCAGTAGCCAGTGAAGTCACTTTGTGTGTAGAATGCCCAGGCTCAAATCCCTGCTCATCTGTGGTCTCCTTGACCAAGGTACTAATCCTCATATGATGCAGTAACAGTTGCTGAACTGGGTACAATATTGGAAATACCTCAGTATACAAACCTATCACTATAAGAAGCGTTTAGAAAAGTGTCGGTTACCTGACTAAACAAGGTTTTGAAAAGGTGTTTTAGTTTTCTAAAGGAGAAATATGCAGGCTATATATGTTGTACATAAATATTATTAATTGGTCGCTCATCTGATACTTTCATCCAAAGCAACTTGCCGTGTTTGACTCATTTATAGAGCTGAGTGATTTACTGTAGGAATTCAGGGTAAGCACTTTGCTCCATGGTACTCTGTCCTTCAGGCTCTTGCACCTGTCACCAGTTCTAAGGAGGGATGGGGTCTGCAGAACTTTTTTTTTTTTTTTTTTTTTTTTTATAAAAACAAAATGTGTTACCCAGTGTGTTCATCTCCTCGTGGCTCTCTGTGACCACCACGCTGCTCGGTATGAACCTACTCTCCATTCTCCACATCTGAAAGCTCCCCCTGACCCTCTAGCATCCTACAATGAAGCTGACAAAGTGAACGCCGCAGAGGGCGAGGCGAGCAGCGGAGAGGAGCCCGCTCCGTCCATTAGCGTCCGCTCTGTGCCTCCTCCTCCTCTCCTCCAGCGTCCCTCCGCCCACGGCGTTCTCCAGCGGGGTCACCCTGCGGCCTCTTCACAGGCTGCTGCGGGCCGCCAGAAATCTCATTATCCTGTTAACTGTACATTTATCTGACAAGACAAAAGGGAGTGAGTGACCTGGTTATCATTAAAGATTAATAGAAAGCGTAAAAAAGGAGGAGACGTGGAAAAAGCGGGGCCTTAACCACCATTTCTTTTTCAGCGCCTGTGATAGGCCTGACAGGGTTATTAATCAGGAACCAAAGAAAATCCAGACCTTTGCTCCTGGCTTCCTCACTTATAGTCTTTAGTTACCACCATAACATAGAAGCGGGGGTCACGGGGTCTGCGGCTAATTGGTTCTACAGGGTTTTGAATAGCAATCAGCTGAGCCCAATTATAAAATCATGGCGAGAGAGCGGAGGAACCTGCTAGGCCAGGCGTGCTGCACCGCGGCGCGGGCCGAGGGGGGCGGGGGAGACACAGCCTGCGTTTCATCACTACAGCCTCTTTCCCTCAGCGCAAGGCTATTAATAAAATTTATAAATCAACGGCAGCATAAATTTTAATAGAGGGCTGGTGAAAACAGCCATAGTCCCTGAAGATAGCTTCACCTCATTTTAAATTCCATTTGCATAAAAGATTCACGTAACACAGGAAGATTTGAGGGGAATATTTTTTTCCCCAGATTTCTTTTCTTTTTTGTCATGTGTTCATTTATTAGTAATGATTTTTTTTTCTTCTGAATCTTACATGAGTGCTCGAGAACCTAAATCAGTGTTTCTTAATAGCAAGCCCCTTTTGCCTATTTTTTGCCATCTCTTTTGTACAAAACCGTACAGCCGTGGTGCCGGGCGCGAGGAGGGAAGGAGATGAGAGGAGGCCCGTGGGCTCCTGCCGCCTGTGTGGCGCGGCGCGGTGCGGCGTGGCTCACACGCGGGTCACAGTGCCGCTTCCAGCCCTCGCTCTGCCTTCCCATAGCCTTGGCAATCTCACCTGGGGTAAGAGCAAAGTGCTCTGTGCCCGTCTAGGTTCGAGAGCGGACAGGAGGCGGGACTTTTCACTTGGCGGGTGAGCTCCTTCCAGAGACCACTGGTTCTTCAGGTGTGGCCACTATCATTCTCACCTGTGCTTTGGAACTGAAAATAAGTTAAATAATATCTGTGGATAAAAATATGCCTTCTGCTAACTCACAAAAATCAGAATTTAAGAATCTCAGGCTCTTTACATACTTATTGTTTAAGTAATAAAAATATGTGTACATTTGGAACATTATTATAGTTTCTTTCTGATTTTTAAATAATACTTTGAGTGATTTAAGAAATGTAAAAGTAGTTTTGCATGCTGCAGTAACTTTGTATGTTCATTCTCATTTCTGTTTCCTTGTTCTGTTTTATCCTGTGCTTATACCCTCCCTCCCATTCTGGAATGTTCTTTCTCTCCACCGGGATCTTGGTTTTAAACAATATGTGCCAGTCAGATATGGAATGCACGGGCCACCTGTGACAAGTATGACAGTAGGTGCATTGTTTATCTCTGTTGGCTCAAAGAGGAACTCCGACAACAGAACTTTTTTATTAAGACTTTGAGATTTTTTTTTTTTTTTTTGTCACGGCAATTCACTACAGACTTATCACTTGAGGCGGTTAATTGCCCTTGAATTGGTGGCCTCCATGCTGAGTTTAAGAGCCGCGCACTGAAATCTGTTTTGGATTCATGAATTTATATAAAGGGAATCCTCCTGAGCATTCATAATTTTTTATTACGCTCCTAAAGAAGCAGTCATTAGACGCAGAGCTCATTTCGCATTCCCAAACTGTCCTTGATGTTTGGCAAATCTGAATAAAACACTGCTTCGAATAAATGGATTTTAGAAGATCTATATCTCCTCAGAGATGCTGTATCCTTGCACGAACTGGGATCCCGGGACTGTTGATGTGTCCTGGTCCTTTTAAGGCGAGTTACTACACAACATTGTGGGTTTTATCCTTTAATTGCTGTGACTAAACCTCTTCGGGGGCTGGTGTGGGTTCATATGACTTGGGTCATGTGACCATTTGGGCTCGCCAATGCATGAGCAAGGGCCTCGAGACAGAGGTACCAGCCAGACACGGGCATCACGTGGTCCAAACATGCCAAAACACAGGTCCCTCTCAGTGTTTTCGGTCCCCGACATTCACATGTGACCAGATGGACCAACCGCTGGTCAGATCCCTGGAACCCGTTTAAATTCAACCATCTAAAAACTGCACAGTTACTATTCAGCAGAAGAGCAGAACAAGTAATTATGTGTTAAACTTTTGAACATATGTACATTAACAGAGCTGCAGCTGCTCTTTCCTGAGTGGCTGTCATTATTTCGCATTTATTTTGTCTCCTTAAACGCCTAATTGATTGTGTTGTTTTGATTGTCATGTTTACTGTTTGCTTTGCGGAAGCATAATCCCGTTGTATTTGTCTGTTTGATGAGGGAACCTTCTCGCTGAATAATTCATCCCGCGCTCCGGCGACAGACGACGTTGCGCTTTAAATTATGAACGCGTTTGTGAGAGTGGCGCTGCCTTCCCGAGCGCCTGGAGCTAATGAGAGGTGGAAAATGGATTTCATGAGGCCTGCGAGTTCACCTTCTAATGGAACCAGCGAGGAGAGCGTGGCAGCCTAAGAGCCATAATGTAGCGTTTAGGTTCCAACCACGGGTCTGTGTGACTGCGGCGTCGTGTTATCGGGACACAATTGACACCAGCGCGGGAATCCTCCACAACGGAGGGCGGTCTTCATCTCCAGGCTCCTCTGGGCCTCCGTTCTTGGGGTGGTGGTGGTGAGGGACGTGTCTGAGATGTGGGAACATTTATCAGTAAGATGTGATCCATGTTTCACATCTCTCTCTCTCTCTCTCTCTCACACTCATATACACACACACACACACACAGAGTCTTCCTTAATTTTTTTCTGCAGTGCTGTTGCCTAGGCCACAGACATCTGACTCCCTCTCGGGGTGGGTGTGTGTGTGTGTGTGTGTGTGTGTGTGTCAGAAACAGACCCCACCAGGTTAGAGGTCACTGTCTGACCCTCGCCAGAAACCACGGAATATGGAGGTGTGATGGGTGGGTTATTTACTGCTGGGGTTCAAGGCTTCACAGGGCTTATATCAGATCAGCATGCCCCCCCCCCTTTGTTTCCTTGCTCTGTGTGCTTTTTCTCCATATTTTTCAGAACCAGCTTTTGATGGTTTATTTATCTGGCTCTGTCTCTCCACCCCTCCCTCTGCGCTTTGGTCTTCTGCTTGTTTATGTGTTGTATGAATGAAGTCCCGGCTGCAGGTCTCAGGTGACCGCACCCTGTTCCCCATCAGCCAGTGCAGGTCCACACATGTGGTGCTGAGTTGCTGCTGGGGGGTGTTGACATGGGTCTTAATCCATAGCAGTGCTGAACAAGTCTGAGCCTGGGATTCCACCCCCAACTGCCACGCGTTTAGTGGTTAGCACCCGACGGGCATCTGGCTCACTGCATTATCTCCCCCTCACACACACACACACACACACACACAGAGCTGCCAAAGAATGGTGTGCCTGTGGACTACACAGGGTGTGAAGTCTGGGGGAGCATGGCATTTCAGCTATGTTTTCACCAAAGAAACACTTAATCTGCACAATGAAAATATATTTCCATAGTTTAAGTACACTGTAACTGATTTAGAGGTGTGGGTTTTGCAGCTGGTTGTATAAACCATTTATTAAATATTATTGTGTTAATATGCCTGGAATAAGAGCTGTGTGTGTATGTGTGTTGCACATCCAGTACCACGCTGCTGTCACAGAAGCGTCACTGCCACCCGGGGCTCTTGCCTGTGGGTTTCCTTTATGATGCCTTTCTGTTCTTTTATTGTTCGCTTGCTGTTCCTTCCAGGTTTATGGATCTTATTCAACATATGATCCGCTCTAAACTGGTGTGTTTAATGTCTGCTGCAGGCACTGCGAATCACCAGCCCGAGTTCCCCGGGGGTCCTGTTTGCCAGGGGGTTCGTCGCCGCCTCGCTGTGACGCAGGCCGTACCACAGGCGGAGCACCTGCAGGGGGCGACGGTCCTCCTGTCGCCCGAACGCCAGCAACGTGGGAAAGACAGGAACATGAGTGCCATCACACATCTTCATTAGGAGACCCTGGGGCGGGGTGGGGGTTGGGGGCATCAGGAGGAGAAACCATTGTAGGCTTTGTGGGTATTCTGCGCTTGCTAGTGACACAGAACACAAGTTATGCTAATCAGATGTTATTTGCATAATTAGAAAAAGAAACGTTATTATTATTAAGAGATAAAAGCCTGACTGAGGGTTATTTTAACACTCCCAGCAGGATGCTGCGAGTGAACACGAGAAAATGAGATGCCCTTTCAATGTTATTTCTGTATTTTAATGCAAAGAGGATATTCATCTAAGTTAATTAGGCTGTATAAATCTTGATGATATTTATATTTCTTAATATAATTGTTTGAGAATGTTTTTTTAAAGAATGTATATGTTTTTGAAGAGGAACCGTTTGCAGGGAAAATAGAGGGAGTTGTTTAGGGGATGTGCTGGGCATCATTAAGCCCCCTTTCGACATGCTGCTTTAGCTCTTGTGGCGTTTGGCGGGAATCCGGGGTCTCCATCCCTCACAGACACGTGGTCACGGATCCTTAACCACGGTGTGGTGTCCATCAGCTGCAGGGTCCACCAGCATCTCAGTCACTGCTGCCCGGTTCGTCTTGTGACAGTGGACTCGGCGTGAGCGCCCGGGTCCAGTAGATGGACCTGTACTTCATTCTGAAGGTAATGTTCGCTCGCAGGTACCTCACCAGCCACGTGAAGTGTGCTCATCCCTATCTAGGCTGCATAGTACCTGTCCTGCTGGACTCGGTCTCCCCATCCCCCCGTGTGGGGCAAAAACAGTCTGCCCCGGTCTTCCCTCTTGGGGTGGCCATCTTTTACATCACTGGAGGAAATCCATACTGCAGGACTTGTCTAACCTGGCAAAGTATGAACAGGTAAATAACCCCCTATGGTCCGACTCCTCGCGTTGTGGACGAGATCTGATGAGCCGTAAAGTCTCCGTGACATGGAATGTTATTGTTATTGTTATTGGAGACATGCTTTTTTCCTTTGTGTCAGCTCCTCCTGTGGAGTGTGTCTTGTTGGGGCCGCTGCGGAGAGCGGAGAGTCAGTCTCTACCCTGCTTGCCTGCGGTCCTCAGCGGAAATGAAGGGCAGATCACACGGCCTGCTGGGTACATTCCTGTCAGTAGCTTCAGATAGGATTAGGATTGCCAGGTGGCCTGGGGGGGCAGCGGCGCTCAGGAATGCTGCCTGGTTGTGGTGCCAAGCTTAACGCGGGTGAGAGTTGTGTTCCCGCCACCCCTCCCCGCTCCCACTCAGAGGCCTGCACTGCTGTCGAGGATGTCAGGGAAGCAGCAGGCGTGTCACGCCGAGGTCGCCTCCCCAGTGGTGGCGCTCTCGCTCCCCCCAGTGCTGCCGAGGACGCCAAATATCTTCCCAGGGGGTAGAAAATCCCCTGCCTTCCTGACACGTCGGTGCTCCACTCTTATTCTTCATCTGTCAGCCCACGGTCAGAGCCACGGATTAATATTTCAAAATGCCCCCCCCCCCCTTTCCATTCTGTATTTCACTCTCTCTCTCTCACTTACACATACATGTTGCCCATCCCCCCTTCAACACTTACTCTCTGCTTGTCTCCCTCCTCCTTCTGCCCTCCATCTTGCTGCCCGAGATGTGCGATATTTTCCCATCACCCATGTTTTGCCGCTCCGGTGCTCCTGCAGCTCAATCAATGGCGCGATGTGTTTATGAATTAATAAAACCGATCGTAGATGTGAGCCAAGGGAGAGAGGGAACCGGCGAGAGGGAGGGAGGGGTGGGGTGTGTGTGCGGGCTACGTGAGCGCATTTTAATGAGCACCGGGGGGAATTTCAGATGTTTTTTTTTTTTTTGTGTGTGTGTGTGTGTGTGTGTGTGTGTGTGTGTGTGTGTGGATATCCTCATGCTGCACTGCTCTAAATCACTGTCACGCAAATGAGGTATTTCCCATCATGCCTTTGGTGTGGCCTGTAACTGTGTCATCGTGTGGCACAACCGCTGCACTAGCGCACCTGCGCCGCTGTCCTAATTGAACAGATGATCCGCCAATTTGTCATGTTTATCTTTAGTGTCTTTCAGGCGCCCGCGCGCTGCTCTGCTCAGCCCCTCAGAACACAGTGCAGATGTAAGCAGTGTTTTTATGACAGATCTTGTAGTCATTACTGAATAATTCATCATTGCATTAATGTCTTCAGATAGCATTGCCAGCTTCTCGGCTCTCCCTCTCGCCCGCTCGCCCGCTCGCCCGCTCTTCTCTCTCGTCGAGCCTCACTTGGGAAAACTTTATTATGCTTTGCTCTGACAGCAAAGTATACAGATAAAAGATAATTGCCTGGCTTGACTCTTCCATTGATATGAAAATAGGATTTCCATTATTCACCGGGGTTTAAAGGTTAGTTGAAGGTTATTACTGGGGGACAGGAACGGGGGGGGGCACAGTGTTGAAGCGTTCGCCGGTGTTCACTGGCGAGGAGATGAGGCGTTTCTGAAAGGCTAATTTACGCCGCATGCAGCCGCGCCGCTCCTGAATAAACCCAAGGCCTCTCAGGAGATTTTAACATGGCAATAGTCAATTATTTATAAGCAAATTATGGCTGGCTTTTCCCTACAAAATCATTGTTAGCTGTAAATAAGGCAGAGCCTGTCTTTGTGCCAGCCCCCCCACCAGCCGCCCACCCCTCCAATTGCTTTTCACATGATAATGGCGACATGACGCTCTCTTCCCGCACGCCGCAGACAGCAAGGATAATGAGCAGCCGATTGGCTCGGATGTGGAAGGGTCCTTCAGGCCCAACGCTAATACAAATCAAACCCACGGAGACACGTGTGAGTGTGTACGCCACACGCGACAGCCTCAGTAGGTGGCATTCATAAATCACCTTAACCATTATTGTTTCCCAGGTTAAGAGCCCTGCCCATTATGGTGCAAAGTAAAGGGGGGGGGGCTTCAGTGCCTGAATTTTTATTTCCAAGGTAACTGTGCACCTTTAGCAAGGATTCATTCATGGACTGTGGTACAGAAGCGGACACTTCTCTTTGTTCATAATGAAATGGCCCAAGGTGGTCTGTTCACATGGCTGAGTTTATTCCATCTTTTCCTCCTGGGAAATGAAATATTTGCAGTCCATTTACTCAACCCCTTGTTACATATTTCCTTTTTTTTAATATACCAAGCAATGTGGACGCGTAGAATCGTGGTTTATTAACTCTTTCGACTGCTGCCTGATTATTTCTAAAAATATTGGTTTTTGCTTTTAACTTACTGCCACGGTTGTCTTTTTTTGTATTTATTTATTGGCTGACACTTTTCTCCAAAGCAACTTATCTTGTTACACAATTTACAGTGATTTACCAATTTATACAGCTGGACATTTTTATCTGCAGTACCTTCATTAAGGTGACAGCAGGAGGTGGGATTCAAACCTGCGGCCTGTATTATCCAGTATATAAATGTTAGTGCACCCAGCGGGACATAGTTTTCTTGCAAGACAACACGGTATATACAATAATATAAACTACATGCAGAATGTGTGATAAAAAGATTGTGTGAGATGTCTGGTTATTATTCATTATTCAGTGTATCGAATCTGTTCACCTTTTCATGCTGTGAGGGACAATCATAAACAAACAAAAAAGGGTCTGCAAAATGCACTAACAACACCACAACAAAGTAATAAAAACACAAGGCAGTTCCATTGTCCTGAAACATCTGAACAGGAAATTAGTGCAATGTTATTTTCTGGAAGGGTGGCGTTGTCTCTGCTTTGTGCCCCCTCTTACCCCAAGGATTGCTTTAACTAAAAAAAAACACATTGAAGCATTCCACTGAAGTGTTCCTGCACTCCTGCTTCATGGCGGGTAGCGCTGGTGCCTCAGCGCCCCTGGGCTGAGGGTTTAGACGTGGAGTTTGAATGTTCACCCTGTGTTTTTGTGCGTTTCTTCCCACAGACCAAAGACGTGTTTCAGGTGGACTGGGGACGCTAAATTTCCCTTGGCTTGTGCCTGTGTGGGCCGAATTGCTCTTCTGTGAATAGCTGAATAGCTCTAAGTGGTTTAGTTTTACTATAGTGAGCACTGTAAGTTTCCTTGGATGAAAGCATCAGATAAATACTAGTTAATAATGACTGTATGATGCTTTGGAGAAAAGTGTGTTCTAATTGAATGCGACGTAGATGCTCGACTGGGTCGAAATGGACCGTTTGTGAGTACTGGGTTGAATCCCACTGTGTGCTGGCCCAATAACTGGTATTTTGTCAAAACAGCCCTTTTCCAATCCACCCTCTCCCCCTGTAGCGTCCACAAAGTCATATTCTCACAAAATGAAAAAACAGCATGCTGATGGAGTGGTGTCCCATCCAGGGTGTAGTTTCATAGCCTGGGGCCCAGCGATTGTGGGATAAGCTCCAGATTGCTGCCGCCCTGACCAGGACAACGCTGTTTCTGATAGTGGCTGTATGGGTGGATGAAAAAAACAATAGTTGAGCACATTGAATCACACTGGCGCAGTGATGCAACTGCAGGATCTTAAAAATGTCCGGAAGATCTCGTGCGTGTTGCAGAGCCCAATACGATTTGAACGAGTTGCCCACAGAGCTCACGGGCGGTTTTGCAAGTGAGCGAGGGCGCCGCTACAGACTGGCAAAGTGCGCCGAGTTTGTTCTCCAGCCCATCAAGACAACATGCCAGAATTTTGAGTCTCCCCTTTATCGGCGGCACCAAGAGCCTCCCACACCGCTTTCATTTCTGCTCTCCAGAAAAGCTCCATAATTTATGTGGCTCTCTATGAAGCGCATTTGTTATTATTTAAAATTCAGACGAGCCGCAGCTCTTGCTCCCCCAGAGTCCACCTGCGATGGGAGCTATTGATCACCTGAAGCTAATCATTCTGCACCATGTCCTCAGAGAGCCGACAAGAACTATTTCCCCCCCTTCTTTTTTAATTAGCCATACAAGCCCATGGGCACTAATCTATGAATCCTTCTCTGATATTCTTCAGATGTGCATGTCTTTGATTTCTCTGACCCTACAAGGAATATTGGAATTTGGGTGCATGGGCTGAATGCTAATGCGAGCCCTTCGGAGGGGAGGAATGCGCCTTCATCTGGCTGGAGATAACCACATTTTCCAGCACGCTTCCCCTCGCCGCTCCAGCGCTCCTTGCCCTGGCCGCCCATTTGAAAGGCGAAGGTCGGAGCCCTACGTTTTCTGCTTTAAACGCACGCTAAACTCCTCATTGATCTTATAGACTGCCCTTCCCTTCGGTGTGCAATGGCATAAATAGTCAAAGTGCATTCTTATTACAAAGGGAAAGAACAGATTTTAACCACAGGCTGCAGTCCATTATTATCATAAAGTTTATTTCTACTGCCGTAGCACCATTAATGAAATTTATGTAAACCTGCGATTGTTCTAACACAGAAGAGTTTTGTTAATATTTTCATTAATGAATATGTGCATTAATAGTTGGAGAACCGCCGCTGCACCTGGTATTGTGTGTATCTTGTTTACCCAGTAGTCGGAAGTGCGCCGTGTCTGCCGAGGTGGGGCGGAGCGGGATGCGGGGTGCTGCGCTGCTTGCCGCGCGCATCGCGGCCTTCGGCTCAGCCGCCGTCACTTGCGGTCTTCCTGGGTGACGCGCGGCAGCCGAGCCCTGTGTAATGCTAATGAATACAGCCGGGGTGGCGCTTGATCTCTCTCTCAGACACCGGGGGCTCATTTTAATTTCTCTGGTGAGCTCCAGGTTTGATGGCCAGCGTGAAATCTCCACCGCGTTTGAGCTGGGAGATTAATGCAGGCAGCATCAGTCCAGTAACCGCTTCTCAGACAGCCAGTTCAAAGGCCATTTGTTCCAAATTTTGTGCTGGTTCGCAAATAGATGTACGGACTGTCTGAAAGGTACGGTGAGATATATTTCGTGGCAAACTGAGCAACCAAAATCATTTCATTTCATTTGTTAGTTTTGTTGAGTGCATAATGAAAACATGTTAAAATTAATGTTTTCTTTTTGAGATGTTTGTGTTTCATTTGAACTGAATTAAATTTTATCCAATCCCTAATGAGTATTGTAACTAGAATGTTGAACCACTGGGGGTCCCGAGCAGAAACCGTTAGATCCTCTGAAATAAGAATTTTGTTGAACCACTTTAATGACCTCTCAGTAAATTAGTATCTCCTTTTTAACTGTGTTTACTTAATCTGTGATATTTCTGTTTTGCACCCCTGCCAGTTTTCCTGTTTGTTTATAGTTTCTTGCATGTAACTGTATGCCTTGAAGTTAATTTGTAGCAGCCAAAAATAAAGATCTTGTGCAGCATCAGTGCATTCTGTCGCAAGGAATCTTGTCATAATTTTTTGACATGATGTTATATCTGGTAAAGTACTGGAAGATAAATTCTTTGCAATCTTTTTGTGACCGGTAGATGAATGGATGTTAGTGCTCCAGAGGAAGCCTGGGCCTTTGACAGGTTGCCCCCACACGCCCAGCTACCCCTTTTGACCTCTGGCGGGCTGTGGTGCGAAAACCGGCTCAGTTGCTGATCCCCAGCTCTGCAGGAACGTCTCCCTCCTTTGAAGGACCTGACACCGGTTCCCGGCAAATATCGACCGGAATGCTGGGAATGTTGCTTTACACACCACCATCCAGCAGTGTTTTATTAAGTGATCCCAGCTGCTTTTCATCCTGTGTCCATACGTTGTTGAGATATGAGAGTGAAACCAGGGGCATTTAAATGGCTGGCGAGATGACCCTTCACTGGAGGGGGCTGGGCTTTGCTGACCCACGTCAGGATGTCTGGACATGGTGCCGGCTGCATGAGAGACAAAACAAATGTTGCCCTCTCAGCTGGATTCTGCTGATTCAGTGCTCATTCCTTACGTGTTTCCCAGAGGATTTTCAGCACCACAGGAAAGGTTTCCTCATGAATCACCCGCTCAATGAACAGAAGATGTTCGCTATCGCCAGAAGCCCCAAACCCTACAGAAATACGATATGCCTCAAATCCAAACGGTACGAGAGGGGTTCCAAACTCGTCCGGTTCACCCGGAGACCCCAAAAGAACACGTGACACAAGGAGCTGCAAGTCCAACCAGGGCACCGAAACCCAAAGCCTGTTATACCAGGAGCCCTGAACCCAACATGAAAATGTCATTAATCCCTGCCACAGTTTTGTCTCCATTTGCAGCCTACAGGACTCATTCCGCAGTGTCAAGAGGCGCCGCAAGAAGTTCTTCCTCCTGTTGGAAATAATTGTCTAATTAGGTGATGATCGATAGACGGCTTCATGTGCCGCTGGCGGTGAGACTCTTGTGATCCAAGGGACCGAGATTTTGAGAGTGCTTGTGAGCGGGAGGACAAGCGCCACACTGGGAGAAGTACTTTTATTAGAACAAGAACGGGGGTGTGGTGCTGAGAGAGAGACAATTTCCCCTCTTTGCTGTCTTTCACAGCTTTCAATTAAAACTTAATTCAGGCACACGACACTTTTATTCCCTGCGATGGCTAGCACCTCCATCCTGAGATAAATGCCAAAGGAGTTCGTCCCAGGACTGACGGTCCCTCTGCGTTGCGCTGCTCAGCTCTATATGCAGCACCCCTTCCGTCCCTCCCTCCCTCCCTCCCTGGTGCCCAGGAGGCTGTCCTCGGTGCCCTCTGCCCAGGACACAGAGATTATCTACCCCATCAGCTGGGGCTGCTTCCCTGCAGGCGCCATTATTTATGGCTGACTCAGCGTCTCGCAGGCCCGGACACTTGTATTGAGTGCTTTTATCATCCCCTCAGTTTCCTTGTTTGAAACAATATAGCCTGACTGTTGTTATTGATTTCAGTGGATTGTGCTGTGGTAAACGCTCCTCTGAGCCCGGCTCTATATTAAGCAATCACTCCTGCGGCGGATGACACGACTCCCCGGGCATCGGCTGCCTCTAATAGGGCTGGTATTACTCACGCGCTAATTGACTGGGCAGCGGAGGAGGAGGAGGAGGAGGAGGAGGAGGAGGAGGAGGAGGAGGAGGAGGAGGAGTGACGGCGGAGGGAAGTAATTACACACATCGCCCTATAAACGTACACCTCGCAGGTGGCGGGGAAACCGGAGTCGGTTCCGGGCGCCTCCGCAGGTCCGCCCGCCGAAGAAACGCGGTCGGCGGGAGGACGCGGGCTTCGTGGATTCTCATAACCGGGCCGTCGACAAAATTAGTCCCCGAATAAGTCGCCAATAAAACCTGGGCAGAGTTAAACACCGTGTGAGGTCTAACCTCAAAACCATGGTGAACGACCCGGGGTTTAAAAGTCTGAATGACTCAGGGCCTTCAGATATGTTTAATATATTTAGCAACTCCCGAAATTCCGCTTTACTAAAAGGCTGTGACCATACCGTCTGATTTGCCATTAGGCTATTTTTAAAGCACCAAACATCTGGGCAAAATAAACTTCCATCATACTTATCTAAATATAAAAGAATGTGGCCCTACTGTGTGCGGCACAGCTTTCCAGATGCGTGCGAGGACAAGGAATAGGGCACTTTTTCATGAAGTTTAATGGGGAAAACATCTGGCATGTGACACTGTGGCATAATCCAATTGGCTGTGCTCTGCAGTGTGTGTATGTGTGTTTAGGAGGGGAGGCCTCCTCAACCACAAATAGTTAGCACTTGTGTGTGCCTGTGATCAGTAGCCAGGGTCTGTCAGCGGCATGGCGGGAGTACGGCGTGAGGGGCCTTCTGAGGGAAATCGCCCAGAGTAAACACGCTGCCATTCATTCTGTCTCTGTCCCGGGTCCCGTTTCCTCCCCCCCGTCACGTGGATGATGGAAACGAGTGCTTATAGACCCTGTGTCGGATGGGCGGTGGGTTTGCGCGACGGGCCACCGTGACCGTGGCCCCGAAACATCACAGGGGCAAAATGACTGTGAGTTCAATACCTGTCAGTTTTGTCTGCCTTATGGTTCCAATTACTGCCCCCCTGCCCCCCGCCACACATGCCATGTTTTGCCATGGGTCTCATCATATGTGCTGCGCATAATTGCTTCCTCATGCCCGAACCACGGAGACTAAGAACGGGCACTGGTGGGTCAGGTAAGGTGGTGGCAATCTATGCCCTGGAAACCAGGACCGTCACGATCAGCGTAGGCTTTATATCATCACGTTTGCTCGCAGGTGTCAGACATTTCGGTAAATGCCATAGTGGCTAAGGTGTTGCTACGACATGGGGCTGGTCACGTGAGCAGTGTCGGTTAAGAAGATCTTAACAGCTGATCGGGCCCATTCGCCACCCCCACGGGGCACTACCACCAAAATCCATTGTGTGTGTGTGTCTGTATGTTTTGTTTATGCTTTCTTTATGTCCGTGTATACACATGTAAATGTGCGTGTATGTACATGTATTTCTACTTATTTCTCCATTGATTTATCTGTGCACTATATTTTTCTTATATATATATACACACACACATATATATGCAACATATACACATATATAGATCTTTTGCTTTTATTTGTACTTATTTCACCATTTATCTATACACTATATTTTTCTTTTATATAATATATGTGCATATATATAGATCTTTGCCTTTAATTTATCTATATTTGTTTTATCTTTTTATTATTGATTCTGGCTGATTCTTTCCCACTGTTCTATGCACCACAGACCCAGGGGTCTTCTTTTTGTTCTCCCTCGTATCCCTGCTGTATAAGGTTGTTCGACGATAAATGATTCTTGACCTTTTCATCCATTCGGTATTGACGACTTTTAAGGGAGGTTGATTACTCTGTGTGTGTGTGTGGGGGGTGTAAAATATTGGCGCCCAGCCCGCATCTCGCCACAGAAACGTACGACTGCCCCCCTCGGGCACGCTGTCTAACGGAGGCTTTTCCTTATCCAGCTGACAGACACAAGGGGGGGGGGGGTCATTACTACCATCTATAAATTACTATCGGCTAAGTGACGGCCGCTGCTTTAATTTCTTTAACAGCCCAAGAAATATTTTGCAGCGTCCTGACTAGGTTCACGGCGAATTTGTAACACTGCAATGCAATTAACAGCATAGATCATTTACATAGTCGCAGAGCTAATTTTCATAATGTTTTTTATTATCAGAGGAAGAAATTAACCCAGGAATATATTTACATACCAGCCACGAACGGTAACAGCTTGCTAATTGCCTGTTAGATGATTAATAAGCTTACAGCAGATGCTAATGAATCGTGCACTCACTGTTTCAAAGGTGCTCGTGAAATGTGCTTCTGTTTTGGCAGCTTAATTACTGTGATAATTATGTACTTGTTGCTTCTGCTTTCAAGCAAATACCATCAAACATTAAAAAAGATTAAAGTGAATTATATCACCAAGAACTAATCACGCTTAAGTGTTGACACTTTCACTGTTTAGGCAGGGGAAAGAATGGATCGAATGAGTTAAGTTTTTTTTTTTTTTTTTTTTTTCCCCCCCTTCCCCCCCCCCCCCAGCCGAGTGGATCGGCCAAATGTTCGGCACGGAATCTTACTCTGCGGTCACGGTTCATTGGCACAAAATAATTTTCGAACGGTTATTCATTTACACAATTGCACGGCGACACCCAGGCGCTCGTGGATATAGAGCCCCTGAAGTCAGAGCGAGCTGGATTCGTTCTGTAAATCATTTTTGTATTTTAATGTCAATCGCGTGAGAAGTGTCCTTTCGGAGGAGAGTTGGCGATTAAGCGTAGAATGAGAGACACAGAAAACTGTACGTGAGTTCTAATGGACCCCCAGAAAAACCGGCACGTAATAATTCTCAGTGCTGCTTATGTTTGATGACCATAGTGGTTAGAGTCTCTACTTTTAGGCCCTAGGTTCAAGGCCTCACTCCTGTTGTAGCACCTTCGAGCAAGGTATTTACCTGAATTGATACTGTAAAAATCACCCAACTGTGTAAATGAATGGGTAAATCATTGTTAGTCTTTTTGTGTGTATACCCAACGTTGTAAGTCATATCGGCAGAAAGCGTCAACTAAATCAAATGAAAAACAGTGACTATAGATACACTCATATATGGATACAGTTGCACTATACTGTCTTTTTTTCCTTCCGGATCAGAATGGACATGCATTGACACATGGTGTCAAGCACCACCGAACTGCCCTACTTGGCAGTTATAATCTCTCCATTCATCATCTCTGACTGTATTAAAACTGCTCAATAAACCACACCAAGAAATAATTGAACCTGTCATGTAAAAAAAAAAAAAAAAAAAAAAAACTAATTTATAAAACCCTGGTTTAAAACCAACAAACATTCACAATACATGACGGTAAAACTCTAAGACAGTTAAAAACATACCCCAAGGCTCTGGCTAAAAGATTAAAGGAAACTTACCAGCAGTCTCCACCGCGGGGGAGACGGGCAGTCCCCTGGCCTGTTCCAGGGTACGGCTGAACTCAACCTATCTTTGTGCGTTAAATACGTCTTCTCCTTTTAAATTAAAATTATTAAGGACAAAAACTCAAAAACTATACTGCCCTTTACCCCATGTCAGCTGCACTGTTCTCTATCTGGGGGGGTGACACCAGTTTCCTCAGGGTACAAACGTCCTGTCTGTGCACCTTTGTCTCATCCATGGCGTTACAAAGTTCATCTCACTGACAAACACTGTGCTCAGAGGAATAAAGCGCACACAGTGTCTGCAAAATAGAGCCAAATAAATCCCTCGGAATAGCGTGCGACGTGTCACTTATGGTTTGGCATTCCTCGTAGATGGTTTCTTCTGTTGTTCTGAGCAGATCACCGTTTTCATTTTGATTAAGGAGGAAAAAAGAAGGCGCTCGTACCCCTTTGTTGTTTCATAGCTCTAAATTGCTGGGATAAAACTGTGACAAAACTCTCTGTGGGGAAGATTCAAAGATATTTCCTGTTTACTGCCCTTTGCTGTTGTTCGTTTAATTGTCCTTATGATTCAGGGGACATGTTTTATTTATCTTGCTGCTGAGCGAAAACAAAAGGCAGAATTCAATTCTCGCAGATTCATGCAATATTGAGCAAGGCAGCCGGCGTGGGAAACGCTGAGGAGTGCGAGCCTGGCTGGGAAGCATAGTGGGCGGGGCCTAGCGTTTGCCTGTGGGTTCCAGGCCACCGAGGGGGACAGATCAGGGGAACAAGTAACCGAGATGATTAATAGCACAACCGTGAAGTGCGACCGACTGCTCGGATCTGGGTAGCGTTCATTGGGTAGACTGCTATCCTTTCACGTTTTCTCGTGCGTTTGTGTCATTTCTGAATTGTTGCTTAAAAAAACGCCTCTTGAAGTTCTCATATCACCACAATGAGGATGTAGGACACGGCAGCGAGCAGCGTTTGCCTTTGCCATAGGTCGCTGTCTGCGGTGTTTCACGGAAATAATGGGGCTTCGACAGAAACAGGACTCCAGTGCACCGTTAGGAATAAACACTGATGCATTGTGGGATCTGCGGTCCTAGCATCAGCCTAGCATGCAGCGGCGTTCTGAATGGAGCCCGACCAGGGCTGCTTGCCGCTCCAAATGCCAAAATCATTATTAACCAGCAGCTCGATCACTGGAGCAATGGTGCGACACGGGGCCGCTTTGTTTCCAGCTGAAACACGGCTGTGTGGATCCCGTGTGAAGCCGTAGAAGGCGGCCCGGCTCTCGGGAAGGAGAGTCCTCGGAGAGAATTCTTTATGAATATTTGATGGCCTCCCTTCTTTTTTATCACTGGAGGAGTGTGCATGGGAATCGCATTGATCTTGCGCTATAATGCCAGATTAGAAGAGCTTCCTTCCAAACAATTCGCTGATTAAAGCGAGCCGAGACGCCCCTCTCCAACAGGCCCCCCGCGTGCGCCTTGTCGCAGGCGCTCACCAGGCTCCCACAACCCCCCCCCCCGCGCCCCATTCCTACTCCCCTCTAAAACGCGGCCTCCTCCCGACGGCTGCCGCTTGCAAAAGGAGGCTTTGGATTCATGTCCCGACTCATTAATTTCCAAAAGTTGGCCGGAGTCTGCAAAATGTTGCTCATAAAATATTAACGTCAACAAATCTTCAAGGAATTGTGTGGAAAAGAAAAAAAACAGTGGAGAGACCAATTAAAGGCACTGCCTGCGGTTAAGCTTTACAGCTTATTCAGTGCAGTCGCTCTGCGTGTTGGTTTTAAAGATTCCGAAAAACATGTCACAGAAAACAACACATTTTATATAGGAAGCGATTTCTATCTGCAAATGTAAATTGTGTCACACCAGGCCAGTGTGTTGCCAGCCAGGCGTGGACTGGGTTGTTCTTGCTGAAATGTGTGTGTGTGTGTGTGTGTGTGTACGCGCTGGCCCATGTATACCTTTGTGTTCATGCATTATTCATGTATCTATTCAACCAACTGCTTACTCTCGGGGCTGTTTGTATGCGTATCTTTTTGGAAGGAACGTGTGAATTCCAATGACTACGTGCCAAGGGGGAACAGGTGTACTTCTTTGTGCACCACCCAGTTCTACAGCGAACCTCTGATATTTTCTTCCTGCACTGATTTCAATGTTTTTTTTTTTTCTCAGATCAGGCAATGCGGAGAGGAATCATTTGAGTTTTGTTCGTTTTACTGGTCATTTGATGTAAGACCAGTTTAATGCTGTTCATGAAGATGTGTGCACAGCTCTGGATTTGATTACTCTCAGTCCCATGGGGGGTACTGGCATTGTTATTAGTGTCTCTTATATACTGTACGTCCGCAGGTATATCCAACATTCACAACAGAACGCCGATGGTTTCACCGCCGATGCGTAGAATGTATTTTTCCCAACTTCAGAGGCTGTTTGCTGATGTGGGGTGGAAAATTCAGCACTTACACATTTAAGTCAAAGTGGAGCCAAACCACATCAGTAGTTACAGAGAACATGTGTTAAAGACGCTGTCGTGCAACAGGGAGCCGGTGGTGAGATAGAACATGAAAGCAGCAGAGGGAAGAGGATCAGAAGTAAGTTTCTCAGATGCAGGACTTTGGCTGAAAGCTGTTTGTCAAAAGCCTGCTAGAACAGAATTTGCACGATCTCTGCATTTATAATAAGCTGGATACCTTTGCACATTTTGTGCATTCTCCATTGTAGTAGGGGACCTTCTAAGCAAAAACAAGCCACTGGAGAATCCTGTTGGAGAGTCTAATTAATCCAAATAATACGTCCACGCTGTTTTGACTCCGGCGCCGTGCTTCCATGTCCCCAAGGTACACCAGTACCTCTGTTCTGCCACTGAGCAGTGTCCCGAATGGAGTACCGAACCACGTGCCGAACAATGCTGTCTCGCTTCAGGAGTGTTCCTACAGACGATTATTGTACTGTACCGTTTCATGTCAGGCCCCTTTGGTGGCGTTTCCACTGTCTCTGTATATATGTTACGTTGCCCCATGCTGTGAAGACCCGGTGTGTTTTTCGAGTTACGCTACAGCGGTTTATCCAGCCTGGAAGGTACAGCCGTGACAACGCGGGGAAACATCACCCATGTTCCATATTTCAGATACATCTCTTACTTTCTAATGGCACGCCACAGAGACACGTAGCTATAAAACATGTCGTGAATAAACAACATAAAACAGTCCCGCCGACACAAAACGGGCTTTGTTGGGTGAGTGGGCTGACGGTGGACAGCAGGAGCAGTTCTGTTTCTCTGGAAAGAATTAAGCATTTGGTTTTTCAGAGTTAGATAAAACTGGTTGTAGGGAACATACTAGCCCTACCCGGGGAAAGTCGTTTTCGAAAGCGGAGGAATACAAAGAATGAAACGCTCCAACAATCAAAGTTGCATGAAAGTTAAAGAAAGGATTATGAACTGATTGATTTAGTTTCTGAACATCTTTCTATGTTTTCACCAATTCAGTCTTGGATCACAGGCTCACTCTGTCCTTTGGACCTGTTTTATTTTTATTTTGCCTTGCTTTTTTCTGTTTCATAGCATACATAATAGTCCTCAATACTACATCTCATTTCCCAGGGTGCACTGAGTTATGCTACAAGTCGGCTTGAGCTCTGCTTTCCAGCGGGTGGTTCCCCGCGTGTTCCTCACAACCTAGAATAGAAAGATCAAGTGTGGCAATAGTCCCATACACGCTTACACTCCCCCTAAAAGTGGGCTCAACCAAGGTGTGTGAAACGAGAGCCTGCATCTTCACACTTTTGTAGGGACTGTACCTTGGGTTAGATGTTACACCTTCTCGATTCAGCACGAGCGCCAGCAGTAGGTAACTGGCACAAGCTCAGTGGCAGCAGCCTTGTGCCGCTTACTGACCGGCGTCACTGAATTCACACTGAATTCTCTCCTCGCAGATTCAGAGCCACCTGCTTTATTATAGGAGGCTGGAGCTCCTTTAAAGCCAAAGTAGAGCTTGTTAAAAAGTCTGCGGTAACTTGACACAAAGTGCAAGTTTGATAAATTGCACAAACATTAATGTGACCCATAAAATTCAATGACTCCATGACTTGTTTACTCCTGAATTGCCTCAGTTTTTGCATAATGTAATATAACATGTCGATTTCCCCTCAGATCAAAAACATCTGGCCTGTTCAATATGGGAGCGAGCCTATATGGATAAATCTGCAGAATAAGCTAAAAGGCTGGCTGCTGTATTTAGCTGAAACAGTAAAAGGGTCTTAAATGAAAGCCAATAACATTTAGATAGGCTCTTGGCCTCCTGTCAAACTTCCATTTTTTTTCCAGTTCCGAGCCTGAACGATTGGTACATTTTATCTTAGTTACCGTGAAGATGAGCCAAGCCCAGAGTTCATTCTCATCCGGCACTGTGTGCTAATTATAGATGTAGCTGGCAATACAGCTGATCTATTTTGCTGCTTATTTCTGGGGCAATAAGCTCTGAAGATGAATGAGAGACACAGCTAGGAGCTCTCAGCAGTTTGTAGCACACAAGTGGTGGGTTTCCTCTCTGCTGAGAGGGAAAAAAATTACCGCTGACAGCATGATCCACGACCGATCCGAGGCCAGGTAGCCCCGTCGACGGGCCAAGTTGGCAGGCTGGGGCGGATGGGGAAGGCGGGGGCGCGAAAGGGTAGAAGGGGCTATGAGGTGGGTCAGAGATGTTAAGGCCCAGCACCTTGACACCTTGGCTCTGCAGGGACTCGCCGCAGAAGGGCGTGGAAAGCCGCCCCCCCCCCCATCTGCCTCTTCAGGAAAGGATAAAGTTAGAGCCGGAGTTCCGGAAAGATACCGACACTAATTAGACACACTAATTAGACAAGAGTGTTTTCTCTGAACTGGCAGAGAGCTCCCCGGTGACTGGCCAAGCAAGCAAAGCCTAGAGCCACCAAATACTATCAGTGCTCCGACTCGATTATATCAGGAACACCCTTGTTTAGAGAAGCCTGTTTTTTTTCCCTTCACGGACGCGTATACATCACACGTCTGTGCTCTCTGACGTGCCGCAGATAGCAAAGCGGTTTAGGGCTTTACGGTAGGTCGCGAGGGCAAGTCACGCCCCCGCCACCGCTGTCGTACCCTCGAACAACGGACTTACCCTGGGTTACTCCAGTAAAAACATTATGCTGAGTAAATGTGTCGGATACTGCACATCGTTGAATAAAGTGTCACCTAAACAATGAGACAGTAATAGGAGAGGGAGCGCCGGGCTAAAGATGGTCTGCAGCGGTCTCTGTGAGACATCTGTAGAAGAGCGCCATTTGCTGGTACTTGCCCGTTTGATTTGCCTCAACTCTTAATGGCTTTGCTCGAGCAATTATTTGGATAATAAGTCACACCACCCGGTGTCTCAGATGTAAATCAGAGGCAAATTAGATTTTTTATTTATTTATTTTTTTTTACTAAAACTTGCTGGACCAAGCCCGTCCCTGCTATGAAATGTGTTATTTATCACGGGCACTGAGGTGCATGTATGTCACAGGGGGGCCGCCTGCCGCTACGAATGTCCCACGCAGTTTAAAACTAATACGGTATGATACTGGTGTGGCGGGGAGAGACGTATTGCGGCATCCTTGGTTTTCTCTGCGTTCCGCACGTGTTACCTGAGCATTTAACTCGCCAGAGCTGTTGCGGAGGCCACCGACACCCCCGGCTCCCGTGTATGAATGATCTGCTCATTCGCACGGCTGCCGCGCCGGTAGCCCCGCAGCAGCACGTCCAACTGATTTATTTGTGCTCTTGCAGGCCAGTGAGTGCAGAAGGAGGTGATTTACAAACTCTACGCTTACTTGTTTATTTAAATATAATGCACTTAAGCATTTGAACAAATACTATTTTTTGCATTTGTGCAAAGCTAAAATGTCTTTATAGACAGCAGGAAATTTGCATATGGAGATAACTGTTGCGCCAGAGATACGGTTTGAAAATGTGGCTTGATAGGTCAAATTGAAATGAAACCGTCCCCTTGTTTGGCCCCCCCATGTTGAAACACGCCGTTTTATTATCTGGTTTAAATCCATCAGTACAGCGCAGCTGTAAATCTTTGCCTTACTTTTCTGACTCGGAGACCTGGGGTAATAGTATCCCCTGTGCGCTGGTGAGTGAGGTAGCCTCAGGTTCTGACAAAGCGACGCAGCACGAAGCAGCGAGGAATGATTGAGTGGCCTGAACAGGGCCTGGACTGTTAGAACACGCGTGCTCCCCGCTCTCTGAAGGCCGCTTGACGGCGGCTGAGAGGCCAGATGCGCACTTAGTCTAAGGGACTAACAGTTGATGTCAAAGCGCTGACCTCGCTAGCTACTTCAGAGGGTCCTGACTGACAGCTGCAAACCCTCCTTTCCCCAAGCCAGGCTTTGCTCTCTGCCCCTCGTGCCCCGAGGTACCCGAAGACGTGTGTGAAGTGCCGCTGGCCGGCTGTCAGACTAGCCATCCCAGTCAAAGGGAATTTACCCGCTGTTTTCCTCAGTGCTGAGCCACCTCGGGAGGCTCGGCCATCCAGCCCCATGCATCCGAGAGGTTTCTCATGCTGCCAGGCCTGATTTGGATTATTTGTGTTCCAATAAATACTCCCCTCCCTCTCTCCCCTGTGCTAAAGTGCATGATCCTTCGCCAGCAAAAGTGTAATTGCAGTCCTATAAGGTCAGTCTGCCCTCCGCATTCAAAGGCTGAAGTCAATGTTCTTCTCAAGGGCAGAAGCCTCCTGCTGGATTACTGGGGTGACACGGCGATCAGCCGCGGGCCCTCGACCGGAGATTGCCTCTAAGTAATAAGAATGAGGTTTGCCGTGAGGCCTGCCAGGAAGAAACGCCATGACTAAACAACACGCAGAGCCATTAGGGGAGTCTTGACATATTGATATGTTCTACTAAATGCTGATTTCAATTAAGCTGCTGTGCGCACCAGTAAGATCAGATGGTTAATGTAGGATCGGTTCCTAGTAGCGACGCGGTAGGAGCAGAAATGTCGACCTTGTGCGTCACCCATGCAGAGCAGGGTGAAGTTACTCTACATGGCTGTTAGCAGCAGGGCGGCCGGTGGTACTGCCAGGCTCCTGTTTGTAGGTGCTGACAAAGAACTACTGTGTCTTTGCTTGTGGGCCCGTTGCCAGACACGTCGCCCTCGTCCTGTGCTGGTAGACGTGAAATGAACGCTGTGAAGGCGACTGGCTATCAGTAACAGACCGTTCCGTCCAAAATCCCCCGTTAATGAACGGGAGGGATTTAGATCCGGCCCCAGTGTCATCGGTGCCCAAGAATTGCTCTGTTCGACCTTCAGCGATTGAGTCATCATCCGGCAGGTAAGCTGCCTCAGCTCGCCTGTGGAGCGCACACTACATCTGTACAAATCAAGACAAACACCTTTTGGAAGGCAGCCATATTTCTACAAGGGATGCTGGGAGTGCACACTTCTCCACACCTTTAACTTTCAGTCTCCTTGTAAATGCCTAGCAAATATTCTCTGATAGTCGCTTAAGGGCATTTCAGAAAAAGAAGAAAAAAGTTGGCTTCAGAGCTTCTGGTGTATTCTCTAACTACTGCATAATTTAATCTTTTGATGGTTGATATTTCCGCAAATTTCCTTCATTTTAATGAGTGAAAAACTTGCCTAAAAGACTGGGCATCAATTTAAATAACCAAAGTGGTTTTAAAATCGACACGCGCTGTACCAGAAAGTGACAAACGTTTTCGGTGATAATTGGTCTACATTTGCGCTTTTCATCTGAAACATGGTTCAGATGATGTGTCTTAGCATAATATCCTGCGAAAGACTGGTGTCCCTTCCAGAGTGTGGCCCCCCTGGCCCCGCACCCAGTGATCCTGGGACGGGGTCTGGACCACCACGAACCTGGTCAGGACAAGCAGCGAATGATAATGAGTGGGTGAGTGATGAATGTTTTGCTGTTAGTTTAATATTCATTTCAGGGTGAGCAGGGAAATGAATAAAAACAGAGCGACAGCATGGGTGTAGAGGTGTGCAGAGGCATGTATCTGGCTTTCACTCACTGGTGCTGCTGTGTCGGGACCTATCAGACGCCCTTTCAAACCACCGTACCCTGTTATCCACGGCAGCCGTGTCCCCGCTGCTTGGATAAGCGCTGTTGTGTTGACGCTATGTTGTGACTCCCTCTGGCGCCGCTACAGAACCGCATAATGGGTGCAGGTTCTGTTTGTGGTCTTCCCCAGAACCAGGTCGGCAGGACCAGCGAGAGACGGCGCCGACTCGCACAAACGCGAAAACAGACAACCTGTGCGCCAACCTGGAAATAATGGGAGAAAAACCCTGCTTGTTCAATTTAGCTGTCCTGCGTTATTTTTTTATTTGCTTGTTTATTTGTTTATTTATTTTTGCCCTGGGCAAAGAAAGGTGGATGGCTTGAACGTCTTCAGACAGACCGATCAGGATAAACATGGTGAAAATAGAGCTGGCTATAAATAAACAAGCTGCAATATCCTGTGTTATGAATATATAATTTCCATCTTTAATAACTGGGCAGGCCCAGGGGATTGTTGGCAAATGGCTTGGCGAGCACTCATATTTGTGCACAAAATCCTTATTGAATTATTAAAGCACTTGTGGACCTAAATCTTTGGCAGGTGTGGGCCAACACAAGGGTTCTGAAGACTGTCCACAGGGTTGCCGGCTAAAGCCAAACCAGGACCCAGACCGCAGGCCTGAATGTCCCCTTTGGTCCCCTGGACATCGCCGTCCTTCAGACCGGCAGAGATTAATAAGGAGTACGAGTGTAACAAAGATTTACCAAGCAGGTAATCCCCTTGGTATTAAACGCAGCGGCAGCGTGCCGAAAAGCTGCTGTCCTGATAGGAATGGAAAGCGGCAGCTTTCCTAGTTGCAGCGTCTCGTGTCTAAATGGCGCGCGAGCAGATAAGTCCTGCAGGGCAGCGCTGCACGCACCTGCGACTAGCCTGGCGCAGCAAACTGCTGTGCAGCTAATGTGCTGCTTCTAAATCCGGCCTGTCGAGGGCTGATGTAAGTTTTCACACATATCCTAGCAATGTGTGAAATTTTCGTAGGCATCTTTTAAGTTGCCAGAGTCCCACCGTAACAAGCGCACTGATGACAGTAAGCGGGTAGTAAACCACACTGCTGCATGTGGAGGACCACACCTGCCAAAAAGTTAAACAAACAAGCTGGGAAATTTCACGAGCATGAACACACATGTACAAATATCCGAATATATAAACGACATTTTAAATGTCACTGTAAATGCTTAAGTAAAGCTGTGCGTTATTTATTTAATAGTTGGCATGAATAAATAAATAAATGTTACTTTTGACATTTAAACATTCCGTACTTTATTAGTTTGTTTCACCATTTCACGGCTGGCTGGTTTTGGGCCTCCGCAGTGTTGGAGGAGACCTCCGGCGGCGCATGGAGAAGGGTCTTTCTGACATCCGTGGCGAGCGAGGCGAGCTGCTGTTGCTCCACCCTATGGCACACCTACGCCGGCAGCTTTCTCATGGAAACAGACGACGCGCAGCGATTGTTATCGCCGCGGCTCCTCGGTCGCGCTTTTGTCTTGCGGTCTGGGTTTTGCTAATATTGCTGTCAAAAGCCCTCAGCCCTCGGAGTCGAGATGTGGCTTCACTTTTGAACTTCCTGTTTTCGTTAAAATGGTCACCCGTGGCGCTGCTTCAGCCTCAGCTGAGTCAAATCAAAACTGCACTCACCTCATCTAACTCCTCAAGGGCCCCTAGAACTTCGAAGACACCTGATTTCTTAACTGCCACCTACAAGGCATCTTTCTGTCACTGTTTTTCCCCCATCGCAGTGCTTTGTGACCTTTCAACTTTATGTATGACTTGAATGTAATACTCATTCAACTGACGTCTTTTTTCCAGTCGCTTCAAACCTCGGTTTTACATCATAACACAGTTTTATAGCACTAACTAATAATATAATATTTTGCTGATTTAAAGGAAGTTGTTTTAAGATTGGTAACATTTTTTCCGTTTTTTTTTTTTTAAAGCTTTATTTCCGTTGTGGTTGACTGCAGTTTCTGGGCTTGGACATCTTCCCAGTCTAGTCTGTCTTCTCCTACTGACTGTGCACGCTTCAACCACACAGTTCAGCGCGGGGGGGGGTTACGGACCATTTCAAGAGCCCCTAATCTCTCCCCGCAGGCCGCCGGCTACTTGTGTGGCCACCTGACCCACCTCTAGGAGGCGCTGGCCAAGCAGTCAGCAGGGATACCCTGGCTCATGTAAACTGCATAAGAGACCCAGCACTTAAAATAAGTGCTTTCAGAGATGGAGTGATCAGGGAACCATCTGCTGATGCTGGGGGAAAAACTTACACAGGCAACTAAGCAAGATGCAATAAGTACACATATAAAGAAACAAAAAGGGCACGATGATAACAGCGGCAGCAAAGAATCTAAATAGCACCGCAACTCAGAGGTAGCGCTCGAAAGTTCTGAAATGTTCTCCCCGTCACATGAAACAGCATCAGCTTAAACACCTAGCGTG
Source organism: Arapaima gigas (assembly GCA_900497675.1). Taxonomy (NCBI): domain Eukaryota; kingdom Metazoa; phylum Chordata; class Actinopteri; order Osteoglossiformes; family Osteoglossidae; genus Arapaima; species Arapaima gigas. The sequence goes on along the minus strand of UFQX01000460.1, from coordinate 397,550 downwards.
CGTACTGAAGGGACAGGTCCATCACCAGGATATCCGAACGCTCTTTGACATCACTGTTATTTATTAGTTTGTGAATAAATAAATAAACGTTAGTTTTGACATTTAAACATTTCTTACTTTATTCATTTTTTTCACCATTTTACGGCTGGGTGGTTTGGGCCACCACGGTAACGCTCGAAGACACCCTTCTCTGTCAGCTGTGGCAAAGACACCTGGCATGTCAAGACTTTTCCCTTGGCTTTAGATATTTGTGGACATCACCGTGTGCAAATTAGTCAGGTTTTATAGCTGAAAACACACAGTTAATGCGCGTCTCCCGATCGGAGCATCCAAAAACGTTTGCGATTCATTTTCAGGTGAATTGGAATAACTTAGAAGGACGAATTTAAGGATATTCTAATTACAGAAATATTTGTTTCAGTAAATTTATCTTCGTATTGCCATAGTGTCCCTACAAAATAAGGTGCAATTGCAACGATTCATTAGATATGATCATACACTTTCAGCTTTATTATTATACAGGGTATGGAAGACATTTCTTGCTTTGAGAAAACTCCTCATCGTCCTAACTAGTTGTTTAAAAGCTTTTTTTTACCAGCAAGGTGTGAACTGAAAAAGAGTTAACGCGAAAGGTTAATTCTCTTTCTCGTTCCTCATAATTATTGTAATTGGCGTACGATTGCTGAAGATGAGCGGGACATTCTGGAAATTAAACATAATAACTCTTGATTTTGTCAAGATTCCCAGTTACACGGTTTCCAGTACCTTAAAGCGTCAGCGTGTCCTTTAACAAGCGGTGCCGATGTTAGCCATTTGTGATATCATGCATACAAAAACCAGTGACCTTTGCAAAATATAATTATGAAGTATGTAATAAGAGAAGATAAATGCGTATTTTTTCCAAGGACATTTAAGCACAGTCCGTGCGTTTATACAGTCAGGATCAGGCTCTGTGCTCGCGGTTGAACATTTCAGAGCGGTGGTTTCAGAGGCTGTTTTGTCCCAGTAAACCATTGATTTACATGTCTTTCTGCGTAACCTTTCTGGGTTTAGTGGGGTATAAAGAAAAGTAATGAAACAGAGCTACATTTATGAAGAGAACATTCATATTCATTAGCAGCAGGCATTAACACATCAGTCCTGTGACAGACCCATAATGCATGTTTTATGACCGCAGTTAATGGTACACTAACACCGCTAGTGGCTGTAAAAAAGGGAAAAAAGAAGAGAAAAGCGATTTGAGGCCGCCAAATGAGAGCCGCAGAATGGTTGTGCAGGTTATTGATTCCCCCCTGTGTACTATTGATCTCGGGCGTTTTCATCCCCCCAGAGCTGCTAATCTGGCTTGTATCTAAGAGACACTGACAATGCAGCCTCATGCCTTGGCTATCAATAGCGGCGGAGCTGGATATCATTAAAGTCTCATCGTTGCGGCTTTCCCGCGGCAGACGGCCCAACGCTTTGTGCTGGCCGGCCAATGAGGCCCACCTGCTTTCCTGGCTGCGTCCGCCCCGCTGATGCGAGCGACTGATATTTCACTGACTCCATGTATGAAGCACAAGCATGTGTCCGTCATTACAACGGGGTGTATCGCACGTGATAAGGCGTGCAGGATGCATTACGAATTTCAACAAATTGCTCTGTGTCTGTGACGTGAGGCCACAGTTGTCTCAAATTCGTATGCAGTATTATGTGGCGAGACTTCATAATCCATTATTCCTACCATATGGGATTTATGAAAACACCAGGTCACAAGTAACATAATGTATTCTGTCATTTACATATAGACTATGTGCTGTGCCAGTACACTGATTCAATATAACATATTAAGTTGTTTTCCGTCTAAGCAAGAATAAACAGCAAGCACTTAACCCGACGTTCATATGGACTGCAATGTGATAAAACGATTCAAATATGTTCACAATATGGTGCGCATGTGTGCTGCATTAATTCTGTAACTGACCTTTCTGCTGTATTACTGTTATAGTTTATCTCTGACACCATTAGCTGCGAAACATTTCTAGTCGTGTGAGGGCAAAGCGTAAAACGATAGCGTGTTCTAGCTGTGATCCATGACGTTCTGAAGTCCAAAATGGGGAGAGGTTCTCATACGTAACAAGTCCATTTTGCAGCCTGTTAAGTACCTTTGCTAACAAACAACGATGCGGTCATTTTTCCTGTTGGGTTCTCAGTATCATAATTATTTTTTTCTGACTGACTGCATCATTGTTGAGGGAGAGTTTCCATTGTCACGCTGGTAATGACAACAACAAAGACGAGAAGCAGTGGCAGAGGATTGAGCTGGGAAGGGGGATATTTGGCTTGGATAAAAACAGTGGTATAGGAAAGCACATGCTTTCGCCCCCCCTTACTGTGTGGAGCTTTGGAGCCAATAATCAAGCATTTATTTCATAAACAATGATAGAATTGGCTTGGGAATTACCTAACAATGCCTCATTACTAGCGTGCGAGCTTATTTTTCTACATAATGCATTTCGTCAGGGAGGCAAAAGGAAAGGGGGAAGAAAGAAAACACTTATTAATTTGCGGGAAATGGAATTAGCAGCGGGGCGTGCGGTGGAGGAGTTCTAATTTTACACTGTGCCCGTGCGCCCGGGCGCTGATGGTAAATGGAGATTTGTCACACTCCACTTGGCTGCCGCCCTGGAAAGTGGGAGCTTGATGAACTGCTCCCGCAGGAGGCCTCGCAGCCAGCGACGCCGCAGCACCAAGGAAATATCCGTCCTGGGGGGGGTGGGGGTAGCAGAGTGAACGGGGCAATATTTCACCTCTGACAAGGGGGGTCTCTTCTTGTCCTCTGCGCATGATCTGTGGGCTAAAGCCACACCCCAGACAGCAGTCGCAGGGGAGAGACAAGGACATGTGAAATTAGGATCGATACGACGTGAGGCCGCCGTAGGGGAGCGCAAGGACAGGATCGGGGAGGCTGGGAGATGTTCTCCATTAGAGCACCGGAGGCTCATGCACAAAGCTGGCGGAATGACAAACAGTTCTCAGTTTGATAATACCTTCCCCTGATCGATAGCCTGTCTGCCGCCTGCTCTCTGGAGAGGTGGTGGGGAGGAACAGTGCTGACCCTTGACCCCTGACCTCTAACCCTTCTGCCTTGCCAATGTTCTTCAGCGGTGGGAGGTGGGGTTGTGAAAGGACACGGTGGTTAATGTGGTGTGGAGTGCCACATGGTGCTGCCTCTTTAGGACCACTTAGTTGCTTCAGCACCTCCTCTCACGCTAATTAGAATAATGAATAAATAAATATGCTCCTCTTCTCGTAGATTATTAATATATGACAACTGGATGATATATATGATATTGTGAAGCCAGCGCCTCCCCTGCCCTCCCCTGCTTTCCTTTAGCCTCTCCTCCGCTTTTATGAACGTATTGATTATGTGATGAAACGTCTGCCGGTGGAGACAGAGTTTTTCAGCTATAATGGGTTTTTTCTGCCACTGTAAAACTGCTGGAGTGTTTATCGATCGTGGGCTCCGGCTCGACAGCTCTTCCCCTAATTTAGTTCACTTAACACTCCCTTCAGCACATAATACTGCCAGAGCTGCAGTAATGTCTCCCAGCACCCTCGCCGTGATCTCGCATCGCTGCCGGACAGAGGTCTCCATCACACGAGGCCCCCCTGTGGATGGAGGCCTCCTGTGGGTTGTGCAACATATTTCTCACCTGCACAATTCGTCCGCCCGTTGCTTAGCGGGGTGTCTCAGGGTGTGTGTTGCAAGCGGGAAGGAAGGACTGTCTGCAAGGCCGGCTGCGGCGTTAGGGATCCTGATCTGTCTGAGGACGGAGGACTGACTGCGCTGTCTGAGGGAATTAGAGGGATTAAGAGGTTATAGAGTGTGGCGATAACCGCCAGGATGACGGGCGGATTACAGCGATTATCGCAGAGCCCGAGTCTGAGGCTGGCAGATGTGGCACCTGCAGGCAGCTGCGAGGTCCTGCTGTGTGCAGCAGAGACAGCAAGAGAGGGTGAGAGGAGTCACTTCCGGGCACTTCTCCACCACGCCGTGCCTTCGTGCTCCCGGCATCCACCAGTCCTCCTCATCGCTTTGCTATGGCATCACGTCCGTGGTGCTGTTCCATTGGGAGGAGTTTAAAGTAGAAATGTGGAAGTCACACATCATCTTCCTTGTAGGCTGGTGATGGCCACGTGAGTGCTGTTGACCTGCTCCACAGCTCGACCCCGTGTCTCCGTGCATCTGGTTGCCCACATGCCACTGATCTCCCTGGGGGGTCCTGCATGTGGGAGTTTGTGGTCAGAGCACAACCTAACCCCTGGCTTCTGGAACCCAAAGACGACCTGTGATGTGCCGCCAGGCCCGTGCTGTCAGAGCCCAGCCCCTGCTGGTGACGGACCCCCTCCCTGAGCAGCAGGTGGGTGTGCCCCAGACCACCACCCTTACCCAGGCGACCGCACTAGTGCTTCCACAAGGAGTCTCTCTTCTGCTTTCCTGCAGAATCAGCTGTGTCTGGTTTGGTTTAAACCACAGCATGTTAAGTTCACTCTACAGACTTTCGAGTTACGTTATTATATTATTCATTAGCTGAACGGATGCTCTTATTTTGAGTGACCTAGATATATATTTCACGGCAAAAGAAAACGTCTGATATGGAATGTCTCTGCCGCGCTGTCATCTACAGTAATATACTCACACACCAAAGTCCACCCTTCCATCCTCAATAGGTGCATGTCCAGCGCAGGATCGTGGTGGGAGAGACTTATCCCAGAAAAGCAGGGTGTGAGGCAGGGTACACCTGTCTGTTAGAGGAAAATCACGAACACACCCACACACACACCCACACACACACACACACACACACACACACACACACACACACACACACAATGTCGAATCACCAATTCACCTGAACAACCTTTGGACTACGGAAGGAAACCCATGTGAACACAGAAGGAGCATATTAACCCCACACAGACTAAACAACATTCAAACCCACATCCGTACCTTCTCCGCAGCCCTCAAACACTCAGCTGTTTCATTTAATATACAACAGCAAGATCCCAACTAAAATACAATCTAGCATCTCTCAGTCTCTCAAACACCGATTCAGTTTGTCCGGTAACCGCGTCACAGTGATGCGCTTTTGATTTGTACGAGAAAACACACTTTTCATGCTCAGTAGGTACGAGGAAGTGCAGCAGTCAAGGCCCAGAAAGCCACAGAAACATGCATGTGGGGTGCATGAGGAAGGCAGAGGTGCAGCGGCGCAGAGAAACACAGTTCGGTTTGTTCAGTGGTTTCACGTTAACTGTTGTTACAGCACCAGTCAGTGTGGCTGTGACACATGACATGGTTATGCCCTCCTTTTCTTGTGCTTTCAGTAAGCCCTGCTTCCTCTCGGTTTACAGACACTGAGGGGGCTGCGATACCACATCGACAGCCTCCTGCTCCACAGCTCTGTGCTGCTTAAAAAAGGAAGCGGGAAAAAAGGCACGCAGATAGAGCTGTACTGTCACTCACTGAGATGCAGCCACATGACTATATTTAAGGGCCGTTTTTTTTTGTGCTTCAATTTGCCCATGTTATCTCACAGCTACAGTTGTGGCTTGAGCAGCCAGGATATGTGCTGACTGGGAAAGTGAGATGCTGTATCTTGAGAAAGCCCACAAACCAGAAACCGCAAGCAGCAGCTCCTGCTCGCTCTCAGCGCTCTCAGTGAGTGCAAGAAGCCTTTTTTTAAACATCAAACGCCGACGAGCTGGAACAACACGTCGCAAACCCATGTAAATGAGGAAGCAGGGATTTCGGAATTATAGCGCAGCATTCTGGCAACGTTTGACGAAACCCGGTGGTAGGAGGGATCGGGGGAGCGCTTTTGCATTAGCAACTTTTTATATGTGCATATATATCAAAATGTATATAAATGTATAACTTAATAATATATAAACATAAAAATGGTACAGTACAGGAAACTGGGTTCCAGTACAGTTGGGTCCCATGATGCCGCTGTGTGGCTTTTCCACACAAATATATGTCTTTTAAAATTTTGAAACTGCACAGAATGTTTTCTGCTTGCCGTTTGCGAAGGGCTTGTGATGTGTGGCGAGACGGTTTGAGACGAGGCCCTCGGTTTCCGCTCAGCCTTGGCACCTCCTTGCACCTGCTAATATGAGACACCTTCGCCGGCGCTGCCTGTTTCTCGCAAACTTTTTGCACGCATCACCTAGAGTTCCAGGTTGTCATGGAAACTGGGAAAAAATTGTTAGAAAAGAATACGTCCCCTCTTTCTGCTTAAGCCGTGTAGTGATTTTAAGATTATTGTTTTTTAATGCTTGTGTGTTGTGTGTTTTCTGACTTGAAAAAGCAACAGGAAGCCAGTGAAATAGGAGAAGAGAAAGAGGTTATGGACAGAGACAGAGCTGAAATATATGCTAATGGCAGTGAACTGCATGCAAAAGATTTGCTCCATTAGTGAAGCAAATCACTAATCCTTACAAGCTTTAGAATGGTGTCCCTCACTCTTTGTGGGTTTGCCATCAAGGCCACACTGCCGTGGCTCCCCTCTGATCCCTCCATCTTCTTCATCTGTGTCTGCGCCCCACTGCCACAGAGCAGTTCACACCTACCAGGATGTCTAACGTGCTGCACAATTGAACGAGTGGGATTCCATAAACAGTTAGAATATGTGTGTAGGTCACTGTGTGTGTCCTGGGTAGTGTTGAGTTTGCCATCAACATCCAGGACTGTGCAAAAGTCTTAGGCACCTGTGGGAAGAATGCTATAAAGCGAGGATGGTTCCAAAAATAATGCCATGAATACTCATTAATCAATAAACCTTCTAAAAAGTGCAGGAGACAAAAAAACCTCAATCAGATCAATATTTGGTGGGACCACCCTTTGCCTGTAAAACAGCATCAATTCTCTTATGCAAACTTGCATGCAGTTTAAGGTAGAGGTTGGTAGGTTCTTCCAAACATTTTGAGGAACTGGCCACAGTTCTTCTGCAGACTTTAACTGTCTCTGCATGTCCTCCCAGACTGACTTGATCATGCTGAGATCAGGGCTCTGTGGGGACCATACCATCTGTTGCAGGATTCCTTCTTTTTGCTGAACATAGTTGTGTATGACTGAGATTGGCTGTTTGAGGTCATTCTCAGGCTGCAGAATGAATTTGGGACCAACCAGAAACTTCCCTGATGGTAGATAAGTATCCACCTGTACTTCTCAACAGACATTCAAGTTGCATGCCTAAGACTTTTGCACAGTACTGTACACCACCGCAATGGCCATAATGCTTTTTTCACATCCAGACAATGAATAAATAAAGTCACTGCACCCTCACAGCTTAGTGACAACACCTTGAGGCCTGCTTGGCTGAGAGTGTCCACTAACAACCGAGAACATCAGATGACTACAGTTGATCACATAGCGCTCAATGGAAGTTGCCTTCACGTTAACTGTGGGGGTCACCATATGCTCAAACATGGTTTGAGGATGGACCTGAAGGCAAACTCAGGGGTGGAAGGTTGACGTGAAACAATGTTTGTGCGGTTCACAAGTGAGACTGTGGGTGCAAAGGGGGGGGAGTGTCAGAACAGGGCTTTGCAAATCGACACGCAAAGGCACGGTGGAAAATGTACAAATTTGAAGTGGGGAAGTCGGGCATCTGCATTGCTGCTACGAGAAGCTCGACCGTGTGCGTGAGCGCGTGTCTCCGTGCGGCCGCATCTGCAGCAGCGTGGTTTAGCGACTGTTCCACAGGATTGCAGATACCATCAGAGCGGCTGGGTCTGTCTGTTGGCACGGTTAGTGCAGTGACACCTACTTGGGTGCAGAACGCACCCTCAGCCAAAAAGGGGAACGGCACACTTTATGACTTTTGTTGTGGTTGGAGCAATAACTGCTGTGCTAGTTTCCTACTTTTCAGAAACCACTCCTCCACATGTTATGTGTGCGTTCCTACCTGATGACATTATGTGACATAGTTACCTGTCTCCACGCTCTATTATTAGTGCTTCTTTTCAGAAAGTACATATGTGACACATGCCCCTTGTTCCACAGTGGCCCCAATCGCGGAGGATCACAGGCGCACCGTAGCGTGCAACGCAACACATTGGTTTGAACTTATTATAACACTGGCCTGATACTTCTGGCAAAAGTTATGTTCGTAATAGAGGCTGGGACTTGAGGAACTTGTAATTGTACAGTATTGTGCTCCCAAATTTGCTTGTATGAGGACCGAGTGTACTTTTAACAAGGGAAGTGGTTAAAAGTATGAGTTCAGATGCTTACAATAAAACTGAAAGTTTAAAAAACCCAAAAGGAAACCAGATCACACCACCCGCTTCAGTCTGCTCTTAAAGAATATGGTTTACATTTAACAAAGTGCCTCACTGGATTAGCTGCTGCTGTTACTCACCACAGAGGAGTCACTTTGCATCTGCAGTACTTACAGCTCTGTCTAAAGACCAGAAAGTTCTTAAAGTATATAAATAAATTCACGATGGCTTTTTGACAGACAGTGGTCGAGGTTTACACCTTGTTAAAAGGAGGAAAGAGGGGACCTTATTCGTGTACAGGAGGACTCTACTGTAGCCTGGTTTGTGAGGAGGGCTGTAGGGTGGCTGGATGACTGTATTTTTCTCTGTGTGTTACGTTGCTCTGTTGTATAGATGGGTGAACGATTGTAGGGACTTTGTGTAGTATGTCTGGCACTGTAGGCCACTTTGGATAAAGGTGTCCGCTAAGTACTGCATAGCGCTCTCATTGTTCGTCCATTTGGAAGAAAGTGTCTGCTAAGTGAATAAATGTAAAGGTGCACTCAACCCTGCCTGCACCACCACACCGAGGGGGGCACCTTGGGCCAGGGAAGTCCCAGCAGATGAAACAGGCCTATACTGCTGGGCTAGCAGCTCTGATAAACGAACACACGTTTGCAGAGTAGAAAATTACAGTGTGGTTCCTTTATGGGTGGTGCGTTGTGTGGGAGTTCAGCAGGAGAGAGTTATGTATGGCTGGATCAAAGCTGAGGGTTTCCTTCAGGACAGCCACACTGAGTAGAAGAAATGGCGGTGGGGGGGTGCCAGGCCTCTCATTAGGGCCAACCCACGTGGGGAGGCAGGAGGGCAAGGGCTGGGGAGGAACACGTACATCTGAACTAACCAACCCAACAGGTACAGTGCAGGAAGCTCTGCAGCTGTGTCCCGGACGTCTCCTCCATCCCATTATGCTGTTGTCTCACCTTTCCAGGTGGTCAGTCACTGACCTATACGCATGTTACCAGACAGGAGCAGCATTCAGAGAACCTAAAGTAGGCCTACATTGCTAAAAGACTTTGCGAGCGTGTGCTTCGACTTTCTGAAGGTCGACACTGAATTATACACCGAGCACAGCTTAAGCACATTAATGTCTGGCTCAGCAAATACTCTGCTAACAACACACAGTAATATAACCCATCTGCACACGCACGCACAGATTCATAATGATAAAAAATTACAGTAGCTGACTAAAACAGTGTTTCAGATTGTGCCCTTATTAATTGAGTGTTTTTATAAATCGCTTGTGCCGTGTGTGTTGAGCTGTGGATTAACACCAGCCTATCGGGGGAGGATGCGCTAAATGGAATAAAGAACGGAGTGCTGCAGCGGATGTTCAGGCTGCTTGGCCTTTGATGTACAACTGCAAGGCAGTCATTCTCATCCCACACCGAAATATCAAAGCAGTTTAAAACAAAAAAAAAAAAAAAAAAACAATAGCAAGGCTGCGATGGTATTGATTTTAATAGCGAGCCGCAACATTTGTGCTGCTTGGGGTGTTTTTATTGGAAGCAGTAAAATAACAGAGGAGATGGGCTGGAAGTTTTCCATGTATTCCAATCAGAATTTGTAAATTGCTCCATTACCTTCATTTCCAGTGGTTACTCTTGGAACATTAGCAATTATTTTCACATGGGCTTCGCTCATAAAACCAATAATCTTGTGATTTAGTGCCTGGCAGTGCTGCGCGCCCAACCTTGCCCTGCTCTGCTGCTCTAACCCATTCATCTTGCCACCTATTAGTTTTACTTTCGTTTGGACAAATTGCTTTTTGGTTTGCCAAGTAGATACAGGAGAAAATAGGTCAATATATGTTTTCAAACTGTTTTCAAATTCCCTTTCGGAAATCTTGAACAATTTGGCCTGTAGCTTCCTGGTTTTGTTTGGTGTGTATTGACTATATAGTGTATAGAGTGAAGGTGTTCTTCGTGCCCTTCTTGTCCTCAAAATCTGTGCCTCTTGCTAAGAAATCAGTAATATCCAAATGATATCTAGTAATCTAATAATGTTATTATCCATACACACACACACACACACACACACACACATTTTTGTGTGCTGTCGATGTGGATTAACAAGCTCTGCATTCAGTGTTGGGACAGTTCAATGGAAAGTGGGCTACTGGAACCAGTCACAGATGATAGAGAAGGTCTGATAATATCAACTTGATGGAATTTTATATATAAGGGTAACATCATATAGCCCCAGACTGTGCAACCCTGACCGGACAGTTAGAAATAATGAATGGAAAGATCGATATGTATTTCTATGTTTACAGGTATCCCTGGAGAGATGAGTCTTTGACTTATGAGTTTTCACGCACGTGTATCTCCCGCATAATGCATTCCTGGAAACTGGCATGCAAGATGAAATCTCATAACTCGGAAATGCAATTACCATTAATTTCAATGGGAAACGTTTTTAGGCGTTCCTGGGCTCACAAAGTCACCTCAGTGATCGCTGAAGTAACACCAAAACCCATCAAAATGAAGACAAATAATAACATTGATCCCGAAAAACACACATTTCATTTCATTAATAATACACATCAGAGAGACAGGGCGCAGGATTTCAAGACAACTTTTAATGAACTCAGGAAATTGCAAAAATTCACAAGTCCAAGACTTGTCCCTTGTGGATATCTGTATACGAGTGACATTATTTAATATCCTTTACCCATGATGTCACATTTAATTGATCAGGTAGAGAAATGAATTTGTGGGTATGGTTGTGTGTAAGTGTGTGTAGCAGGAAGGTATGGGGTTCACTGTCGCTATCTGGTTCCTCTCTGATTATTGAGATAGATGGCTGGGGGTCTGGCAGGGGAGAGGGCTCCCATTGTGCCGTGGCTCCTGACTGCTGTCCTCACACCCGAGCTCCATCATCCTATTAGCACATCCTGGGGAAGCGGGGCGTTGGAAGCAAGGGAGACAGGCTCAGATTAGCCCATAAATCACTGCCCCAGGGACAGCCGAGAAGCGCTGACGTCATCCCTGGACTGACAGCCTCCACGGGGCCATGCAGGCTGTGCTGTCTGCCACTGATCGGAGTGCTCGGGAGATCGGGAGTACTCCCCCTGCGGCCCTGGTTCAAGGACATTTTTGGAAGCAGGGATCCCCACTGAGACCCAATGTGAACTGCAGGGTTACAGTGCTGCTCCCACCTCGGGTCAGAGTCGCTTCAAGGCCTGCTAACCTGGGAGAAGTGAAAATGCTCTGAGCAGCAGCTTTGTGAGCGATGCGCGCTTGTTTTCGCAGCGCTAGCTTAACTCTGTCATTGTTTTTAAGAATAGAAAGAAGAAGTGTGTCTCAGACTGACCACGATCCATAATCAGCTGTCAGCATCTCCCATAGACCAAGAGGCCTGGGTGGAGAGCAGATCTGCTGGGTGGGTCAAGGGAATGGGGTCCGAGCAATGCGCAAGCTTCCGGATACAGTCAGCAGCGAGTGCCCTCTGAGACTATAAGGGCGGGAGCAGCGGAAGGGGATCTCTAGCCATGTCAGCAGGATGACTGTGTAACACAGGCTCTGCCTCATTATCCGGTGGCCCTATGTATCCCCATGGGCCAGATGTACCCCAGCAAAAACACACAGATTGTCCTGCCACAAAAACAAACCACCTGTACCACTATTATAATCTCGTGGTGACCAAAACAGGTGCCAGTTCCATGTATTATACATTTGTATCTGTACCACTGTTAACACAGAAGTTTCAAAAGGATGTCAGTTCAAATAGTGAATTTAGACTAATAATATTAGCAAGAAAGAGCACACATCCCGGGATAAAACAGTGGCGCTACAGCCGACTGATGACCCTGCGTATAGGATCAGATCCATCGGTGGAACTGTGCCGTGGCCCATCCAAGACCTGCACTGGCACTGAGCTGTCGCTGGAAAGCTCACTAGGCTATGCCAGGCTAGGCTCGCCAACAGCCTCCCAGGTTCAGCTGATATAATTATCCCAACTTAAATAATTTTACAAATTACACTGGATTACTAGATGAGATGCTTCTGGCCTCTTTAAAACCTGTCATTTAGGTTTTTCAGCAGGGAAATGGGCAATGAGCAGTTTCTCTTTTCTTTTTAAGTCTCCTTTTCCGATGTGCTAAATGGCACATCTTGGATGCGTGATGCTTCACCTGACCTGTAATTGGAGTTGTGTGTGATGTCATTGGACACAGAATGGCACCTTGTGGCAGTGTTCCTGGGGCGCCAGTAATTCGTAGTCCAACTGACCACAGTCCTGAGTAGCACCGGGCCTCCAGGAGCCAGAGTGACAGGACAAGGAAAGGTAGGGGGCCACAGAGACGCTGGCACGGCTGGAAGAGAGAACTGCTGTGTGTGGCATCGAATGTGTGGGGAAGCGGGTGTGTGATTTAACTAGATGGGACTCGACCTTCATGCCCGAGAACTTTGGTGGCCTGTCAGCAGGAGCTCAGTTCATAACCAGTGTGTGTTTTTTGCAGCACTGTAAAACACGGCATCACATTAGGCACAGCTCAGTCCCAATGGTAGCGATGATGAGCGAATTACAGAAGCACTCGGCCAAAGCAGGCATCGCAATGGCAAAAGTTGCATCAGTTACACGGCCATGTCTTGGATGCAGAGCAAGCAACCTTACCGCTCAGCCTCCCCCAGCGATCCAGGGAGCCGCCCCGCCACCCTGTCCAAAAATACAGGCCTGTGCCGCATGTGGGCTCACTGTCCCACAGCCTGTTTGCTCTACCCCCCCATTAAGTGGTTTCTCGAGTTTATCCTGAGAGGTCAGAGGGAAAAAAACACCCGTTGAGGGCTACAATTACAGCCCTTGTACATGAAAAGTGTCTGTTTTTATTTTTTGACAGCAATCCCATTTTTAATGGCCCGGCTCTGTGCTCTGCGTAAACAAACAGCGAGGGCCGGTGCGACCGCGTCTGCAGGCACAGCCAGGAGCAGCGGCCGTGGTTTTGGTGGTGAGGTGAATTACAGCACGCAGCAGGGCTGCGGTTTGGACGGTGCACGCTGAGCTGAACCCGCTGCCTCTGTGAGGCGCTTTCGACAGGGCGATTCACCACCCCCCTCAGCTCTGCAGCACCATCTTCTGCTGCCCTGAGAGAGGGGTCACAGTCAGATCCTCCACAAACGTACCTCTGTTACAGAACAGGCGAGGCCTCGGCGCACATCAGCTTCTCCCTCCCCACTCTTTCTCATTGCTTCTCTACTGGGGTTACTTCCACATTTATTTATGTAGCTGTTATTTATTCATTCAGCTGACATTTTCCAAATTAACTTACAATGTGAGATTTGTACACTGAGCTACCGGCAATGATTTACTTATTTACACAGCAGGGTATTTTTTTACTGGAGTAAATCAGCATAACTACCTTGAAGATGCTGCAGCTGGGGTGAGATTTGAAGCCAGCTGCTCGGCTCAAACCAGCACACACACCACTGCCGCTAAAGCGCAAGATGGGTCAATCGGGCCACCGTGTATGTTGTTACCGTTGATCAGAATTTTGGGAAAAAAAAAAAAAAACTATATTTATTTGTTGTATGCAATGGTACTCTTAGCACTACCTACCTGTTGTCTTAATTGTGTCGTCTTTATTTCTGTTGGTGCAAGCTGCTGGAGGACGCTCTTGTGCGGCCGAATTAGGGCAGCTTGTTGGGGTTCAGGGCCGTTAACGCGAAGAAGCTGAATCAGACAGGTGGCTGCTGTCGAGAGCGACTGTCGCAAACACATCCTGTTGTCAACCTGCAAGAGGCACAGCAGTTTGGGACTGAGAGATTCCTTGTGCTGAAGCGGCAGCTTGACTCTGTGCATTAGCTTTGCTTTATTGTGGTCCAGAAGACATTAACCGCCTCTGCCAAACCTACTTAGACTGACAGATTAAACTCCCATGACTTTGTCTTAATGTTAATGCACTGTAATGGAGAGAGGACATTAAGGGGAGTTGCTCGAGAAGATGCAATTTAGCTGTTAATGATGATGCTGGGAAAATTTGCAGAAGATGTATTTTTGGCAGGATTCTGCTGACCCTTCATGTTGGGCCTTCATCTGTACCTGCGCCCCCCCTCCCCCCCCCAGGGCCTCCGCACCTGCTACTGCATGCAGCGAGAGCGGCGCAGCAGCTGCAGAATGTGGCTCCATCTCTGTCACCCGCGTACATTTGGTTGCCCTGCCCTCCAAACCCCGACCTCCCCTCCTCCACCCTCCCCGGCTAAGGAGTGGGCTTTTAATTACTGGCAACACACAGTTTTTCCACTTTTTGCCTCTTCTGATGAGACACATTAGCTGTATTTGGTTTTGTTGCTCAGCACATGTCTCTCTCTCTCTCTCTCTCTCTCTCTCACTCTCTTGGTCTCCCATTCTCTCTCTTATTATGTGTATGACAGATGCTAATATTATATTAATGACTTATAAGCAAGGTATTTGTTTTTTTGTACAGTAGAAATACAGTCCTCTTTCTATTTAGATGTTTTTTTTAATTGTGACTCAAAGTCATCCTCGCAGTTAGTCATAATCAGATTTTGCAAACACATTATGCTGTGGAAGCTCATTTTCGATGTCACAGCGAACCACATGCGACGTGCTTCCAAGTGCTGAGCTGCAGATAATTCTAGCAAAACAATGTCCTGAGAGAAAAAAAAAAGAAAGAAGCAGCTGCTGAGGTGATTATTTTTTTTTAAGTCTGTGCGGTATCGCAAAGATCGCTCAAGCTTATTTTTTTGTTTCCATTGTGTCTCAGCGTACGATACAGGAGGCTGCGCAGTGCCAGACGCTAGCCGCAGATGCATACACACACAGACCTGTGGTCACTTGGAGATGTCGAAATGCTGCTGTGACTTTCACAGACGTTCATCTGTGACGCATCCCCTGGCTTCGGGTCCCGTGGCGCGTTGCATTGCCACATCCTGTCTCGGTTGCTCACCTCCCATGCTGCTCTAAAGGTGAAAGGAACAGAGAAGAGACCGGGTCAGGCTAGGGAGAGCACCACACGACCCCCGTCACAAGTTGAGTTTGGCTTTGCATTTATTTCCTGTTGCTCTCCTTCATTGTTTTGCTTTTTAAAAGCCTGCTAATGTGGCCTCTCTCAAACTGTAAGTGATGTTGTTCAGTATTTCCCATTTGTCCTTACGTTTATAGCAACTTACAATGCTAGACGCACTGCGTTAATCTTCTCACAGTCATTCATCTATCTATAAACCAGAGCCAAGTAAGAAACAAATACACACTAAGGGTAATTTAAAGTCACCAGGGGACATGAACAGGTGTCTTTGGACTGTGGGAAGAAACCTGAGCACCTAAAGGAACAAAATATGATCCAGGACAAACTATATTTTGTTCTCTCTTGTCCATCTGTATAAGTTCTGAATGACAATAATGTGAACCTTCAAACCCATTCAAGCTCCACACAGACTGAGCAGGGAACAAACCCACATCCAGAAGTGATTGAACACCTCCTGCACTACTGTATTCCCCCCCCCGAAGTGCTGACAGTCTGTTGGCATTCACCAGAGATTGGTGTAATGGCAACTGGGGCGGTGGGGGAGGGTCTCTCTGCACATTTTTACTCAGTTTGTGCACTGAAATTTTTCTCTTTGGGAAAGAACCAGTGATGTACAGCGATAGACAGATAAATAAATAAATGGAATGAAAACGGGTCTCAGGTGCCACAACCCTGCCAGAGAGATATGGATTTATCTCCCAGTTCAAGCTCAGAGCGGAAGCCATGGGAGACAAGCTGGGACAAGGAGCAGATCACCCTGAAAGGCGATTGTTCAGTGGGGTTGAAAATGTGTTTTCAGATTTCTGCCTGACATGCTGTCCTGAGGGGATGTGGCAGGAGAGTGGCTGGCATTCCCGGAGAGTGTCTGAGGGCCAACAAGCTGCTGCTGGTACACACACTGTGTGTGTGTGTGTGTGTGTGTGTGTGTGTGTGTGCGTGCTTCAAATGGCCATGTTTGCGGGGCATTATGCATAGGAGGTAATGGAATGTAAGAGATGTTGCAGAGGAGTGCTTTGATGTAGAAGAAACCTTCGCTCTCCTGCCTTTAACAGCTGAACACCCTTTAATTCCTCACCCCCACATTAACAAACCCCAGGGTTCATTTCACTATTATGTTAAGGAAGTTGAGATTCTGCCTGTTTCCCTGCCATACCCCCCAGTGAGAGGGTCCCTCATGACAGCTGTAGTGGCCTGGCAAGACCACAGGGCTTTACAGAGACAGAGGGGAACCTGAAGAGAGGCAGGGAACATTTTCAGTTTATGTTCATCATGAAAGGGTGATTTACATAGACCTGCAGGGTTTCTAAATGCTTCCCAGGCTCCTAGCCAGTAGATGGCAGTGTTTTGGAAGGGGCCTGGTGTTTCAAGCATGGGCATTTTCTCAGCAGCACTTTAGAGTGGGGGGGCCTAACTAACAGCAAGAAAACACTCCAATCTGCACATTTCAGGGTTACAGTAGTAGTGTGACAGCCAAAAAAAAAAAAAAATCAGTGCCAGGTTGCCTTGGACGTATGATTCTTACTATGATTTAGAATTTCATAAGAGTAAAAATCTGATTTTTTTGTGCAACCGCTAAATCGGTGATGCCTGAAGGAGGTAAGAATGTGGGAGTAATTGGGTGTGTGGTGGTGGATGCGCACTGACACACACTGATTTCGTCCCGCGGTCACACCTGAGGGTGGGACTGTGTGGCCCGAAACCTCCACATGCACGCAGGTCAAAGGCTATTGAGGGTGTCTTTGTCAAACTGACAGGACGATTTTTCAGTGATTTTACTGTGTCACAGATAATTACTTGCCTCCATTTCCAGTGATGTGGAACATTCTGGCACCGCTCAAAATTCTTTGTTTAGCTCTCAAAACTGTGAAAACTGACCTAGTTCAAAAACACGGGAAATAAAAAGGAAACGGCACCTATTGGCAAATCAGATCCACGGTTCCTTGACTGCTCTGCTGTCAGATGCAAAAGCTTATCGCTTACTATTTCATTATGAGGTAAATGTGCTCCCTGCTGTGAAGATTTTGTGCGAAAACAACAGAGCGGTTACCGGTAGGGATCGGGAGATGATGGAACACAGAAGTATCGCCGCGACTGCTTATTCGTGTAGCCTCAGTATATGATAAGCAAAAGAAATAATTTTATTGGTGTGAGATCATCAAACTTGGATTTGTTTTGAACAGAACTTCTATTCAGCACAGGATAAGCACGATGACATGGAGACACCTGTTGCTCAGACCTAAGGCTGTAGAATGAGGAATGATATGGTAATGCCAATTGTTACCTTAAGTAAAAGATTCGGTGATACCGGTGTTTCATCAGTTTTATCTACCATGTCAGCCTGGGGCAAAACAACAGTACTTACCGGTGTGCTTACGTATAATACCCAAATATAAGAGTCCCAGTCAAATGCATGGGGGTCGTATGTGAAGTGTTTGGTCCTCATAGCTGCCTTTGCAGGAACTCCCGTCTGCCTTGTTTCCGTGGTGACACCACTGAAGTTCTTATTAAAATCTCAGCTTGGTGAATGACATAGTCAGCCTTAGAAGCATAACTGTCTAAGTGCTTCTTAGAGACAATATAATCCTTTTAGATACTAGACCACAAGTTCCCTACATGACACAGACAGCCAAGCTGTATGTCTTTTTTATTTCTGCTGTTGAAGATGAGAAAACATTTTCTTCTTTATTTTTGGCCCCTATAGACACTTTTAAACCCGTTTCTCGTATTGTGTCACTTTCACAACTGACCGCGGCAGTATTGTCTTCCTTGTATTCTTTTGCGGTCCGTTATGAGACGTGATTCCTGCTGGTAATTGCAAATTATTTTTGAGGAATTTCTTTTCACATACAAATTGCAGTTCATTTTGCCATCTGTCTGAAGAGCTGTTCGTGGAATTCTGTGCAATCGTTTAAAAAGATCCACGTATGTTATTATGAGTCCCTGGTAATGGATCCAGCTTCATGTCTCCCAAGTGCAATGTCTGGCAGTCCCTTATCAACGCTTCCCCAGTAAATGTGATCCCACTGTTCGGGGTAATGATTTATGCAACTGTGGAGGGTAAACTGTCATGACATCATTTCCCTTCCTGCCGCTCAGGATGTCTCAGCTGTAAATGTAATCATCGATCGCTCCTATTACCGCCGCACTGGACTGTTTATCGCTGCAGATGCGTTGCCTGTTTCTACAGTGGCTGCTCCACAACCTCCACCAGCCTGCGGTGTTTCAGGTGACCAAATTAAAAATGTCTCCAGAAATGTTCCTCGCGATCAAAACCTTTCACGTCTCGTTTTTTTTTATCCGGTGGAGCAGGTACTCTTTTACCTACACTGTGAACCTTTGACACACATCTCTGTCATTACCGGTAAAAACCTGTGTGATCTTGTATCATGTATGATTTTTGTAGAATTATGGATTAAGACTGAAGCACCTGAATGAAAGGAAGTTTCACCAAAGCAGTGTTTGGCATATCCATACTGAAGATGTGAAACATTTAAGAGTACTTTCTAAATGTAATAAAATTGAATCCCATTAAAACAGACTAAATATACAATTTGTTTTAAGCTTGCCGTGGGTGCTGATTATGTTAATAAATTTGGATGCTGCGGGCTTGTTTGGGAGACTTTTGGAAGGTACAAGCTGATAATTAGAGAATTATTCAAAGAAAGTCAATTTGGAGTTTCAGTGGAAGGGAAAGCAAGACACTTACATCCATACAAAAGCTGTGCAATGTGCACCGGGCTCAGTCTTAATATGTTCCTATATGAATTAAACTATGTTGACCCTGGATGTTTAGCAGATTACCATGCCATACTCTAGGTATCAAGCATGCTGTTGCAGAATGTTCAAAAAAGGTGAAACAGCAGTACCCCAGTGGTTAGGTAATGGTGGATGGTACATCTGGAAAAGAAATTGGTGATTGGACCCACGTGTCGATGCTCACGGAGCCAGCCGTGATTTGTCCCATGACTGGCTCTGAGCAGGAGTACAGCTGTTGGCCAGGAGACCATTTCAGATGGATCAGCTCTTCTGCCTGAACCCTTGAATGTTCAGAGCTTGTTCTGTTTCCCATCGTTCCTTTCTACTCTACTGTTCTGTTCCTCTGCCCCCGTCTCTCTTTGAGTGAATGCCGACCTGAGGTGGTGTTCTAAAGCAACCCCCGCTGATGGTTAAAGGAGTTATTTTTAGAGAGCTTGTGTCAGTCACCAGGCCTGGAAGTACTTGTGTGAAGTCAATTTTGCCTTGAGGGGTGTTGCTATATTACTGTGTGGCAGTAACATAGAAAAGAAATGATCTTTGGTGGAGGTCATAAAATTAACACAGGAAAATGAATGGTGGCCTGCCTGAGGCGACAGGTAGCCTTTGTTTTGTGTCAGGTGAAAACCGAATGTATTGTCCAGGCAAGCCTGGCGGTCTCTGACCCTCCTTGCAACATTAAAAGATCATGGGCAACTTAAAACTATGCTGAAGAGGAGGGGGACGTATTAAGCACCTGTGGTAGGGGGTGCATCATTACACACACGTTACATATGCAAAAAAACACAAGAAGAAACTGAAGAAGAATGAGCAAATTAGGTTGCTAAAGTTTTACTTTTCCAAAAAGAGAAGTTTCGAAATGAAGACAAAACCTCACATAGCAACACCGAAACCATGCGGTTCCACATGTTGAGATTAAGCCTTTTCACAGGTTGTGAAAAGAGCAGGAAATTCTCCCTATGCTGGAAAGACGGAGATATATCTACTTCCTGTACATACGGCGACAAACTCTGTCTCCTTGTCATTTTGGGATCCTTGATGGGTGTTGTGTGTCTTCAGAAGGTTTGCAGTCTCACACACACACACCGATGGGCCAAACATTCCTCGGTCGCACCCCGCTTGTCAGTGTGTGACATCCTCACTGCACGCCATTTAGTACCGACAGCTGAACTGCAGTGCTGAAGAAGTGCTCGCAGTCCAGCTCATGTCTTCAGCAGCTCAGTAAGAGTCTGTCAGCCCAGGTGAGGCAAAGTCAGTGGGCCCGTTGACCAATTACAGTGGCTTTCACAGAATTAGCAATTCTGTGTAAGAATAAACCTAGTTCCAATGTTTGTGCGCCATAATGTAACAGTAAGCATTGCGGTGTTTCCTGGATACGAGTTTGACACTTGGTCCACGAGGAGCGCGAGGTGGCGTGGTAGCTCGAGCGGCTACTGTCCACTTAAAGGATCCAGTTTAGAATCCGTCCTCCTGCAGTAGTAGCATTGAGAAGAACTTACCCTGTACTGTTCCAGTAAAAATTACTCAGCTGTGTCAACAGGTGATTCATTTTAAGTAGCTTAACATAGTAAGTTGCTTTAGCGTAAAGAGTGAGCTAAATAAATGTGAAAAATTACTTCTGTTTTGTGTCAGTCAAGACTTCGAGACTCAAGATTGAGTGTATCCACACAATTTAAGGTCAGTTTCACACTTGGCTTGTGCTTTGTTAAATTAGCGAAGTATTGCGTCGATAACGTTTCCGAAAACTAGCCAAAGTTCCGTGAAAACACTCCTGCTGAGCTGCTAAAGACGTTGGCTGGCTACCTGGTGACAATAAGCACGGGCTGTGGTGTGCGAGTGGAAAACAGGGCACAAGCAGTTGCCTGGCACTGTGCGAAAAGTGCTCCTCCAGGTCACACGGCCCCACCTTTCAAACACACACAGGAAGCTGGGAGCCCAGACACGGCACTCTGGCAGACCCTCATGGCCCAGGGTCAGCACAGTCTGCAGCTCATTAACTGGCTACCTTTTGGGATGTATCCAGGGAGCCTTAAGTCAAAGAGAAAGGCAATCTATTTAAGTCGTTTAGCACCGATTTAATAGTTCACATCCCTGCAAGTGGCTGCAGTAACGCTCCCTAACGGAAGCTGTGGCCGGATTCCTGGCATTGCCATGCTCCTGTTGGCCCCTCTTCCCCATTCTGCCTCCCCTTCTTTCCACTGCCGGTAGCTGTGGAGCCGTGCGGCTCAGCCAGGATCCCGGGGCGACTGGCCAGCCAAGGAAACAGGGCGCGTTTGTGAAACGCAAGCTAATCTTCCAGCGCGATCGCTGTCGAACTTTCTCGTGTGCAGAGCCACCGTGGAATTAATTGAATCTCAGCTGGATGCTTTTCCAGGCCCTGATCTCTCCACGCTGCTTAGCAAACGAAAATTCATTAAAACAGGATATTCCTCCCGCAATTTAATTCCGAGCAGTCATGCCGAATCACATGCTTACGGCCACACATGCACATGCAATTTAGTTCTTAATGGGTTTAACAACTGCCAATTAATAACCGCATTTCTATCCGGTATGTTTTAAACTTACGCAGTCGTATATGCCCTCATTATCAAAACCTTGTCAGCATTGATCACTTCATTGTCTTATGAAAAGAGCATAACCAATGTGTCTCCTGGAGTTATGTGCATGAAAATATTTCCTTGAGGGTTACAATCTGCTCATATCTGCCCAGTTGCTGTGTAAATGGGACTGTGAGTATTGTTTGTACACAGTATCAGCTCTTCTCCGCTCACAAGGGCCGGGCTGCAGGGGAGTCTCCTCGGCGATGCTGCCTGCTGATCGCTCTCCACCAAGACCTTGTCAGAACAGTATGGGGCTGGAGTGGTGGAGAGTGGCTGTTTGCTGGAGGCACTTGAACCCAGGTTCCCAAAACCCATGGTAATGAGAGGAAACTTCTTGAGCGCCCATCCTTGACTCGGGCATCAAGGGCCTAATTGTTATCTGGCATCCTCCCTGTGTCTTTTCACAGCTGCCTTGGTTATCTGTTCCTTATCCATAGATACTGGCATGGTCATGAGCTTCCCTCCTGCCTTTGAACTGGAGTCAAGAGGCCCAAGAATGGTTCTTTCCAATGCAAACAAAGCCCAATTTTCAGGTACTTTGGAGGAAAGCTGACCCAGCCCAGGACGTTCATATGGAGGCCATTAACTGCAGGGCCCAGTAACCTGAGGAGGATGTAAGCACTTTTGGCTCACGCAGTTCTTTTACCTGGCATTTGATTTAATGTGCGTTGCTTTCAGCTCTCCACAGACCTCTTCTCACCTCCCCCTCCATTGTTAGATCATGACATAGCCAGCACTGTAAAATAACATGATTTCTTATTTATATTGTATCACCTACTTTTTTCATGTTTTGTCTTATATTGTCTAAGTACGACATTCTGGCAGTTCATTTATACAGGTGACGACAAAATGAACTCTGTCACAGGATTTAACTCGGCTGACCTGCCCTGTATTTTACAGTAATCTTTGCGGGGTTGTTATGTTGCACATACGCAATAGTTTTCCTGTTACATTTTTCCTTGGTAGTTTACATTTGATTTTTTATGACTGTCTTGTCTGGGAACCAAACTGTAAATAGCAGTAAACTTACTGAATACCCTGTAAGTTAAATGAATTAAGATTTAAACATAGCCAAATAATTGTTTTGAATTACAACCCCATTAAATAAGCAACATTTTTTATACAAAGAAACAATCACAGTGTAGCCTAATAGCTTACATTTTAGTCGTATGATAGGGTTACGTTAATTTTACAGCACTGAATCCATCAACTGAATTTCCATTTTTAAATGCAAGTTTGATCGAAGTAAACAAGCCAGGGAAACCTGAACTATAGATCCAGTAGGCTCTAAAAGAGGCAGATCAAGTTCCACGCTGCCCTTTTCTTTTTAGTATACATCTGAAACCTCCTTCTTGAAAGATAATTCAGTCAAATTTCCTATTTCACGGTGGGTGTTATTCTATATAGTAATCATTGTGTTTCCAGAAGACTGGACTCTTTGTGGCAGGAGGCAGTTTGAAAGTTGCCCCTGGTTTTCAGAGACCAGCACATCCAAGCGTTGCCTTGACGG
The DNA here is from genome assembly GCA_900497675.1 of Arapaima gigas. NCBI lineage: Eukaryota > Metazoa > Chordata > Actinopteri > Osteoglossiformes > Osteoglossidae > Arapaima > Arapaima gigas. The sequence continues at coordinate 374,395 of UFQX01000460.1, read as the reverse complement.
CCTCACACAGAGGCTCCACAGTGGCTCCTGCGTGAGTCGCATAGCCAGTTCCATAGCCTGTTCCTCAGGCACTCGGGCAGCTATAATTGTAGCCCGTCCCGACTGTGTTCCTGCCCAAGCCTAAGTGGGTAACTGGGTCCCTCCTTGTTGCAGCCCTGTAAAAGCTGCTTCCTCCTTGACGGCGACTCTTATCTGCTGCCAGGTGGCCTCCCTCGGCCCTGCCGGGCTGTTCTCATGCCGTGCTGTGGGAATTTCACGCCCTGTGGGTTCTGGGTCAGTGCTGACGCAAGGCCCGGCCCAACAGCCCACACCGGAATCACGACTCGCGAGAACGACTGCGGGGATGGGTGTATCAAAGATAAACCCTACGCATAAATGACTTCTGCTTTTTTCCTAGTACAACTTATGCATTACTACTGTTATTATGTTGTTGCTAACATCATAGAAGTTCTGAAACACAGGTAAAAGTATATCCTCTCAGCAACGTAATAGGGAGCGTTGTGGTCTTAATTACTGAGAGCCATATTCAGTGGTTCACCTTATGGATTTTTAAGCGCCCCTCTTGAGTCCTGGCTGACATGGATGACAGGCTTATTCACAGGATAATGGCACAGAAAGAGTGGGAGAGGAGAAGAAAGTAGATTTATTGTCGAGAGCCATCACCTTGTCTCCCTGAGAGGAGGATCGCCGCACTAGCCAGAACATGAAATCTTGGGGTATTTCAAGCTTGTCACCTTTAATCCCTGTGGGGTCTTGGACTAAAGCGCGTAAAATATGCTCCCCCCTTGTGGTCAGATATGTACACGTGTTGTATTCTAGATCTTTCTGTCTTTGTATAAACCACTCAAAACACAACATGGCCATCACATGGCTTGAACATGTTCATTAAGGCTTGTTGGGGGTCCTTGTAATGTTTGATTTGGACTTTCCCCGTTTAAACCATGTAAAACCAACTCTGCCATCACAGGGATCTTCTGCCGTCTGTCAACTTCACTGTAAAGACGCTCACCTGCAGGTCACTCCCTCTTTGAGAGATGTTTGTACTCCGAACGAACATCTTTGCAGCATTAAGAGTCACGTCATTTGAGGGATTCCTGCATCGTAGCAGTGCTCTGATTCTCTGTGGCGATTCAAGACCACGTGCTGCCAACAGCACAGCAGCTCTCAGCTTTATGCCCGGCGCACCCAACCCCTGCAACCAAATACAGCGAGTTAATTAAGACGTACTTAACCTTGTGCGTGTTTTGTGACATGGCCGACAATGGGACGATGGAGCTCCGTGGAGCTGCCTGTCACTGTGTCCCTTTGGCGCATTCTCATGAGTCAGCCTTTTTACCTCTGAGTACCCCAGGAAGCGCTGAGTAACTGGGTGGGTGTCTGAGAGCCTTAAGAGCAAGGAAAAGTGTTATGGGGCTGCAGTACCCCTAACCCCCCCCCCCCCCCCCCC
>UFQX01000460.1:342307-372897 GCA_900497675.1 Arapaima gigas | reverse complement strand
CCCCCCCCCCCCCCCCCCCAAGGGATGGGCAGCCAGTGCACGAGAGAGATGGGTCCTGGGCAGCTCTCCAGCCATGTGATAAGTGGACAGCAGGGAAAGCCTGATAGCAGGAAAGCACCACTCAGTGACTTCAACATGTGTAAAAAATGATGACTGCATTGCTCTTAAGAGGGAGTGCTTTGTCGTATCAGCTGCAGAAGCACCTTACTGTGTTTCCGTAACATGTGGTGTCAACAAAATGCAAGTTGGCAGCTGTGGCCAGAGGTCCCGTGCCTGATCTCGTGGGCCGGGGTGGACCAGGTGCTACTGGTGATGCTCCTGTGCAGAGGTTGCCATGATGGACCTCTCCATGTACAGTGTCATGGACACCACCCTCCACTGCGATCATCCCCCCTTTATTTTCTCCACTGGAGAAATTCACCCCTATGTGACTGAGAACACTGAAGCCTGCCAAAAATAATTACAGTGGCTTGGCTGGCTGATGGCTTTAGTGCGGTTTGCACAAGCCAGGGCGCCCTCCGGTTTTTTAATGCGGTGACTGGGCTGTGCCTGTTTGTACAGGAGCTTCCCAGCTGCCTTTCCTAGGACGTCAGCACAGCGGCCCGGACGGGTCTGGCCCAGTTGCAGCCAGGTGAGCCCCCTCCCTTCGGTTGCCGTGCTTTATCGCCTTTGTCTGGCCACAGGCTTCGAGGCCTGCTCCAGTTCCCTTGGAAACCAGTAATGAACTCAGTGCACTTGTTACCAGGGCCATTCCTGTGTCAAAAACCGGGGGAGAAGATCAGATCAGGTTGCCTTTAAAATACACATTTTACAACGTGTCAGGCTTCTTTCAAAAGGCATAATGGGGTTGACTATTGGGCAGAGCCGATTTATCCTCTCAGTGCGTCATTGGGCTGATTTGAATTGATGTCACTGTTTCCACTTTTATTAAGCAGAGAGGAGCAGAAATGGAGCATGTTTTGCATTGTTTCTTAGGTGTGTGTCTAACTTAGTGATGGAGTAAAATGGCAGAGACAAATAGGGAGCCCAAACCAAACACAAGGGCAGTGTTTACACAGGGCTGAATCTTCTGCAGAGTGCAGTCAACTTATTGTTTCTTACATTTGCTTTGTATCGTCCTTGGAAAGTGCCAGATTTGTAAGCTAACCTGTTTGCGCTGTGCTGAAACCCAGTTTATCCCCGAAGGCGAACTTAAGCTCTTTCTGTTGCTGCTTGCTCACCAAAGCTCCTCAGACTTGTCTTGCCGGGACGGACTCCTGCTGTGACGAGGAGAAGGGCTCCGAAGAGCCTGCAGCTGTTGACGGAGGCGCGGATCCCATTGAGCTGGAGCCGGGAGAAGCGCCTGCTCGCAAGGGGGGCTCGTTCACAGGTGTGGAGACAGTTAAACGTTAACTAAAGCCCATTGTGCCGCTCTGTAGGCGAANGGGGGGGGGGGGGGGGGGGGGGGGGGGGGGGGGTGGGGGGGGGGGGGGGGGGGGGGGGGGGGGGGGGGGGGGGGGGGGGGGGGGGGGGGGGGGGGGGGGGGGGGGGGGGGGAGGGGGGGGGGGGGGGGGGGTGGCACTTTGTAGTGTTTATGACATGGGACAAAAACAGGAAGAATTTGGGCCTGGATGTGCTGCCAGAGAAAGGCTTGGGTATAAGAGGTGGAGTGGTGAAGCACGATAACAGTATGTGCTAAAAGTCCCACCCTGCGGAGAGTCCCACCCAGTGCTTCATCTTTTTGAGCACAAGGTGGAGACCAAGAGGGCATCCGAAGTTCACTTGCGAATGTGCCCAGGCACCCATGGCAATTTGGAAACAGCTGTGCAATAACACCATCGCTCCACACTGAAGTGTGCGTGAACGGGAAAGTTCAGGTCGAGGAAGAGGATCCGCATTGCTGTCGTTCCCTCCTCATCACACATCACCAGGCAGTATCTTGCTTGGCACTGAGGTTCCTGGCACCCATGAGAGGGATCTGTCTACCACTCTATGCCGCTTTTACGCTCAAGACAGAGGACAGAGGCCACTTTGCCCACCTGCTTTCACAGCCGGCTTCCTCTGTTGCCATCGCTTACAGCTCTGAAAAAGTCTCAATCTGTGGCCTTGAGAGCCAAGTACCACAAAATGCAGACAAGGAACTAAATATATTATTTAGTAATTATAACCTAAATTTAACCTTCCTGGAGGAGTAGAAAGGAAGTGATAAAGGTAAAATCTCTGGCCTCCTCTGATGTGACCCCCTGGCCCCTTGAGGAAGAAACAATGAATAGTATCTTTTAAAGGAGAAGGATCTTTTTAATTCTGCATACACAAGCCACTTGACAGATGAGTCTTGAGAGCACACAAAAGCCATTAGCAAGACTCGGATCTCAAAATGTGGCTCATTGTTATGTTTATTGTTATTAACTGAATAGGGTTAACCTCTGATCCAGGGATATGAATGTGATCTGAAAAGATTCTTTCTGGGAGAAAAATGACCATCCGATAGCCATGTAAAATGCTGAAACAGTGCATTAGAGTGCATGTTATCCATGTGGGTATCGGGCCCTGTCCCAACTATTGATGGCTCTAACAACATGGGGAAGAAGCCATTGTTGCCGAAAGTTTTCAGGACCTCTAGTGCTTATTTTCCCCGCCGTTTACCTTCAGAACCCTAACGAATTGGACTGATAGGCAGCTGTGTTTTCAAAAGGCTTACACGCCACAGGTTTCTTTGCAGAGTTTTGCCTCTTTTATTATGGGATTAGAGCAAATCCATCTACTCAGATAGGATTCTCAGGGGACTTCTTGAAGAAGTGTTGATTTTTTTTTTTATTCCTTTTTTTGGTGGTGAAATCTGGCAATGCCAGAATCCATTAAGCTAACAAACAGGCCTGCATGTGGCCGCTGCTCGGCACAGATGACATATTTAAGCATTAGTGGTGTTAGTCCCTTTTAGTTATGCTAAACCTATTGGCTTCTATTTGCCTGTGAAAATGCTACTCCTTGTGTTTTTAAGATAGTGCTAAGTGGCTGTTGATGTCAGAGAATTTGAATTTCCGAGAAGTAATTGGCTCCACCCTGCGCCACCCCCCCCCCCCCCCCCCCCCCCCCCCCGGCTTGTGATATTCAGCTCAGGCTGGGGTTTCTGCCAAAGTCTCCATCTTTTGTTTGGCGACACTGTTCATGTCTGCATTTGTCCCTTTTGATAACGCTTTTCATCCTGTTTGCATTGATTACAGGCCGACGAGTAACCCTGATACACTCTGGCCCATTCATCCCCCTGCTGCACACTGGGCCCATTGTAGCCTGGAATGTGTCTCTATTCATGCCTGAGCCCACATATGAAAGCATGTCAATAATCCCGAGGCGGCGTTGCTGCACAATACTTACTCATCATGGAAATACAGCCTCCGTTCCTTTTTTTTGCTCCACCAGCAGGAAACCCAACACAGATGCGCTAATGTGGGGAACGATGCAAAATAATTAACAAGATAAATTTATTTATAAAGCGCCCCCCCCCCCCCTTATGATTTCATCTTATTATTTCACCATGCTGACAGCACGGTTGTCAAATGTGCTCCGGATAACAAAATAATGAACTGCAATATTGTCAAATAGCTGCTGAAAAATATAGCTATCAAATGCCGCAAGTACTGTGTGTTTTAACTGAGCCTTATTTTCACTGCTCAGCTGCTAAGAGAGCCATTAAGATTTCTGCCCTCCCGGGTCAAGAAGCATCAAGTGCAATGCTGGCAGCAGCAGGCACAGTAAAGCTGGCTGTGAAATATAGTTTTTGCTATGTTTGAGTAGTGCCTAACAGCAGACGTAGGACAGTACAGGAAAAAGCAGGGCTCTTGATTCAAAACTGCTACTTGAATACTGGAAGAAGTAGAAGGTTGTTTGTTTATTTATTTAGTGGGGCCAAAGTGTGGCTGTGGGAAAACCGTGATGAGCCAGTCCAAAGGAGCCCAGGCAAAAAGGACGTAAAGAATTAATTCCACCTCTGCAAACAGTCCAGTTTGCAGGGCTTCGGGTGGAGGCTTTCACAGCGGCTGGGGTTTCAGGGTAAATAAACAGCGTGGAAGTCTCCGTGGGTGGAAGGCCCCTCTCTGAGGGCTTAGGCCTGCTCCTTTGTTGCCTGTGAGAGATTAGCCTGCTTGCGCTTCTCACACACTGAGCCATGCAGCACCTATGCGGCCCACCTGGACCACGCATAGGGCTGTTTGTCCGTTTGCCCCAGGCCTGACACCCCGAGTGTAAACTAAAACCACACTGATCAGAAATGTTAAAATGCTCACATCTGCTTGCAAGAGACGCGTGATGTATGAACAATAAACTGTGTCCGGCGCAGATTACATTACATTAAAAGGTTTACATTAGTTATAATCCTTAAGAACCAACCAGGTCGCTGGTGTCTTGGCACACAGACATTCTTTACGGTTTTAAACAGTGTTGACTGTATTCCCTTTTTCCATCAAATATTTGTTCAGGAATTCTGACCGGCCAACGTGTTGTTGACATCTGAGCGCAGTGAACATTGCGTGCGAAACGAACGCACCTTTACAGCACAATGGTGTGTGTGTGTGTGTGTGTGTGTGTGTGTGTGTGTGTGTGTGTGAGTGACATGACCCGATTTTTTTTTTTTTGAATCCCTCCCCCCATTCATACGTCATGTCCAGTCCGGCTCAGGGATTTGCTGCAGCAACTTCCACTCCCACGTGGGATCGTTCCAAAGTTCACAATGTGGCGGCCAATGAGGGGCCAGCCGCTCGTGCGCGAGTGACCCCCAGTCTCGCGGCGCCCTTGTGCACGCGCAGCACTGTAAGGTACCCAGAAATATGTCCGTTTTGTTAAAAATACAACCCCGAGCACGGCGGGCCGTTTTCACACAACTCCTCAATCGCACAAATACGACGAGCCATTTTATCACACGACGCTCTTTGAATGGATCACCTGAGAGCGGACGGACTAATAACCAGATTAAGAAAACTAATCGGGCGCTACGTTTCATTAGCGCGACGAAATAGCGCATTTCCCCCCAATAATAAGAATAAAAACATTCCGTGCGCGTTTCCCTCATTCGGCAGATTTGGTTTAATTTACTGTAAGGTGGCTCGGGACCTCGTCGACAGTCAACAAACAGTGAGTCAATGACGGAAGAAAAGCATCCTGGCGTGCCACGGTTCGCTGTAAAAATAACACATATTACATATTTAAAGGAATTACAATCTTGGCTAAATCTGAGCGCATTCCCTGCTCGAATCCACGGCTCTTTTGTGTTGTTTTCCTTTATTATCAGGGGTTTTCCTGTTGTAAAAACACCCCCCCCCCACGTAGGAGCCGGGAGCAGCAAACCAGAAACACGGGCGCTGAAAAACTCCTATATTACCGTACACGTGTTAAAATCCTCTTTAAGTCGACTAAGAAAAACAAATTACGACCAAATCCGTTGGGCTGCAATGAGCCCGTGTGAATGAGGGAAAAAAATGCTTTGTTTTGCGGTAATAAAAATGTATTCGTTGAGCAAAAATCAAACTGATATTTAGCCCCTACTTGTTTTTTTTTTCCCTTTGTTTTATGCAAGACCCTTTTTACCACATGGAAGTGACAGATTGTTTGAGATGGAGGGAAAAGCCATTCGAAGCTAATTAAGCAGCCATTCCAGGCGCTGTTCGCGGGCGGGGGGCTGAGAGGCGCGGGCATTTGTCAGCGCTCGAGCCCGCGTGGTATTGATTGACAATGCGGGGTCTTGACTGACAGCCGCTGCTCGCGCTGGCCAATGGCGGCCGAGGGAGCAACGCCGCGCGGCGCTCATTGGGCGAGGGGCGACGACGAGCGGAGACGGTCCCACGTGGGTGAGAGTGGCGCGCGGCAACACGTGACAGCGCCCGTCTTTGTGGAGCGCAGACATGTTGTGCCTCAAAGTGTAGGGTGTGCGGATAATGCTCGATGTCCAAAAACAAAAAGCAATTTGAATGTAATTGGTGAAGCGCATCAGCTCGATTATCAATGCGCGGCTGTAACTGCGAACTGCCGTTCACCTCCATTTAAAAATATTTAATTAAAAATGTATATCCAGTTAGGTTGAATTACGGAACGATAATATGTTGATGTCGTGAATTTCAAACCCCTGAATTACTGGGCTACCAACGAGCCCAGCGTCCGCGAAGATACTTCCCCGGAGGAGAAGACGGCCAGTCGTCTGGTTATTTGTTGTCTCACGATAACCCGGTACGGCCACCTACTACTTTCGCATCGACTTAGTGGGGCAGATCGGCGGTAAACTGCGTGATCCTTCGTTGCATTTTAAAAGCAACGTGCGCTCAGACGAATCGTGTGCTTGAAAACAGATTTATTTATTACGCTTAGAACCCATGCCACTTTCACGCCCGAGATTGCGAACTTCGATATATGCATTCGGGTGAGAACGGAACAGGGACACCAGGTGAACATTCAAATGGTTGTTTCTTTGGAGAATTCTTTCACGCGATTTACATTGGTACGTGAATTATCGTTGTTTGAGTGTAAGCTATTTTTCTTCACTACCTGTCCAGCTCCAAAATGGCGAATATTATGGTGGAAGTGCTGGCCAATCAGCGCGTCGAAGAACCCCTGGCCCCACGTGGGGACGGCGCCTTCTCATTGGTCGGCGCGGTCGGATCGCTTGTGAGGAAACTCATTGGGTAGCGCGGAACGCTCTCGCGGCAGCCGAGCCCTCGTGCCAGTGCGCCTGTCTGTGTGTGGTTCTGCGAGACTCGGCGGAGGGACCGGGGGGGAAGGACGCGCGCGCGCACCGCAGCGTCGCTTTATTACAAACTGTAAAAGTTCTCCACGATTTTCACCTCCCCACGTCGACGAACGGGACTCTTCCGGACCTGATGCGTGAATCCACCTATTGTTCTCTGTAATAGAGACAGGAGCGGCACGCTCGGGAGTGCGTGTTTTTTTTTTTTTTTTTTTTTTTGTGGTTGGCGTAAAGAGCCGGTGTGGGTCCGCTGCGGTGTCGGCGCGCCCTCGTCGCTCGGGTTCCGCGGCAGCGCGCTCCGGGGATGTGCGCACGGGTCTCACCGTCGGCGCTGTGCACCAGTTAGAACACCGAGGGGACGTTTGGGACGATCGTTGCTGTGTTCACACCGGAGGAGCGCACCGAAGGTAGATAAGCCGGAGCCAGCCGATCACTGGTTACACCACTAACTAGTTGCTGGTTTGGGTGGTTTCACTCGGATCACCTCTATTTCTTTCGAACGGATCAGAGAGGAGCCGTTCGGCTCTTCCCCACTTTTTCCCTCCAGTTTTTCAATGATTTCAGTTTGATTCCCACGCGGACCGGGGGGCACTTAAAGACCTTGTGGTTTCGGAAAAAGGAAAAGCCTTCAGCTGGACTCCGTGCGACGGTGTGAATGTTTCTTTCTTACGAGAGATCGTCACCGGGCTCATCGAACCGGTCGGTTTCCGCGATCACTGCTGTGTTTTTTACATCTGCTTTTTGTTTTGTTTTTCCCGCACTGAAGCGGACCAGGGGGTCGATCAGCACCAAGACCCCGACACCCAGAGGGGGGCAGGCGGGCTGCCGCTCGGGTTCCTCGACTCTCCGTTTCCCGGATTTCCAGTTTTAAAAAAAGAACGCGTCCAAGATGTACCCCCAAGGGCGGCATCCGGTGAGTGGACCTGGAGCGAGTGCATGCGTGTGTGTGTTTGGGCGCAGTGTGTGTGTGTGTGTGGCTCTGCAGCCCCGGAGCGCGGCGGGACCTTTCTTTACTATTTATGGGCTGCATTTCATTTCCATTCGCTAATCCCTCGTCCACGGACACGAGTGTGATGTGCTGTTCAGCTTAGTGGGGGGGGGAGTAAATGCGTATAAAAATCAAATTAATCCGTCATTGAATACAGTGCTTCCAGCAGTTGTACGTTTCGAAATAAATATTGAAAGAAACATAAAGATGAATAATAAAAACGTCGGACGCAGTTCCCGCCCCGCGTGACGGCTCTGTGGTGACAATAGTGGTCGCGGTTCGGCTGGCCGCGGGAAAAAGACGCCCGCGAGGCAGGGGCTCCGGGAACCAGCGCGCGACCTCTCCCGCAACTGTAGCCGACAGCACTCCCTGCTTCTACCAAAAATATTTTGTGAAACTGTTCCCAACCGTATTTCCCCAATGTTACTATTATGCGTAGACGTTTTCTCCTGTTATTTCTCGGCAAATGTGTTCAAAAGCTGTTCGTAAACCTGTGGTTGAGATCTTGTGAAGTTCCAGGTTCTGCTTGTTTTTTTTTTTGTTTTTTTTTTTCCAGTTCCTTTTTTGCGTTTATCTTGTTATTTGTTTGGGGTACCAAAATGTAGAACTGACTATCTCGAATACTAAGGTCAGATCTGTGTCTCCCCTGTGGCATGTCATGGCCAGTTTGAACTTCCCTGTCACACGTAGGAGGGGTTGACCTCGGCTGTCCACCTTTGCCTTGTCCACATGTCCTCCTGGGTCTGTTGTTCACTCTCATTTAATGTCATAATCACTGTTTTCCAGGCACCACATCAGCCTGGGCAGCCTGGCTTTAAATTCACTGTGGCGGAGTCCTGTGACAGGATTAAAGATGAATTTCAGTTTCTGCAAGCCCAGTATCACAGGTAATCATGTAAAAATGCCTGTATGGGATGATGTGAGTTTTCCTACTTAACTCCAGAATGTGATGATATATGCTCGGTACAGACCTATAATCAGAAATTGAGTCACAAGCAGATCACTAATGTAATGTAAGATGTCCCATATGTGTTTATGTTTGAGGCTGCTGACTTTAGGGAAATACAGTGTTTTGCTAGAAGAAATATTGCAATTTTGCTGTGTTATTATTGCACTACTAATAATGTTTTCTGTGTTAGTAATATAGTGATAATGCAATAATTGCATAGTGTTGTTAATTTTTTTTTTTTTTTTTTTACCCAAATCACCAATGAAAAGTAAAAGGTTTAGCATTTGACCCAGGATTGTGACAAAGATCACACTAGTTTAAAACAAATGTCCTGTTTTCTTTCCGTTTCAGTCTTAAGGTTGAATATGACAAACTGGCCAACGAGAAGACAGAGATGCAGCGTCACTATGTTATGGTAAGATTAGCTTACACGGGTGCTGACGTGACCCGGCAGGTTGGCAGTTGTGCGTGAGGGGGTGTGTGGGTATCTGTAGGGCAGGTCTGCAGGTGGGGCTACAGTGTATGTTCGTGGTAAGCTGAATGGGAAGAGTCGGGTTGTGAAATCACAAAAGTGCTTTCAGCGCTGCATTAGCTTCTTAAAAAAATCAGCTGACCTTGTGAAGCACCAGCACTATTCAGTTATTTTTTTTTTTTTTTTAATTCCTTGTTTTTCCTCATATCTATTTCTTTATTTACCTAATGACTATTCCCCAAGGCAGCTCACAACTTGTAGTACAGTACAGGAATGGTATAGTGTTTCTTCATAGGCTCTAGTAGTATGTATAGCTAAGTGTGTGGTAGGGTACTGATGGTAATCCCTGCTAGCTAACTCATTCTAACGCAATATAAATTAAGAATGAATTAAGTGCTACAAAGCACATTGTTTTGTTGAGCAAATAAATACAATAAATGGAGTTGTTTATTAATCTGGTTTTCACTGTAAAGGACAGATACATATGGATGGCTAAACATTACGTTTAGGGGTTATGCAAGGTTTAAATAGAAAAGATAAACAAACCTTTTCCATTTGGACATGATATAATGGTACAAGTCGAACCATAGAGGTCCACTTCCCTTATCTTGTTTATACATACTGTACAAGGGTTGACTTTATCCGGCACTATGGTACTTTTGTTAAACATTATTTTTCACAGGAAAGGTCATATCAGTCTGTTAAGGAGGAGGTTAGATAAACATAGTGGAGCAACTCAGAGCCAGAGCATCTGCTTACAGTACTGGCCTGTGAGTTATGCGCGATGTTTTTGCTCTGATCTAAGATTTACAGCTCACTTGTTTGAAAAGCTGATTAACTCAACAAAGCATTGGTCTCGTAAATGGATGGCCCTTGCTGCAAGCCATTTGGAACTGTGTCCTCTGCCTTCTCTCTCGAACGACGCCTGCTGAAAGTGGGGAACAAAGAGCTCTGCTGGGGGGGTTGGCCGCAGCTTTGAAAGCAGGAAGGATCTGAGGTGTTAATAAGTGACTCGCTCATCCAGTTATGGCTTCTCTTCCTGCTCATTTTTAACATGCTGTTGACAGACGCACACCACAGTTCCCACATGCTGGTTAGCTGGTTTGTTTCCTTTGTGGCATATTATTTATATATTTGTTTTAACTAGTACCTGCATTAATTTTCACAGTAATCTGAGAGAGCAGTTTGGTTAATCTCCATAAAGAAGTTCAGCAAGAGTGGCAGCAGGTTTTTTTTTTTAAAACATAAATACACCACTATAATCTATGTAAAGCCTGTACAATGATGCTTTGGGGGGTTTTTTTTTTTCTAAAATGTACAGTATTTACTACTCTTGAGTGTATACTGCATATAGTTTGCCAGTTGGAATTTCTGTCCATTAATATTATTCATCAACCAACATGTGAAATTCTTACTTAACCGAAAGTTGTTTTTGCTCTGATATTTCCATTTTGACCAGTGTATTAAATGTTCCGCTGCTTTGAGTCATTCTGTGCCAGTTGGACACAGATACTGTTATGTGCAGTACATACAATAATTTTTAAAAACAAGTTTAACATTTTTGCAACTATTAATTAGCTGCTTTGGTCATTTATTTAATATGATCACTTAGGGTTAGGGTTATCACATTACTTATTTTATAATGAAAATAAGCAAATTTTGGTGTTTACATTTTTTTAAATTATACACTGAACTTTGATTCCAACAGTGTTTTAACACCTGAATCTTATTTTCTCCTTTTTTCTTCCAGTATTATGAAATGTCTTATGGACTCAACATTGAAATGCACAAACAGGTATGTCCCATAGGATTCTCATTCTGCATGATTTTGCGTACTTGTTGGTGTACTGTGTTAATCTGACTTCGAGCAGACTTTGCCTGGGGGGAGGGGGGGTCTGTAGCCGTGATCCTTGGGGTTCCAAAAAATGGACCTTGTCTGGATAGACCAACAGGTTGTTGTAGCCTCTTGGGGCTTGGGAGAGATTATACACACACACACACACCAACTCATCAGGAAACACTGACAGGCCAGCAGAGTGAAGGCCCTGATGGGGCTGCTTTGATAAGATTAAAGTCAGGGCTTTGGCAGTGGGGATGTGTGTGTGACTTAATAACTAAAGTGAAAGCAGCCTGAAGATAAGATCCCATCAGTTCAGCCACCTTAATGTGTGGCAAACAATTGCAGTGAGAGTAATTGGTGTGAATGCAAGGTTTAGAGTATGCATACGTGGGCTTGAGTTTTTCAGTCTCATACTTCTGATGAATGCCCCTCTTTTGAATACTCAAACTTTTGTCCCTCGTGGGTAGAAGTGTCTAAATACTGTAAAATGTCCTGGCTCTCTCTTTTTAACAAGTGAAATTGATAATCTGCTGAGATCAGTGTAGACTGTGGGGGATCTTGTGACTCTTGCCATGTCCGACAGGCTTAATTAAATGAATGTGATGAAAGCAGGCTGGAAAAATGCGCTGTGTTTGTGCCACAGAGCTGGAGTGTGTCTTTATACTCATCGTGATGTGTTCTGTAAGATCTTTGTTTCTGTTGGACAGAAGGAAGGAAGAAAATGGATGTTTTGGTGCAGGAAGCTGGAATGGCCCAGTATAAACAGACTAATCGACTCACTTGCTGTAGTGCCCCTCTTTTATCAATAGACCAATGGATTTGACTGAAGGCCGTGAATAATTCATGTAGCAGCCATCTTTGCACAGCGGTGTTTGTGATGACATCAGCACGGTGTTAACAGATAGGGCGGTATCCAAGTGGCAGGAGGCGGAGACCGGGGGGTGGGGGGTGGGGGGTGGAGCTGACATGGCTGGGGTTCGGTTTTCTGATGCATGCAAGCACATTTGCCTGGCTGGATGATTTATTCAGCAGCTGGGGAAATACACCTGTCTGTCTCTGCCTCTTTCTCATGTTGACTAATAATGCAGATTTCATAACAAGGCTGCAAGCGAGGAGAGCGTGGGCCTCGGTCTCCAGATTGGCTGATATTGCAGCCCAGGGTGATTTGTTTTGACAGCCATATTATTATGTGGGAATTGGGAAGTAATTGTTTTAGCCTGCTGTCAATAAGCGATTTTAATTATCGCTGCTCATTATGCCAGCCCTAGCTGGCCTCCAGCTGAGCATCCCGTGCACAGTGTGCATCTCTTCAGGTTGTGTGTGTGTGTGTGTGTGTATATGTGTGTGTAGTCATGCTGGGTTTCTCTGTTCTCTGACTTCTTGATGAACTGCTGTAGCTAAGAATGGAGGCTGCCTTGTGAAGGAAAGTTCTGTCAGAGAAGGAGAGGGAGCAAGTGAATATGGGAGGAAGGCTGCAGAGAGAGCTTGTTCAGATGAATAATTTATACAGGATTCTGGGAATTATTTGCCAAGGTGATGATGGTTGACTTGTCCCTGAGCCAAAACATACTAACTCTGTCTCTGAAGTAAGCACAGACCACTCTTGCAAGACATGCACAGAGGGGACTAGTGGTTGGGGGGGATGTTCCTTGTCTGGTAACCCTAAACTTTAGCTGAAATACAGAATAGTATTAACAATCTATTGGTTTTTTTTCTCCTGGCAACTTGCTGCATTCATCTGCCACCTTGGAAAAAATATATTGGTTCCAGTGATTTTGTTTTTTTTCTAATATATGCTACTAAAACTTTGACTACATCTAATCTCTAAAAAATCCTTGTCTTTTCTACTTCATATCTGCTAACAAATTAAAAAAAAAAAACTGTAGAATAAAACTGCTCTGTGAAATGAGTTGTTCATATCTCAAATATTCTGAGTAATTCATATCAGAAATTGTATAAAGCTGGTATAATAGTTTTTTTGAAGATACCCAATGCAGATATGAGTAGCAGTTTTTTATGGTACTAGTGCATGGAGATGGCAATGGAAACTCTCACTTTTAAATAAATGACACATGAAGCAGATATTGTTGAAGGAACTATAAACAGATCAGGGAACCTTATGAACTCGTTACACAGCTCCATTGCTGACCATTTGGAGACTAAATATTCAATTTTTTCTATTTGTTTTTTTTTTTATATGCAAAACATGGCATTTTACAACTCAGTCTAATTTGTTTAATGCACACTGAGGTTCCTCCTTGTGACATGGTGGCCTTGTTTGGTCTGCTGGGGTGGGGTGGTTTGACATGAAATCTTCCATTGTGGTTCAGGTTACTTCAGTGTCTTCTCATGGACGCTGCAGATTAAAGGCCAACTCCTTCGCCTGCTCTCAGCAGATCGATGGGCAGGGAAATTCAGACATCGATAAACGGTTAGGCCTGGATTTGTTACACATTGGCTGGGTATGCTCCCTGGAGCCAGGTGTACTTGGGAGCACGAAAGGGCTTGAGGTCAACACCTATACATTGTATGGCTTAATGTGTCTTGTATTGCTTTTATCAATATTGTATCAATATTATGTATGATGCACAATAAATACATATTTTCATGTATGAGAATGACTAAAATACTGAAACGTATCATTGTAGTATCGTGTTCTTCATTTTGATGCTGTAAAAAAAAAAAAGTTAATTTGAGTTTAATTGTAGCACTATATTTTTAATTGTCGGTATTATAGGAATGGAAATACACCCAGCCTGTTTCTTTTGGATACATAGGGATTTATTTGTGGTGTGGCATGGTTAAGCACATTGCTGCAATCTAAGGCTGTTTTTCCCCTAATTTATTACTTGTTAGTGTGTCACTCCACTTTACTAATGCTGACGGCAACAGGCAAATGGCTTTCCACGTGCTATTGACAGTGCGGCCCAGGAGAGCCCTTGACGCAGTGCTAGACGTGCGGAGTACCTGTAATTGTGTACCAGAGCTCAAGGCTTGCCACTCAAGGGGTTCCATTTTCACTGGCTTAAAGTGACAAAATCCTGTTTTTATCTTCTCTTATAGTTGTGCTAAAAGCTTACAGCTTGGTCTATAAAGGATCTTGGTATTTGGGAAATGCTTTCTAAAATTTTTTTGTTACAATTTGTTTCTGTGAATGTTCGTGTAAAAATTGCAACCCTTCCCCCGCTACCACATCTCTAAGATGCACTTCCATGTTCCTGTTGATGTGTATGTTTATTTACACTCTAACCTCTTTGGAGTCAGCATTGCAGTGATGCGTGTAGCCCTAGAGGACTGAATTTGATGCATTCCAGACCTTTCAGCGGATCCAGTCTGGCTGAGTGTTTCCTGCTATCAGTAACGTTTTCTCTCTGCTGAGCAAAGACGATAAAGTCTTGCCAGAACTTCTACTGTTTTTAGTAATGGGAGCTCCTCTCTCATACTGACCCAGAGAGTTACTCTAGTAGGTTCTGTTCTACCCTTTAAAGCAAATGGTAAATGTTACACGTTTCACTGTTTTTGTTGTCACCATGGTGTAATTTGCTTATTTGCTAAGACTTTATGCCTGTGGCCTAGTTGTACAGTAATGTTGGACTGATGTCAAGATCACTTTTCTTCCTCCTGTTTTTTTTTTTTTTTTGAAGAAGCTGTGATATGTTGTTTTTTGTTTTTTTTTTTTTAATTACATTGATAGAAATGAACACATTAGTGGTGCTGCTGTGGAGGAAGGAAGTGTAATCTTCTAGGAGTCCTGGTGTCAGCATGTTTATTTCCCCCCTTTTTATTTTATTTTTTTTTTTTTACTTAGTGCAGTGTGGTGAAGGCCTGAGCTCACAGCTCCACATGCCCACCCAACAAGACATTTCCTAGGTTTATAAAGCAGTACAGTGTGATTTTTGTTTGCGCATCTGGTTGTCTGAATGTACATTTCAGATGGCCCAGTGGCCTGTGTGTGGAGGTTGGTAGCTAACACTGGCACTGAGGAAAAAGGAAAGGGAAAAGCAAACAAGCAAAATGAACAGGATTTGTGCAATGTCTATTTGTGCTGTGCTGAGGATGCTGGGTTGAGTGGCAGATTGTGTGTGTTCTAGACATACAGAACAGGAATTGTGTGTGTGTGTGTGTGTGTGTGTGTGTGTTTTAATTGTTGTTCTGTCCCCCCTCTGACCCTATGTTGGTAGCTTCCCTTCTTTGCTCGTCATAGTGGACTAGACCAGCCCCTAAAGCAGAGGCTGTGTGCCCTGCAGCTTCTCTCTCCCTTTCACTTCCCCCTTTCCCCAGTCATGGACACATGAATCCCCTCCTCCTCACTCCTTTTATCCACCATTAATTTGCAGATCTGATTGACAGCCTGAAAATTCAATTTAATGACCTGCCTCCGTGCACTTAATATGATTTTACAGCCTGTTACGGTCAAGCAGAGGTACAATTTACATAATGATCAGAGTGAGATAGGGCTGCAGCAGTTGCTGTGGCAACCTAGAGAGGGGCAGAAGAATTGAGGCTGGAGCCAGCATGTGGGGGCTGGCGTGGAGGGAGTGGGAAGAAAGATGGAGGAGGTGGGAATGAGAAGGATGGGTGTCTGTAGTGCCCCCCCCCCTGCCCCAGGCCTGGGGTTTGGGTGGTTAGGTTGTGTGCCTGCTGTCCCAAGCCTGGGGCCTGGAACCCACTACCTTCTGTGAGATCCCTGAGTAGGATGATGAACTGAGATTAGGGGAGACCTACAGCTGCTGGTGTCTTTTCTCAACTCTGTGATACATTTGTTCTGCTCTAATTCTATGTTTACTTGAAAACAAAGGGCATTAGCTGGCCATGTTGGTAACTTTATGAGCCCTTTCAGGCTGTTGCTTCTAAGACAGAGCTGTAGGCTGCATAGTACAAAAACAAATATGGACACGAAAATATGTGATGCTTGGAAATGCTAGCAACTTAGTGTGCTTGATGTTTTAAACTCCTGAATTGATTTGTATTGACTGACAGGGTCTGTGTTTTTCCTGAATGTTATTCTGGAAAGACATTGGCAGTATTAGAATGACTCTTAAGTGCTCCATGTTCTGCCTGAAGGGTATTATCTTGCTGTGCTCTGCATGATCAGTGTCAGAAAACAATAATAATGGACTGTGCACTCAAATTCAGTAATCAGTGTTCACTTTCAGCTTAGGTGCTGACACCTCTGCTGAATGCTGGTGTTAGCGATCTCAGGGTTGCTGTGTGTTTGTGTTGTCTTTCTTTGTTCTTAACATTGTATTAGAGAGTCAATCATGTTCAAATGTTAAACCTTGAAATACTGGCTGAGATTATATTGAAGCATTACTGTCCTTTTTCTTCCCTTCAGAAAACCATAATAGCATATTTTGAGGTGTGTACTTGGTGGTCTTCATTGATTATGGAGCTGAGAGAGAGCCAAACTGGGATTCACCCCATTTTTAGTTAAGGTGTCCCTGTTTCATGTGATCTGCATATGGGTCCATTGGATGTGGTTGCCCAGAAGAATGCATGTGTAATTTGGAGCTGCTAGCCACCATTGGATCTGATCTGGCAGGCTGGGTCTAAGGGAAGCTGCCAGTACCCCTGGTGCAAGCAGTGCGGGCTGAAACTCAGTGCCAGGGATTGTATGTTTGACTGCCTACTCCCCCACCCGTTGCATATTACTACCACCACTGCTTCTTGCTGGCTGTCTTACAAAGCATTGGTGTTTCAGGTGTCCGAATCACAGGATTTATGTCATAAGTCAGTAATTTTGCAAATAGAGCAGTATATACTTTGTGAAAAGGGTGACGTGCCGTATCTCATCACTTTGTCCAATCTCTTCCTTTGCAGACTGAGATTGCTAAACGGCTCAACGCAATCCTTGCTCAAATTATGCCTTTTTTGTCACAAGAGGTGAGTGTTAAACTCTCAGTAGATACACTGCGTTGTACTTGAGCGGTTTTGTTTCTTTAGTGTTACTGTGCTTTCTTTTTATAAAGATAAACATTAGTACTGATTATTTTTGCTACATTTTCTGCTTTGTGTACTCAAGTGCAGCAGTGGCATTTATATATAGTATGTTAATTGTCTTTTTTTTCCTCTCCTGTAGCACCAACAGCAGGTAGCGCAGGCTGTTGAACGTGCCAAGCAGGTGACAATGACTGAGCTGAATGCCATCATCGGGGTACGTGGACTTCCCAATCTGCCCCTTACCGTGTGTATACCCCTCTTTTATTCCTTCATTTGACCATAGCCAGGGGCAAACCTGCACGTGGGGCTGGGGTGGATTAAATATTTGCCATTCCAATGGCTGAGCAGGTTGGCTTGTTAAGTGGGGGTGGGTGGGGGCAATCCACCTTTTCTGTTTGGACTGGGGTGGCAGCAGCTTCCTATTTGTGCAGATTTGCCTCTGCCAATTATGGCTTTGTGTGCCTAATTTTGTTATTTAATATTTTGCTATATGGTGCTACAGTTTGTCATGGTTTTTTGTTTAAATTTGGACTTATTTGTGTATCTGCTTTTTATTTGAACTGTTTAAAAGACTGTGTGCGTGTGTGTGCGTATGTATGTGTGTCTGCAATGAACCTGCACTGGCTGACTAGTATTAATTTAGAGTGAAGCAACACTTGAGCTGGTTATGCTTAAAGATTTTAATCAGCTTGGCCGCTGCCCCTGATTACACTTGGACGACGGATTGCTTTAATTGGATGAAGGCTGAGGGAAAGTGCTCATCCTTCATTGCTGACCTATATAGCAGTGTGGAGAAAGGTACAAGTCACCGAGGTGACAAAGTATCTAAATGTCAAGGTGGTCAAATAGACTTCTGTATACATACTTTGGCCTCCTCACAAACTCTGTGAGATCTCTCTCTCCGGACCACTCCCTTTACCCCTTTTCCAGAGGCCTCTGAGTTACAGTACTTGCAGACACAGAGACTGGTGCCTTGGCTTGATCACAGTGACCACCTGCACAGGGCTGATTATTACAGGCTCCTCCGGCCTGCTCCCAGTGACTGCTTACAGTTAGCCAGTGCTGGAGCTCCAGAGGATCTTGCTGACCCTGCTTTGATTAGCCTCCTTGAAGCGGTCATTAGGAAGCCTGGGAGTCGGGTCAGGGCAGCTGGAGGCCGATATTGGAATTCAATTAAGGCAAATGAGCCAGGACTGTGACCCCCATTTTCAAGGTAATTGCTTCCTAGAATCCGGCTGAATGCGACCATCGGCGGGGCCTGTCATTAAGCAGGCGGCTGTTCAGTGGAGCAGCTTGGCAAGGCCTCCTACACAAATGTGTGTAACACACACACACACACACACACACTCCTGCTGACCTCAATGCCTCCTTGCTGTACTAGCTAGAGTATGTTGGCGCTCAGCTGTGCTGCACTGGGTACACACGCATACAGACACCAACAGACAGGGGAAAAACAAGCTTTATTTGTTGGAGTGAGATGGCAGGAGATCAATCTCTATGCATTCCCCCCGTGCGAGAGGCTGTGGGAGGGAGGGGATTCATTAAAGATTCAATGTTAATCAGAAGCCAACAGCATTTGGCAGCCGCCTGCAGTCAGGAGGCGGGAGAGAGGGACACAGAACGCAGTCTTCTGTTGGGGGGTGTGTGTGTGTGTGTGTGTGTGTGTGTGTGTGTGTGTGTGTGTGTGTGTGTGAGAGAGAGAGAGAGAGCGCGTGAGCAAGTGAGTACACACGTTTGCATGCGTGAGACAAAGGCACACACTTAAATACAGCAATAAATGACATAAAGAAATCTCCTGGTGTTAATGATTATGAATAAGTGCATGTTGGGTTCATTTTATTGCTTAAGTAACAGAGTGTGAAGAGCCATTACCCACGGCCTCTTCTCAAAATGCATGTACAAGTTTGAGTTAACAGAAAGGGCTTACTGTTAAAATGGGCCTGTTATCCATTAGATAAAGCCCTATGTAAATAGTTACCCTTGGGATGTGTAAGGCGTACACATGTAAAACATTAACAATGGTTTTGGCATTTGTCTGAGTGTTGTTCCTTTTTTGAGGAACTGCTAGTTTACTTTGCATAATTTTTAATCTGCACATTTGAGTTTCAAATTTAGATTTCCATTTCCTCATTTGCATGCCATTTTATATAGGTATTGTTTGTTTTTTCACTTTGGGAATATTCTAAATGTCCAAAGTGGTGTAATAACATAAGTTACCAGTCATTCTTATGAACTTAGATGTTTGCAGTGGTCACAGTTTAGTATAGTCTTTTTGAATGTCCTGATTTGAGATGCTTTTTGTTCAAATGGAAGACATTTTTTTTCCTGAAAGCATGAGCATCAGTTATTTGTTTGGATTGAGCGAGCATTTTCTCCAAGCAAGCTCATGAATATTGATGGCCAAGGTGTCCTGGATGTTGCTGGTTTTCATGGGCACAGAAGGATGCAACACAGCAACAGACCTGTGTTCTGAAAATGTCTTATTGATGAACCTGAGGGCCAATAAGAGTATTCATGCAGGAATGCCCCTGCCGGCAGTGTGCCACTGGTTTTATAACATGGAGGGCCTGTATACAACCATGTTTAATTTGTGTGGTGCAATCAAACAGTTATGTCCTTGTGCATATGTATAAATGCACGTTTTGTGCACAAACAAATACTGTGTGTGCACATATGAAGGAGATAATTCAGAAAAAAGCTGGCTATTGTTAATTACTTTCATCCTCCTTGGTTTCCAGTTCAGTCTTTCTGTGCTCATTCCTTGTGCGCATGCAGAATGACGTGTGTTTTGATATTAATGTGGTTTTTCAGTAGATTTGGTTGGGAACAGGCATGTACTTCAGCA
Source organism: Arapaima gigas (assembly GCA_900497675.1). Classification (NCBI taxonomy): domain Eukaryota; kingdom Metazoa; phylum Chordata; class Actinopteri; order Osteoglossiformes; family Osteoglossidae; genus Arapaima; species Arapaima gigas. The sequence continues at coordinate 353,154 of UFQX01000460.1, read as the reverse complement.
CCAGTTCAGTCACTTCCCAAGCGCTATTGGTTTAGCTGGGTGTGGGGACATGGCATTCTGGTTGTAGGCCTGCGTATTGTGGTTTGGTGGGAGGGGGCTCATTGATGATGGATGCTGCTTTCGCCTAAAAATCTGAGTCAGTAGGAGCCTGATTTGCCAGTGAGATTAAATTGCCTTTTTCCCCTCCTTCTCCTCTGTGGAAATTGCCAGGGCTTTGGAGTCATTTGCACAGATGAAAAGAATAAGTGTGACAAGAACAGGTCTTTATCCAGGAATATTGAATTAGAATTAGGTGTCACTTATTTATTTATCTATCCATCCATGTATCCATCCATTCATCCATCCCGCTCGCTGGTTCTGACCTTCTAATGAGCCTTCTTGATGATCTTCTCTGCATGTTAGCCTCATTAGGCGGCCTGAACAGGGATGTTCCTCCTTGGTGAATTAATTGGTTGTTTTGATCCCCCCCCCCATATGTCTATGCGTGAGTGTGTGTGCATGCGCGCATACACACACTAACATGAACAGACTTTTTTTGCTTCACAAATAGCTTCTCCTTGACAGCATCACAACATAATTAATAATGTCACTGTTTTTAATTCATGTAAATGTGTGTATTTATGGTCCAGGTCCATTTTAATGAACACACAATGCGCTAGATAATTATGTGCATCTAGCTGACCTTGCCTCTGAGATGAATAAGCTCTGAATAGATTTTTCCAGGGCATGCAATTTTGATGTCAGTACACTAGAATTATTCTTAATTTGTGTGTGTGTGTGTGTGTGTGTGTGTGTGTGTGTGTGTGTGTGAGTGTGAGAGAGAGAGAGAGACCAAAATGTATACTTCACTTGACCTTAGATGCTTAGTAGTTGAACTCGGTTGGGAGAGACAGAAAAACACTTCCCGCAGTAGCGGTGAAATATTGTAGCAGCTCAAAGATGGTAATAAATTGTGGGGGTCCTTATTGATGGCTGTGCTAAGTATTATTTAACCTTGTTTTAAAACGCTTGCCTCTATGCTGAGTGCCTTTTAACTCCCATCCATTTCACAGAGTCCTTTAAATATTGATGTGTGTATGGAATGGGTGAGCGTCTTCCAGAACATGTCCTTCGCTCTGCCTGGCAGCATGGATGCACCCAGAGATTTTTGCCTTGGTTGCCAGCCTGGCTCCTTGGGAGCCGAAGGCTTTGGTGTTCAATCTTTTGTCACGTCTTATGAAGTTACACATGATAACGTTTGTGAAGATGGACACTAGACCTCCTATGCTTCCTACGTGTAATAACTGCCTAGAGTGTGAAGCTAGGAGACAGAACGGTAGAGTTTCTGCTATGCTTCTCTTGGGGGGGTGTGTGTGTGTATGTGTGTGTGTGTTCCTGTCTTCTGTTTTATGTCAGATTATTTTTCATGTGAAATTAGTATTGCCTGATAGGATTCTTGTGTGTGGTGTAGCACTAAATGTCAGAGTAGTTTGAACAATGGGATATAAAGTGTGTTCTTTTACTATGTTGTTTAACCATAATCATTTTTTTTAAACAATTTTACAGCATGTATTCCAGATGCCATTTATTACTCAAAACAAAAACAAGAAGCTAACTATATAAAACTTCCTAGTACTGGTTGGCTTTGGTGTAATATTTTTGTGCTGTTAGTTTTTTTTTTTTTTTTTTTTNTTTTTTTTTTTTTTTTTTTTTTTTTTTTTTATTTTTTTTTTTTTTTTTTTTTTTTTTTTTTTTTTTTTTTTATGCAAGAGAAGTTGATTTGGCAGGTATGAACTTTTTCGTAAGTCATACAAGTTGCTCCTGTCCAAGGAGAGGCTTGTGTTTCTGGTCATGTGTGTGTTTGTCCTTCTGCACTTTCCCGTTGACCCACTTGTGATATGTCCATCCACAGCAGCAGCAGCTCCAAGCACAGCACCTCTCTCATGCAGCACATGGACCCCCTGTACAGCTGCCACCCCACACCTCAGGATTGCAGCCTCCCGGCATCCCGCCTGTGCCAGGCTCGGGTTCTGGCCTGCTTGCCCTTGGGGCTTTGGGCAGTCAGGCCCACCTGCCAGTGAAAGATGAGAAAAACCATCATGACCTGGAGCACAGAGGTGAGGAGCTGACACTGTATCACGGCTAAGGCCTTAACACTTTTCAAGTGTTTCCCAGTTTGTCTGAATGAAAAATGGGTTAAAGGTCCCCCTTTGCTTTAAGTTCTATTCTAAGTACATGTGTTCACAAGAGCTACACAAACATGTGTCAGTATAGATCATAATTAAATTGCAAATTTGTCCTTTTTTGTGTAATCAGAATATTTGTTTGTTTTTGTTTAATATTTGTTTTATTTTTGATAGTTGTATGGTGTGTGTATTAACTTATTTTTCTCTTTTTCCCCTTCTTGGCCAATCATCTTTTCATTCACCTGTGGCGATTCCAATGATAAAAGAACGGGAGTCTAGCACGGTGAGTTGGGATTTTGCCTGTTTCTCACTTTGTACATTTACATGAGTTGAGCTGCAAGTTTCTCTGTGATTAAGGGGACTTTGCACAGACATAAAGGGTTTCACGATTGGAATGCATTCTTGCACACACGTACAATATTGTTTTGAGTAGAAGAATGTGGAGTGGATAAGTTTTTGTTTAACAAGACTGCCATGTAATCCAGGTGGAAAATGACCTAAATCTCAGGGAACGGATTAGTGGTATTATAATTGCAGTGCAATTAAAATAGGCCAATTAAAATCAAGGATTTGTCCTGGTGGTGCTAGTCTTTCCTTTAAATGTTTGCCCTTCCTGTTTTATCTTCCAGTAAATATTTATGGCTACAAACATAGAATTGTTTTTTTTTCGTTCCCTAGACATATAAACGAGTTATTAGAACGGCTTAAATCTCCCTGATAAATTATGACGGCCCACAAGATTGCATTTCAATTGAACGGGCTCCGTGAATGGGTGCAGTCATGGCTGAAGAAATGAAACCCCTTTTAGTGATTAGCGGTGCTGCTCTACCCCCACCCCATCAGGGCTTCCTGTTGTCCTGGGTAATCTGATAGCCTGACTATGACTTTGGGAATTGAGTCACGTTACGCCTGCCTTTTAAGGTCAGGCCATTAGGCAGCGAGCGAGTCGGAGAGACAGTTGCCACCCCTGGGCCCAGGCAATTCTGGGCCTTTCCTTCTAAACTCTGTCTTTCCTGTCCACAATGGTCACATTCATCCACATATTTAGAGGATCTTGCACAGTTAGGACCTGGATTTTTTTTTTTCTTTTTTTTTTTTTTTTTGCTGGCCTAGGAGGTTACTGTAGAAGACTTCTTGAATGCTGTTCAGAAGGATTTGCTTTCTTTAGATCTACCACCCCAGTACTATCGAAAGACCTGTTTGACAGAACGCTGTCCAGCCTATGTGTGCCTCCTTACCCTCAAGCCGTTACAAATAAAATCTCTGAGCTAGTGAGCTGACTTCTGTGTACAGCACCTCATTTAGCCTTAGCTGGCTGTGGACATGGGGCCTACTACTCACGTTTGTGCCCTTAGGGGGGAGGTGAGGATAAGCAAACATGCTGTAGCTGCTCAATTCCTGCAAAGCTAGAAGTCCACCCTCCCCTTTTGGCAATAATGGTTCTGTGGTTGTTCTGGTTACAAACCTCATTTTATAGCACTGCTAAGCTGCATTTTGGTTGATCTGTCAATCCAGACAGTTTGTGCTCACTGCAAATGGGGGAAGTAAATCATGGTCGCGTATGTTGATTGTGTAGTGTGCTATAGGCTGTTAGATGTGGTCATTGAGTTTGAGAGAACTCCTCTTCTGGCCAGTGAGGGTGGTTTGCTCAGGTTCACTGTTGATTCCTGGGTTACTCTGTAGTTCATTGTGCTCCAGAGCTTCCCATCTGCCTTGCATGATCCCCCCCCCCCCCCCCCCCCCACCCCTCCCCCCCCCCCTCATTTTACCTCTCCNACCCCCCCCCCCCCCCAGCTCACACCCCTTGCAACCCCCAGGTTAACTCCGCGGCCCCAGGCGAGCACTTAACTGACACAGGATGTCACATCTGGAAATCTGTGAGCCACTGACATCCTGGGGCAGCTTCTGGGGGAGGTCAGAGACCACAGCTGTGCACTGCTGTTTTGGGGGCCCTCACCATGACACTGGAATTTCTGTCCCCTCTCGTTACAGAATAACTCAGTTTCGCCATCAGACAGCTTGCGCACTGCCAGCGAGAAGCATCGCGGGTCCTCAGAGTACAGTGTGGATTCCAAGAAGCGCAAGGTGGAAGAGAAGGACAGCATGAGCAGATATGTGAGTGGTGTTGGACTGGAAGGTTGTGGGTTGACAGTGTAGCTGAGCCCTGTCTGCAGTACCCTTCAGCAAAGATGCATAGCCTGCAGTGCCTAAGAGACATTTCCTGTCCCTTAAATCATTGGATCTGTCAGATGGTTTGCCTGAAAGCATTGGTTTAGTAGTGATGCATTAAACAAGTGTTTTAAATCTCTGGTCACCAGCTAGGCTAGATTTTTTTTTTTTTCTCTCTTCTTCTTCTCCCCCTCTTATGCCTTGGTTTCTCTGTACAGGACAGTGATGGCGATAAAAGCGATGACTTGGTGGTGGATGTGTCAAATGAGGTAATGGTGGCTTACACGTTATATGTATACAAATATTGTTGTGTTGTGTTGTGGTTAACTAAACCAAATTTAATCTCCTAAAAGATCTTTTTGAAAGCAAACAATAGTGGCCATTTGTGGTGTACATTGGTACCATAATTAGCAATTAGGAAACTGTTATTGTTATTATAATAGCATTCACATGCCAATGGCATTGAAATTTGCCTCATAGGATCCTGCCACTCCCCGGGTCAGTCCTGCACACTCCCCACCCGAGAATGGTCTGGACAAATCGCGTGTCCTGAAGAAGGATGCACCTAACAGCCCTGCATCTGTGGCGTCTTCTGGCAGCACACCTTCATCCAAAACCAAGGATCATGTCCATGTGAGAATAGTTATCTGATTTAGTTTGGGGAGCTGACTTACAGGTGGTTCTGATAGTTGGACAGGTGGTTGGGAATGGTTTTTGAGTTGTAGTACTCAACAGAGTCTGTACAGTGGGATGTATGCATGAGTAGGGAGCCCACTGCTTTCCCTTACTTTGTTAATCCTGCTGTACTTATTAGGGAATGCTGGCTATACACTAGTATATACCTATGGCAAAGTCAGTTGGGCTTCCTAATATCGTCTGTGGGCCTGTCCTGTCTGAGTTTTTGGCTTGGTAAAAGACTAAACTGAAAAGAGAGATAAAGACATTTCTGTCTTGCGAGTTTTTCTAAGAGATTTGTAGCTTTAAAGGAATAATGGTCTTTTAGAATTGCCTCAATTACTTTGATCTTATGCTGATTGCAGGGCTGCTTATCACTAGACGTAGCTTCTGCTGTTGAACTGTGCCATCTCCCCTACCCCTCAAATTCCCAATCAGAATGACAAGTCTTCCACACCTGGTCTCAAGTCCAATACACCCACTCCTCGCAACGATGCTCCCACCCCGGGCACAAGCACCACACCAGGTCTTCGGCCAATTCTAGGGAAGCCACCCGGCATGGAGGCACTAGGTACCAGCAGCTACACCTGAACTCATCCTACATTTTCATTCAGTTCTGTTTCCTTTGGAATGAAAAACTTCTCATGATCATTTTTGTCTTCTCCTCAGCAGCCCCTGCCCTGAGGACTCCCTTGTCTATTGCAGGGTCCTATGGGACTCCTTTTGCAATGATGGGACACCACGAAATGAACGGCTCCCTCACCAGCCCTGGAGTCTATGCTGGTTTGCATATCTCTCCTCAGATGAGTGCTGCTGCAGCAGCTGCATATGGCCGCACTCCCATGGTGAGAGGTCTCTCCATCCCTCCTTGGCTCTCTCTTTTGTCGTCTTTCTTTTTGTCTCTTTTCCTGTCAGTGAACATGGCATGTGCTGCTGGTGCCAAAACAAGCACTTACTGCTGTGAGCTTTGTTTCCTGTAACTCCTAGTCACTTCTGCATTAATTTATTTCAGCATTTTACCGTTTCAATATAGCTTTTAAATTTGTAGCACATGATAGAGTTGCAGCGCTAAGAGATACTGTTTAATAAAAAAGTGCTTTTGAAGTCGAGATGAGATTGGCTTCAGGGAACACATTTGTCCATAGAGCATCAGTGTTTTATTTCTCTTGGCAAACAATAATTTCCCTTGTAATAGGTGAGCAAAAGTGTAAAATGATGCTGTAGTGGAAGGACAAGTTAAATGTCTTATGTGCTGCATTAATTGCCACTCCATGCCCATTCAGTTCTGTTGACCTGCTGCTGGGTCTCATCTTTTGCCTTGTCTTGTGTTTTAGGTTGGGTTTGACCCTCATCCTCACATGAGAGCCCCAGGTCTCCCTGCAAGCCTCACCTCCATCTCTGGAGGAAAGCCGTAAGTCCCTGCCGAGCTCCACCTGGTCTCACTCACAGCCTGAGCCCTGGTGGACGTGGACATGTTCCACACTGCGGTGTGTATCAATGCTGTGGCACTGAATATGTGACTGAGCTCTGCTGTCGCATAGTCTAAACTCCGCTGCAGAGGGTCACACTGCACTTCAAATTCTGATTTAGACACTTGTGTGTAATTGTGCTAATTGACTTGATTGAACCACTTAAACCACAAGGGTCTCCATGTGTATGTGTGTGGGTTTTTGAAATGGAAATAACTGGAAAATAAAGAGGTTCTCCATCCCTGTTCCCTGATGCAGAGCATACTCATTCCATGTGAGCGCAGATGGACAGATGCAACCTGTGCCCTTCCCCCCTGATGCCCTGATTGGGCCTGGCATCCCACGGCACGCACGCCAGATCAACACGCTGAGCCATGGCGAGGTGGTGTGTGCCGTCACCATCAGCAACCCCACCCGACATGTCTACACTGGGGGCAAGGGCTGTGTCAAGATCTGGGACATCAGCCAGTCGGGCAGTAAGAGCCCCGTCTCCCAGCTGGACTGCTTGGTAAGCAACAGTACTGAAGGGGGTGGGGAGGGGGCATTCTGTTTTGTATTTCACTTATTCTTGTTAGCGCAACGAAAGGACACCAAGTTGAGAACCCTACATGTTGCACCCAATGTCCTCCTTGTCGCCTTGTAACAGAACAGGGACAACTACATTCGTTCGTGCAAGCTGCTGCCGGACGGACGTACGCTGATTGTGGGAGGGGAGGCCAGCACCCTGACCATCTGGGATCTGGCCTCTCAGACCCCTCGCATCAAGGCAGAGCTCACCTCCTCTGCGCCCGCCTGCTATGCCCTGGCAATCAGCCCTGATGCCAAGGTGTGCTTCTCCTGCTGCAGTGATGGCAACATCGCTGTGTGGGATCTCCATAATCAGACCCTCGTGAGGTGGGTAAAGATGGAAGAGGGGCTTCTTCAAGGGGGGAAATAGCAGTGAGCAGTGAATAAAGAAAACCTTTGTGGAAACCCTGCTTCTAACAGCACTGCTCTTGCATTGAAGGCAATTCCAAGGCCACACGGATGGTGCCAGCTGCATCGACATTTCTCATGATGGCACCAAACTGTGGACAGGTGGTCTGGACAACACAGTGCGCTCCTGGGACCTCAGAGAGGGACGACAGCTACAGCAGCATGACTTCACTTCCCAGGTAATATCCTTCGCTGTCCACTGAATGCCAGTCCACCAGGGGGATTTATGATCATTCAGCTGCGGTCAGGACAGGGTGTGTGGACTCATACAGACCTTGTCAGTGCGACTGATTCTGATTAATTGATTTATCTGACTGGGTGTGCCATTTCATTCAGATCTTCTCTCTGGGATACTGTCCGACGGGAGAGTGGCTGGCAGTGGGTATGGAGAGCAGCAATGTGGAGGTCCTTCATCATACCAAGCCTGACAAATACCAGCTGCACCTGCATGAGAGCTGTGTGCTTTCGCTCAAGTTTGCTTACTGTGGTGAGTGGCTATATGGAACTGGACCCCAGTCTTTAGTCATCATACCCCATTTTGATTGGGAAGCACACAGGACACGAGACTGATGTAGCATACAAAGTAGCTGAGCTCTAATATCCTCACCTTGTGTCCACATCTTCTGATAGGTTAACTTTTCTTATTGTGCTCTAAGTGTGTTTTTGATCTCTCTGTGAAGGTAAATGGTTTGTCAGCACTGGGAAAGACAATCTGCTGAATGCCTGGAGGACTCCCTATGGTGCCAGCATATTCCAGGTATGCCAGTCACTGCTCCTAGCCTGCAGGGGGGTGAGAGCCATGTACAGAATGCCTCAGTATCAGCAACACAGAGCTACAGCCTGCCACACTGTAGTAGAAGTGGTTGTGCAGCGGCTGCTGTGCCAGATCCCAGCTGCATGACGAAAGCAGAGCCAGTTAATGATGTTTAGCTCTTGAATAAGTAAGTTTGCTGTGAGCCTGAAAGTAGTGTTTTGGTAGCTGATAGTGAGTGTTGAAGAACCCACCTAATTGTTTGCCCTTGTATTCTGGGCTACATGGAGCTCTACAGTCCAGCAGCCTGATGACCTTCTGCACACTCTTGTTTACTTTTTCTACTAATTAGTTGTCTGGATACAGATTTATTGTCTGGTTTCTTGACAAGCCGGAACTTTGTCTCAATGGACACAGGACTGTATGCTTTAATACAGAATTAACAACTAATCCATTTCCTTTCACCCCCCCAACAGTCCAAGGAGTCCTCGTCGGTCTTGAGCTGCGACATCTCGGCCGATGACAAGTACATTGTCACGGGCTCTGGTGACAAAAAGGCGACAGTGTATGAAGTGATCTACTGAGTGCTATTGTGCCAGGCTGTTGTTTGATTGGAGCGCCCTGGAAGCTGCCTCCTTTGGGTCGTGGAGATGAGAACACAGACTGCAAGTGGCGGCACTGTGGTTGGTGCTGTCAGGCCCATTTAGGCTGGAGTGCATTCATCCAGATCTCATAGTTGCTCAGCACAGATCCTATGGCTCTAGAGAGGTAAATATTGTCCTGCAGTTTTTTTCTTCTAATTATTCTTTTCCTTGGATTGGGTTTTTAATTTTTATTTTTTTAAATGGAACAAGAACATTCTTTAATGCCGCTTGAAGTGGTGCTTTTTTTTTTTTTTTTTTTAAACTGCTCCCTGGAAGTCCTGTGAAAAGTGTAAATAGTGGAGTTATAAAAACATTTTATATAAATATATAAACATATATTTTCTTGTCCCTGTACCCTTGTGATTTTTGTTTGCTTCCTCTTGAAACTCTGTACTTGCAGGGGATGAAGCTAGTTTTTTTTTTTTTTTTTTTTTGCGTTTTGTTTTTTGAAAGGGTTATTTCTGCTCTTGAAGAACATGTTTCTTGTTAACCTTCACTAATTATCAAATTTTAATTTTTTGCTGNTTTTTTTTTTTTTTTTTTTTTTTTTGCGTTTTGTTTTTTGAAAGGGTTATTTCTGCTCTTGAAGAACATGTTTCTTGTTAACCTTCACTAATTATCAAATTTTAATTTTTTGCTGGAATTCTTCTGGAGTTTTTTTCTTTTTTTCCTTTGAGGAAATACTTCAGTATTTCTTTTGGACATCAAGCAGCGGAGTTGTGGAACTGGAAGCAGGATGATTCAGAGACTGATCCAGAACATTCTGGGAGGACTAGATGGTGATGGAGATTTGTACAGAAAATCTTTTTACATTTTGGGGGTAAAAAAACTGATGCATCTGTGCCCTTTTGCCCAATATCTTGTACTTTTTGATTAGTGAGAAGTACAGTGTTTATTGTAACAAAGTTCTTCCCTTTTGTCCTGCTGGAATTGTAGAACAAGATGCTCAATGCATTGACTGAACCTTTAGCTCTGTGTGTGTGTGTGTGTGTGTGTGTGTGTGTGTGTGTGTGTGTGTGTGTGTGTGTGTGTGTGTGTGTGTGTGTGTGTGTGTGTGTGTGCACGCACATGCGCCTGAGTGCTGTGATTGTACCCACCCTCCTTAGGCCCTCACCACACGACTGGTGATTTTTCTGTGCCTGGAGCCAGAGTATTGATGCTGGCTGTGGCAGGTGCATTAAGCAGGGTAAACCCACAGAGAGTCTTGCTACAGGCATCCACATTTGAGCTCAAAACTATGGACAAGTCTGAGATTGAGGAGTTCAGCAACAAGACTGTGGCTTTTGGGCCCTTTTCCCCCTCCCTTCTGTTGGAACTGGGTCTCACTTCTCTCAAACTCACACCAAAGTATGTAGCAAACAGTCAGCACTGAAAGTATGTACAGCTGTTAATTCAATAGTTTTTTTTTTTCTTTTTTTTGTAAAAAAAGGGGGGGTGGGGGCATGATCTAACTTGGTGTTTTAAAAAAAAAAAAAATTAGGTCTGGGCTCAGTAAAGTCTTCAAAGGCAAAGGATGGGTTGCAAAAACCAAAATATATTGTAGTAAGACATTTTCCATAGATGTTGAAATTATGTACTTCACTGGATAGTTTACTCATAATGGTATGTAAAGATTTAGGCATATTTTGTAAAATGTAAGTTTGGAATAAAGGCTACAGTTGTATAAGAATAACTGTATGAAAGTAACCATTTTAAAAGAATGTGTGTAAATAAAAGTATTGATTTTGTATTTGATCTTTATTGTAAGCAGTGACTTCTTAAAAGTATGCAGTATGGTTTCTCGGCTTGGAAGGGTTGCGAATCCCTGATGTACATTATAACAAAATAATATTTAATTCCACTGGGTATTTCAGTGTAGCTACTTTCTGACCCCAAAATTTCATTGCTTTGGAAAGTTCAAGAAAGTCAATAGAAACCAGAGATGTATGGCTGAACTAGAGCAGGAAAAAAAAAGAAATGTGCGGGGGTTTTTTTTTTTTTTTTTTTTTTTTTTTTTTTT
>UFQX01000460.1:312805-337504 GCA_900497675.1 Arapaima gigas | reverse complement strand
AACCCCCCCCCCCCCCACACACACACACACGTTTCTCATTCCTTCTGCCTCCAGTGCTGATAAAACAAATAAATAACCCCCCTCCAGTTAATCAGAGTGGCAGCATTGTGGGTGACAGCAGACCGCTGGGTTTAGCTCAGATGGCTTAGTGTGTTTGCTTGGCTTTTGTTCTCAATCGCTGACATGACGGAGCGATTCCCCCAGCTAAAAACAAAACAGAACGCTCCACTTATATGCGCAACATGTTCCCTTGCGACTCCCTCGGTGCTTAGGAACAGATGGCTTAGAGAGGCACAGGGGGCCACTGTCAGCTGCGCCCCACTCTACTCCTCCTCCTCCTCCTCATTCGCCTCCCCCTCTTAGTGACACTGCGCCGGGTGGGGGGGGCCCTATTCCTGCCTCCCATGGCTCTGAACTGTGGCTGTTCTCCCATCACCAGTCATTACTGAAGTGGGAGTGAGAATTGATCCTGGTCATCGCTGCCTCTGCTCTCCTCCCCCATCTCTCACCAGATATCATTAGCCCCTCTTATGTGTCCTCCTCTTTTCCAGTGTGAAGTCCTTTGACCTAAATGGCCTCTTTTGTTCCCAGCTGTTACACAGGTTCTGCATGGCTCTGGTGAGCTACACCCAAAGAGAGATAATGAGAACCTTGCCACTTCCAACAGATGAGACAAGATGACGCCTACCTGCCTTTTTGTTATTATAAGAGAGCCAGTTAATAGCACCTGTGTCAGTAGCAATGTCATTACCTGTAAAATGTAAACTAACATTGTGTGCAATTCCTTGCCAGCCTAGCAAGGGTAATTTGTTCCAGAACAATCCTTTCTGAGAAGAATTCCCGTAAGTTCAAAACACGACTGCCATTAGTTTCAATGGTAAAAGTTCCTGAGCCACAAAACCGAAATGCATCTATGCTAAAATATTACACAATAACTCTAAAATGGGCAGTTACTTCAGTAGTTTACATTAGTTATCACGGAATGTGTAACAACACACAAAAAAAGTTTCCCTTCGTTTACTCTGTGAAACTGTAGGGTTGTTTGCCTTTATTCTCTCAGCTCTGCTCTAGCTATTACATACAGTGCGCTTAACACATGCTCACATACTCATGATGCTTAATGGTTGCGTATTAATACAACCTTTAATGCGAAAAAGAGAACAATAGACGCAAATCAATGGAAATAATTGAAATGAATTCACTTTCTGAACAAGTCGACAGCATTTCAGTAGCCCGTGGTTATAATAAGTGAAACTAACAAACAAGGGGTAACGGAGGCTCTTGGGACATGTACAAAATCCAAATTCAGGACTAAATGAAAAGAAACGTAAGCCAACACAGGATTATTAAATAAAATGTATCATCAAAGTCAAAGCAAATACCTGAACTGTATTTGCTCTACCTACAGTTACCAATAAAATGGCTACCTTGACATATTTAAGTGGGATATTAAAAAGCATAACATTTTTAAAATAATGCTTAAAATGATTTAATAATTAACTCCTTTATAATGTACAAAGAAGTTTACTGTTTCTTATACACGATGATGTCTTTTTTTTTTGCTTATGATAAAATGTATTTTCATAGTATTTTATATTATATGTAATATAATGAGATGCTACTGAAAACAATATATATGTATATGCTTAAGTAGTTACATCCTAGGATTCTGTGGCCATGGATTGTTCCCGTAAAGAGCAAACATAGAGTAAATGCTGTGGTAAAACCTCTGACTACTTGTCTGAAATTCTCAGCATAAGCAAAAAGATTTCCACACACCTGCTGTTTGGTTGTGATAAGAAGATATAGAAGCGGCACTCGTACTGATAACTGTCCAGAACAATTGCAGATATGCAAACAGAGGCACATTATGAGCATAAAGATATGAAGCTGTTACAGGAAGGTTAAGGGCATGGCTCTATAATCTGAAGGTTATAGGTATGAATCTGACCTGCTGCTGTGTTGCCCTTGATCAAGGTACTTACCCTGAATTACTCCACTAAAATCTCTGGCTGTGTAAATGGGCCAAATATCATAAGTAGCTTTGGATAAAAGCATCGAGTTAATAATATTTTGTCCGTATGCTTTAACAATTAACCTTAGTATTGATTAGTCTAGACTTTAAACCATGTTGGCAGTTTGTGTGGTTATTTAGACATTGATTTAAGCACGGCTGCCAAACCGGATAAGTGGAGATACTTTTTATAATTATTCATTGTTGTAACCGTCTCCTACGTTATGAAGGTCAATATGAATTTTTCAGTTTAAAAATATGAAACCCAGAGCGAAAAAAAAAAGTACTGTGTGGTGTATGGGAGATGTCTTGGTGAAGTTTGTGTGTACTCATTATTTGCCTCTTACAAGCAGCTCCAGTGAAGAGTCAAATGAGATTTTTTTTTAAAAGAGCAGATCAAAAAAAAAAAAGAGGTGACTGAAAGGAAGCTTAGCAGTCCTTGTGTGGCGGACAACAGCAGCCTTACTGGGCACAACTCCATCCGTCACGACGCAGCTCTTCTTAAGCTCTGTTGAGCCTGTGGATCGATATGTGAGTAGCTTTGCTCTGACTTGGCGGGGGGGGGGGGTGTTTGGCGCGACACCTCTGGTGACACAAACAATCTGGCACTGTGTCCCACACACGGGACCCAGAAAAGAGAAGGACAAGAGGGACCAGACTGAGGAAGATGTTCTTTGCTGAAAAAGCTAATTTATTTAAAGGTCACAGTGGTGAGAGCAGACCTGGTGCTTTGGCATTCCATGGAAATCAGTTTCACCGCGTTTTGTATATTTTAGTCCTGGGCAAACGGAAGATATGGAAGCATTCAAATGTACTTTGTTCTTCAAAAACTGGCCAGACAACCTGGGGCTGACAGCTGAGTATATGAGTTCATCTGCTGTTAATTGCAAATCCTTTAAAAAATGTAATATTTTCCAGTCTCATACTATCATAAATCATTTTTGCAGTGTAACATTTGCATTCGATAGTCCCTAAAAGGAACTAGATATATTCCATGATTAGAGAAGAGGTCTTGTACAATAATGCCTTGTGGAGACTTTTATTGCACCTTTACGTATGCAAATGGTGAGGGTGCAAATTATGTTCAACACACAGTAACACTTGCTTTAGAAACAAACCTCAGCATCTTTACCCCCCTCCCCACATACACACTCAACTGTAACCTTGTCTAACCCCTCAGTCCTCCCCCTTCTCCCTGTGGTTTACCTAGTGCAACCCTCCTTACACTGTCAGGTTGATGTCACAGGGTAAATATCAGAGATGGAAATGGTGTATGACACCATCTCGGGAGTGGCTCAGAACACACACAGTGAAAATTTACGCCACATACAGTCAACCCCAGAATTATTGGCACCCTTCAAGAATGAACAAAATTAAAATATTAGACACATAAAATGGGTGACATTTTGGGCTTAAACATATGGGCATCCGTATAATTTTATTTTAGCAAACAGTTTTCTTGAGTAGCACAATTTTTTCTCTGCAAAACATAGGTTTCAAAATTATTGGCGACCCTACAATTAATATTTGGTGCAGAGAGGATAACAGCACCGAGCCTCTGTTGAAGTTCGAGAACACTTGTAGAGGCATTTTGGACCACTCCTCCATGCAGAACACTTTGAGTTCCTTTATATTCTTAGGTCTGCGCTTGTCCACTGCCCTCTTCAATTCAAATCACGGGTTTTCAATAGGATTCAAGCTCGGAGACTCAGACCTGAAGATTCTGTGCTGGGTTTATTTTTGGAGTTGTTTATCTCTATGCCCCTCATCTCAGTATATCATGAATATTCACGAACTCTATTTTGCAGTGCAGGATGGTCAAAGATGCTGTTAACCCATGGGCAGCCTCGGACTGTTGATCTGGGTCTGAGCATTCGGCCCAGTGGATGAATACATACTTTGTGCAGGTTAACTGAAATGTAAATGAGCTGCAGTGTGGTTTCTGGCTCTGTATAAACAGATTGCAGTGTAGGTGTGTGTGCCAGGTAAACAAGCCCAGCCGACACGCAGATTAGCCCCACAAAGGCTTATAAACAAAACGCTCAGTCTTTAAGCAAGGACAAATAGTGAGGGATTAACCCTAACGCCTTAGCGATCAAACACTGCAGGGCCTGACTGGAGAGGAAGAAAAATCCCAAAAGTTAATGGGCTTGGCTGTGATGGCTTTGCAGTTAACTTTTATTTAAGCAGATGAGCACCTTGATACAAACTTCCTGCTACGCCCGCTGTGCTGTGCTGTCCACGGTGGCAGGGGAATGTCAAAGATTTAGCAACTAGATGTTTAGTGCATTTTCTGTCGATTGCTAAGAACTGCAGTTTTAGTGAAAAGCACGCAATGAAGATGCCTCGCTTCTACAAAGACCTCACACGCTCAGTTTTAAGCCCGCTGAGCCAAATCGAGTCCACTGTGAGGATGACGTTGTTCCGCGGAGGCAAGGCGAGTGGTTCCTCCCAAGCTGGAGGCTTGGATCTTCAGCTCCGCAAACTAGTCAGAGTACTTTCTGGGAGACGTCGTGTTATCGTCTGTCAACAGGAGGCCGAGTACCGCTTAGCGTGGACGGGAGAAGCTATAAGCAGATTGCTCGTGATCAAATCTAGCTTGGGAAATTTCGACAATCGTGACAATTTACTCGTTTTTGGTTTTACGGAAGTTTACGGACGTCGTTGTTCTTGGTTAGTTAGTAGCGTAAAAAGAGGGCAAGTTGCTGATCCCGAAGATTATTTAACACGACTAACTGGCTTATAGGCACTAAGCAGTAGTAGACGGCATTTGTTTAAATAAAATGGGTTTGTTTTCATCTGATAGGTTGTTTGATTTACGTTTCTTATTGTCTGAGAATCATTTTACTTCTTTTCTAATTAAAAATGTTAGTATGCGTTTTCTTTCTGTATTAATGTGTCTATTATTATGCATTGCAAGGTGCCCTGTTATGAAAGCTTGAGCTAATCATTTTATTTCTGCAGTGCCTTCTTCGGAGCTCGAGGCTTATTTTCCCGCCATTATTATTCGCCTGTAACTAGAACACGTTCAGAACATTCAGATGTTCTCACAACTGGGCTGCAGAGTCAACACACAGGGATGTGCTGAAGAATGGGTGTCGCCTTTTCTCCAATTACACTCCGGGTAAACAGGTTGTGGTGCACCTGCCAACACATTTAAATCGGCCGAGCCAAGCAAACGAATCTGATCTTACGTCACGCGTGACAGAGAATTGTCGGAATAATTATCTGCGGATTGTGTTTCAAGCGGTTCCGAGCCGAGATTCCTGTCACTGCGGCCTCTGCCCAATTTGCGGAACAGTGTCTGGTCCCCTGACTGCTGCGCAGAAGCTTAGCTTGGGTCTTCATGGCAACAGCATATGATATCTGTCTCTTATGGTAAGTTCGTCCACTTTGTACCATGTCTTTCTCATTGTGCTGCATTTATTATAGTGTATGTGGTCAGTTTATAGAAATCACAAACCGGGGACCTAAAATGATTTCCGGGACCACTTACAGGAAAATGGCTGCAAAGCCATTGTGTTCTTTGCAGGTATATAAGATGCCATGTGAGTTGAGTTGCCCTGCAACGAGTCCACTGAGCTTTGCCTTTCAAGGTTCAGTGTTCACATTGTTGTCATTCTATACTTCTATACATTCTATACAGTTTCGTACGAGAGAGGACAAAATGCAGTTTCTCCTGGACCACAGTGCACAATGTACTACAGAGACAAACTCAGAAAAGACAGACAAATTGAGACACATTGATGAATAGAAATAGATACATAGCCATAGATAGTAGTTAAGTGGATAAATACTAGACAAGAGGATGATAGATAGATAGATAGATAGATAGATAGATAGATAGGATAAGCAACTAAAAAATACATTATGAGTTAGAAATACCAATACATAGAGTCAGTAGTGACAGTGGAGATGATACTGTGGGAGGTGGTGATCAGCTCTGATCCTGATGACTGCTATGTGGTATTTAGCTGACATTTTTATCCAAAGTAACTTACTGTGCATAATTTCCAGGTTATACACCACACCAGTGTCACACATACTATGAACAGCTTAAAGCCACCTGAGACGCATATCTTGAGGGCAGGAGGAAACCAGAGCCCCAAGGAGGAACCTAGATGAACACAGAGAGACTGTGCAGAGTCCACACACACTGACCTGGGGTGGAACCTACACGTGAGTCCACTGTGCAGGAGCTGTGAGACAGTAGTGCTGTCTTTAGTAGTGATGAATGTTATTTATTTTTACGTTGGTTGTTTGCACGTTTGAACTGGCAAACACGGCTAAAATGACATGTTCGAACTATCTTCAGTGACGTTTGCTGGTGTAGAGGATTCTTAGCCGAATCTTCTGTCTGCAACAGGTTACAATTTCACCCAAAAAATTTCCAGGGTGAAACAGCTGCAGTTTCTATGCCTCTAACTGTTGTGCCAGCCACTGTCCAGCATGGTCCTCTTTTGTGTCTCGTGCAGTGGAAACATTCAACGCCCCCGAACAGGCGTGCACTGGGAGTCCGTGCTAAGAGAGCTTGCACGTGTGCTGAAACCGGCCCCTCGTGTAGGGGATCTTTTTTCAGTTTTGACAGCTAACCCCGACTCATTCGCTCGTACGGACAAAAACGGCAAGGGCGACGGCCACGTATGTCCCCTGTCTCCTGTCGATGGTGGTGTGGCTCATCTCACTGCCTGGATTAAACAGCCCTTTAAGGTCTCAGTGGTTGAAATCCATCAATATCTGCAGCAGTGGCCTTCTGCAGTGCGCAGTGCTCGAGGAGTAGCTCTGTGCAGGATCAGTTAGCGAGCTGAACTCCCCCGCTGCTTATTGGTGCTGCTCCCGATAAGGCTGCGAACGAGTGGGTTTGAAATATTTGTCCCCTGCGCTTCCACGAGTGCAGTTCTCTTCACTTTGGTACTTCTCTGTATTATGCAGGCGTGCTGAGCTGCACTCTAATCCTCTCAAAAGCCGTAATCCTGGGCAGGAACTGTGGAGTAGTGGTTAAGGAGCTGGATTCCTAACCATCAGGTTGGGGGTTCAAATCCCATGAGTGGCACTTGTTCTAGTGTAGGTACTTAGCCAGAAATGCTTTCACATTTTATATTGCGGTGTCTGCTTGGCTGGTGAGTATTGAAACACACACATCCCTGATTGGGAAAAATACTGCCTTTTATTGGTGGGTTACTCTTGTTATAATATGTAAGGCTGTGGTTACATTTTGCTGGCTGAAGGAGAAATAATACAAGACATCATCAGGTTACAGACCTGTGGCCTTAACCGCTATGCTGTCTGCAATCCATCTCTGCCCTCATTAGTGTCTTGTGCCGATTTGTCACTTGGCATCACAGAGTAGGCGCAAGGTTGCTATTTCTATGAATGATGGAAAACTTGATTTTGTCGACAGAAAGTTTGAAAAATACTTTCATTAACTGCTTATCCTGGTCAGGCTCACAGCGCTGCAGAGCCAATCCTCGAAACGCCGGGCATTAGGCTGGAGCGAGGGGGCACTCTGGGTGGGACACGGGATTCCCACACGCAAACACGAACAAAGCGATTTTCTGAGATCGATTAACCCGAAACACATGTCTTTGGATTATGGGAGGGAACTGGAGCACACGGAGGGAACCCACACAGACATGGGGAAAACATGCAAACTCTACCCAGGCTGAGCTGAGCTGGATTCCAATCCACATCAAAACAGCCCAGGAGCTGTGAGGCAGCAGGTCCAGCCGCTGTTCCACCATGCCGCCCCGTTTGTCGAATACAGCACTGTGAAAAAGAAGGAACCCCAGCTCACCTGTTTTACATGTTAACACATAACAAACACTCATCTAACAGTAGATTAATCTCCCCAGCCATTGTTATTGTCATGCTACCCATGATTTATTCAGCCGTAAATAAGCGGGCATACAGAAGCCATGTGTGAAAAGGTAAGTGCGCCCCACGATTCAGCAGCTTGCAGACCCCCCTTTAGCAGCAATAACTTGTCTTAATTGTTTGCCCTATAATTTTATTGGTCTCCTGAACGCAGGAGTTCATGGGAGTTTATTTTCCCCTAGAAACTCAATCTTATTGTTTTTATTGTTTGAGAGTATTTGGCTTTGTGCAGATCTGCTAAGGGCCCCCCGCAACGTGTCGGTGTGGTTAAGGCGTTGACGTTGACTTAGCATCACAAAAAACCTGATTTTTTTTCTCTTTTTCAGCTATTTAGCTGTAGATTTAGTGGTGTTTTAAGACTGTCACCCTGTTGTATGGTCCACTTTCATCCAAGCAGTGTTATTCACCAAGTGAGGACTAATATATTCACTGCTGGGATCTGGACTAGGTGAGAAATAATTATACCCTTATTGAGAATTAAAAGAAGTTGGACTTTCTTTTTCACATTGCTGTAAATCTTTAACACTTGGAACAGGTGTTTGTTTTGACTGGTAACCTGCTGGCTCTCAGTTTTCTGTCGGCATCCCACAGCAGCACAGACACCTTTGTTTTCTTCCACACATAGATCCTTTAAAAAATATGTTAGGGAATATTCATGTTTTCACACAACTGCCCGGAAGCGTTGTGCCTGTCAAGGTGTCGCCTTCGCCTTCGAGCAAAAACAAAAGCCGCGTATGGATGAAAGGCCAGAGGGAGGCGGGCAGTCTCGCGTAGCGTGCCCCCCGCTCTCAGGCCGCAGATTAAAGCCGGGGAAACGTTACGGCGAACCCAGTAATTGCCCTGGTGTCTCCCGCAGACAAATCCTCCAACAGATCTTCAAGAGGCAGTCAAGGATTCTTCAAGGCTGCAGCAAATTGTATGGCCTTTTCTAGGAAACTACCAATCGCTGGATATTATGAGCCTTCTGTGCGGGCCTAGTCATAATAACAGGTCGCCCCTCGTATAATGGAGTGCTGCCACAAAATGGCTTTTTTGTGAAGGCAGTTAAATGGAAAATTGCCGTCCCCGGCTCCTTTCTTTCCCTTCCCCCTTGTTTTGTTCTTGCTTCCATTTTGTATTATTTATTTGCGCATTGTTTTATTATTATAAGTAGGGACGAAGGCGCACCCACTCCAAGCTGGCTTTGTTCACTCAGTGCTGACTGTTGCACCAGTGATTGCGACCTTTCACTCCAGAAGAGCACTAGAAGTCTCCATCGGCCTGTTTGCGCCTCACAAAGTTTGCAAGTAGTTAATGAGCTGCTCGCCTTGCTTGTAACAGGGGGTGTGTCAAAAATTAATGGAGGCTTTTGTCAGCGTCCCCTGTAGCCCCCTCTTTCTCCCACAGTCACCCCCCCCCCCCCCTTTGTTCATGAGGTACCTGCTTGGCACTTTAATCCACATAGGGGGTGCGGGAGCCGCAGGGGGGAGTGAAGCGGCGGTGGGGTGGGGGGTGGAGGTGTGGTGTTTTGGTGTGTGTGTACGGGGGGGGGAGTGGGGTCTGTGCTCTGAGCGACGCTCGCTGTCGGTTCAGTCATGTTTAGGAATCGGCCTTTTTACGAGAACAAAGGAAATTAATTGGTGGTTTAGGCCTAATGAGACGGCTGTGAAAATTAACAGGCCTCATCAACAGAAACAAACAGAATCCTTCAGCGGATTGTCGGGGATCATTGCTCTGACTAAGCTTGCGCCGCAGTAATAAATTGCGGGTCAGAAGAGACCATCTGTGCTTCTATAAAACCACCACCGAGCGAAGGGGGAAGGAATGAGGTCTCACTGGACAAGACGATGATTAAGGAAAAGAGAAAAGGAGGAAGGAAAATAAGCCGAGATAAAGCCGACATAAAGCCCAAATTCCCCATTTTTTTATTCATCGACCCTCAGCATGACACCACTGTCCAACTATGGCAAGGAGGGGGGATAAAACCCCTTTCATTTGCATATGAAAAGGCTAAGGGCTTCGCAATATACATCCAGAAAGCAAGAGAGCTCTGATTTCAAGGGACATTTAGCCTCTATTCAGGGAGGCACAAAGGGCGGCTGTGGGGCAGCGGCAGAGGGTCCGGCCTGATTAGGCGGCAGGACCCGGCACCGCGGAGCTGTCCCAGACCTCATTTGTTCCCTCTGTTTACTTAAGCCTCCTCCTTCTCCCACTGAGGATTTGTATTTCTGGGATGGGTGAGTAGGTCTGACACTCCAGAACATGGCTGAGGGGGATGGGGTGAGAGGTGACAGCAGGGGGCAACGAGAAACAGCAAAGAAAGATTTTTCTCTCCCCGTTTAAAAAAATGAAAAAAAAAAAAACGTGATCAATCAGGATAATTGGATGATCCCTTTACGACATCCTCAAGTGACCAATGGGGGGGCTTTTATGGGGGTTTTGTGTGTGTGTGTGTGTGTGTGTGTGTGTGTGTGTGTGTGTGTTATGGCTATTGTGATGTTTCCATGTAGTAAATATATTTTAACTTGAGATTAACCTTGCATTACAGTAAAACTATATGACATTTGTATTTATTTAGTTCAAATATATGAAATATCCACAAAACTTACAAAAAAAAACATTTTTGTTTTTTGAATTCACATTTTTGTACTGAATCCTTAGAAAGAATTTACTGGCATGTCTCCATGTTGTAAAACTTACTGTTTTTCAGGTGAGATTGAAAAAATTTCTTAAATTACAGTGAGTGTGTGTGAAATCTCCAGAATATATACATATATGTGTGTGTGTGTGTGTGTGTGTGTGTGTGTATGTGTTTGTGTCTGCAGACATCCCTCCCCCTCAATCCCCAGGCTCTTGCCAGCAGGTTAACTGCGAAGGCCTCTGTCATCTCCCACATCAGCCTTTCCAGCAGCTCTGTGTGCTTCTCTGCAGCCTTATTGGTTTCTTTCACTGGCGGCCAGATAAACCACTCGCCGCCTTGGCGCTCGGTGAGAGGGGCTCAGGCCGAGGGGTGTCTGTGTGATGTTTAGCTGTCTTAGCTAGATAAGGAAACGTTTGATGAAGTACAGCGGGACTTAGGACCCCTAATCTGATTGTGCCCACTCCGCCCAAATGACTTGGAGATATTCTGTTTGTCTGTGGGGAGCCGTAATTACATAGGAGGATTAGGAGGCAGGAAGCCACTCGGAGTTCCTGCGGCAGGGTAGCGGAGCCGCCCGGACAGGGGCGGCGTGAAGCTCTCGTTGATATATTGGTGCCGGATCTTGGTGGTGCTTAATCTGGGAGCTGGAAGGCATCTGTGCCTTCTGCACACGCGCACACGCACACACACACACACACACACACACACACACACACACACACACACACAGAAGAGCACTCATAGCCAGGGGATTGTTCTGAATTATTTTACACCTAGGCTCACACCCGCAGTCTGAATGCCAGTGCTGGAGAGGGGCAGCACAAATCTGTTTTGCACCAGGACTGCAAGATACTGTTGAAGTTCAAATTAAGGAAACACAACAGATTAGTACAGCTAAGAGAACATCAGGTGTCCAGTTCAGTGTCAGATAAAGTGTAACATGAGTAATCGGGTAATCCAGTCAGTCCTATTGATCCAAAGGTAGTGCTCATAATGAATCATAAAATATTATGGCCATAATTACACAATCTACTGGTACCGTGCAATGTCACTCAGTGTATTTTTAAATAGTTGCACCATCTTTGCAGTATAAAACAAAAGTCAAACAACCCTTCAGTCAGTTCATCCTGTAAATGTTTATCCAGTATAGTGCTGTACTGGTGAAGCATCTATCCTGGAGCCACAGGGTGTGAGGCAAGGTACATGCTGGATGGGATACCAGTGCATCTCACACACACACACACACACACACACACGCAATTTGTCATAAAATTCTGTTACACATGTTCTGATAGTACATTACCATGGCAAATGAAAGACTAGATGCTCGTTCCTGCTCATGTACAGTGTGCTGTGTACAGTCAGTCACACTGTGATCCTGAAACTAACACATCATCACTGTCTCATTTTTGCGGCTGGCGTCATGGTCCTGTACTCGAAAAGGGTTTGGCTCACGCTGAGATGCTGTCATTTTGTAACTCATTCCAGACTTGGTTGTATATAATAGTTCTTGTTTCTATTTTCATAATGTTTTAAGGTGATTTACTGCATATTCGTATTCTATTTAAGGGCAGCACGGTTTTGTCGACGTGTGTTTATTTGGGCTGGAAAGACTCAGGGTGAAACCAGTTTCCTTCTGCATGCCTCCCTGTTGCTCGGGAATCTCTTACTTTCCTGAAACATATTAGTGCCGTTTACCACCAACATGATGGAAATAATCTTTATACTTTGCAGCACCGCCGGAAGCATGACTAAATCTGCTTTGTCTTCAGGGAACGTACGCATTTTATGGCTTTTTTCCAGAACCTTCTTGTTTTGTGTACAATAAAAATGACTGTTTGATCGTGTCAATCAAGCATGATGTCGCACAGCCAAAGATAACACGAGCCTGTTCTTGTCAGGCTGTAAAAATGCCACAGTATCAACAAGGCCAGACGCTCAAGGACCCAGTGGGCGGACTGTGGTGGTTATTTTTAACATTCAAAGAAACACGGTGGGTTTTGGATTAAAGGCCGGGGACAATACCTCATCCAAACACGACTCCTGATGCAGACAGGGACGTCTGCGCGTTTAGTGCTGTCTACAGACACGGGATGTTTCTCAGAACATTGTGGCCAGAGAACATAAATACCACGTAGTGGTTTATTATTTTTTTTTATTTTATTACTTCTTATCTCTGACGCCTGAAATGATTCCACTTGAGTAATGTCTACTCGGTCACACGGTCAGCCCCCCTGCCTCATTAGCCCAGTCCCGCCCTCTGTGCACCTGTCCTGTTATCTCCCCCCTTCAGCCACGGCTGGCTCCTTCTGCCAAGGCCTCGCCCAGGAAATCCATAAATATAGATTAGTTGTTTACAATGTAATTGAAAGTGTCAGTTATGAGGCCCTATCTGATACAGGCAATAATAGCAGACGGCAATGTCGGGGGTCTCCGGGGATCCATCGGTGCAGAGAGGGAGGAGTTCGCAGCTCACATCAATGAGTCACGTCACAGCGCCCTACCGGCGTGCAGTATGCTACCTGTTTATAAAACAGCTGCACATTTTTTCCACTGTGCCAGGCAAGATTTTGGCTCAAAAAAGCCAGAAGCCATCAGACTGGAAGCCCCCCCCCCCCCCTTCTGTGTTTCCGCTTCATTCTCTTGGCATCTTAGTGTTCCGGAACGTTTTTGTATTTTGGTCTGTGCCACAACAGAAGCCAATTCAACGCGACTAAACAATATTGTTGTCTCGTAATTCAGATTCATTTAGCAAACACCTTCCTCGAAGACAACACACGGCGATCGCATTGCTGTATTTAGTTCACACCTTTGTTCCAGGAGATGTACACTGCTAGACACACCACTCTAAACTCCCTGCAGTCATTCTCACTAGGAACTTGAGTGATGCAATACACACACCGCCACACAAAAGGGCAAGTTAGAGTGACCAGTTCACCTGAAACGCATGCCTTTGGATTGTGGTGGTGAAACGTGAGCACAGGTGGAACGTGCAATCTCCATTCAAACAGGGATCAAACCCATGTCCCGTCCTACAGCCCAGGTGTTGTGAGACACCAGCGCTTCCGTCCTCACTGGCACGTGGATCACCTTCAGTCTGGTTGTGAAGGAGGCACCTCAAACCGCCCTGAAGTGATTTTCCACATTTTGGTCACCCTGGGTTCAGTTACTAGGTGTGTATGAGGAGCACGTCACTGACCGGGCAAGCCGCTGGTGTTTATCAGCAATCTAGCTCCGTGAAGCCATGCACCACTGGTTTGTCAGATTCCTGCTTTTCTCGAGGATTTGGATGCAATCTTACACAGCCCTCATGTTCCAGCACAACCAATGAATGACCTAAAAATCCAAATTTTTCCACATCTAGCCCCTTGGGGTCCCCCTGCCAGCCATCCTTCAGCAGGATGACAGCGGCTGCCCGCTGTTACTTTAATCGATTGCTAATGGATTCAATTTGGTGAAGGAGCAGCTGCAGGAGAGCTGGTCCTGCGGGCATCCCAAGTGGAAATGTCATATGCAGCTGCACCAGCCACCCCGCGGTGCCAGGGATGACCGGCCTGCCTTTCTAGAGGGTAGGACACTGACACACGATTTTCCAGGGCTGACTTTGCCATGACCTCTCATACCTTCCTTCCTCATTTTCTTTACTCTTCGTCTCAGTGGACATAGTTCCCATCCTACCACCCTGCTCAAAAATCACCAGAGAAACACCTGTTTTACATTACAGTCTACAGAGCCTGGCTCTTCGCAACACTATAAACAGTCACTCTGCGGGGCAGAGTACAGCGCTCAAGGTGGCTCTTCATATCTCCTTTATGGAAGACAACCGCACATGGGAAGCGTTTACAGGCCCAGCACCTCACATCCTGTCATTCAGATCCTATTTGTGGTCATCACCTCTCGGTGACTGAGAAAGCCATATTTATTTTTTGGCTGAATCGTATTTTGCTCCACTTTTGCAGAATTGCACCATTCTAACAAGGACAAGGGCAGCAGACGAGCTGTGCGGCTCAGTATCAGTGTTGTGCGGATCTCCACTGACAAGATCATATCCAGCAAACTATCGAGAAAGATGAGAGGAGGGCGGCTGAGGTGCGACCTTGATTTGAGTCGCCTTCATACAGTCGATGCGCCGGGACAGGTGTGGAGATGAGGGGCGTACCACAGTGCAGTGGGTGGAGCCTGCTGCAGTGCAGACACACCTACCCCCGCTCAGTTGCTTGGGGTTCTCCCCCCTGCTAGGCTGGAACGGGTCCTGGCGTGCCGGGGGGAAAGGAGAGGGGGCGGATGTGGCTCCCGTCCGGCCTCATTATCACAGCCTCCGTCTCATTAGCACCCCGCCTGCCCCAGCGGGCGCCGTCTCTCACTTCCAGCTGGTGGTGTGGAGCATGGGACTGCTGTCTGCTGCACTCAGCCTGGCAAAACAACCCTAGAACCTTCCACCCACCCAACACGCAAACTCTGTGTACCGGTTCTTTCCGTGACGGAGCTGTGCACGACTGCCGGGGTGTGTTTGAGTGTATGTTTGTTTTGACGTTATTGTCGGTGTTTGGGTGTATATTATGAGGTATAACACCAGTATGAACATATGTGTGCATCAGGGCAGGTGTCTAGGTGTGAAGGTCAGGCAAGGCGCTGCTGCCGAGTGGAGAGGAGAGCTAATTCTGCTGTGATTTATCTATCCCACCAGGGCAGCCGGCAACCATGGCAACAAGGTGTTTGACACCTGATGTTTGTCCAGGCGGAGACGAGCAGGCTGGGAAGAACTTGGGGACATGGAGATGTTCATGACTGTTGTAATACACTAGTGAATCTTCCACTGACTTGTGGACTTATTATAATGTTATGCTTATTATGTTATACTTAGTTATGCTTGCTGCTGCCTTCGGTTCTGCATGCTGGAAATTTTACAACTGGAGTCAAGTGGTCTAACACCCCCATCGAGTAGGGCCAAATAAAATAAACTGATACTTTCATAAATTAGATTTATCTGTTTTTTAACAGATAAAAAACAGATACTAACAGATACTACACCACAAATATTTTAGTTCCATTCCCCGTTTCATCGCGTTTAACCGTACGTTGCGATTATATGCTTTTTTATGATTCAGGACGAGGAGCAAGAAAACTGAAAACAAACGATGAGGCAAAACTGTGTTAAGGATGAAATGCAGGCTGAGATGTGACCAGCGAGGTATCATTTCCAGTGAGTTCCAAGGTAGTGCGATGGAGCAGTTTGGCTGAACGAAGAAAGAAGTGAGATCAAGTGCAGAGGTGTGATGCGCAGGTACTGCAGGCAGAAGAAATATGTCCTTGTTGGGCTGCTCCGTCGGCTGTGCTGCGCTACCACGTTGGCTCTCGCAATTTGCCCTTACAGTGTGTCGTGTCCATTTGGGGAAATTACTTTTTTTATTTTTCCTTGGGCAGCCAGCAAAAAGGCCCCATCTGCACATGACGGAGTACGGGATTTATATGGCTTTCCTTACTGGACATAATGCAGCAGCCATCGCTTCTGCCGAATCCTTCTGGGGAGCTTCTTTATTGTCCTGACCTACACACGGCAGTAGATGCTGGAAACACTGCAAACAGCTTCAGTTAACTTTTATTTGACCAGTGGCTTCATTTTGCAGATTAAAGAAGCTTCTCTTGTTTCAGATCCATAGTGCAATGTGGTTTCTTGGGTCCATCCTGTGCATAAGTGACATGGTGGTGCAGTGGGTGTCTTGCAGCTCCTGAGCTGCTTATTTAAATGTAGGATTGAATCCAGCTCAGGATGTGCGGAGTCTGCGTGTTCTGCCCATGTTTGGAAACCAGTGAGACGTGAGTCGAATTTGACTCGATGGCACTTACTCTACCCTTACCTGATCTTAAGAGGGGAGGTACAGAGGTTAGAGCTGCTGCCCTCAGAGGGGAGTGAAAAGGCTTTCCCCAAAGCTCATGCTCTCACACCAGGCTGTTGAGCCAGCACGCAGCCTGCAGCGGGAGTCCCCCCCCCCCCCCNCCCAAAGCTCATGCTCTCACACCAGGCTGTTGAGCCAGCACGCAGCCTGCAGCGGGGGGCCCCCCCCCCCCCCGAAAGCGCAAAACGGAGCCCAGAACACCTGTCCAACAGTCACCAGGCGGGGCCTTGCTGGAGCACCATCTGGAAGGCAATTACAGACAAGGGGGTGGAAAGGTGCGAGACGTCTTCTGACAACACAACGGGCTTCTTCCACTGGGGCCGCAGACAGAGGATAGAGGTCTTTTAACAGCTTGAATTTTCTAGGACTGTCTTTAAAATAAGTTGTAGCAAGAAGAATTTTGTAAAGTTATGATTTTTTCCCCCCGAAACGCGTTTGGATTGCAAGTACCATATGTTGTGTTGTCACACTAAGAACGAGCTCTCTGTTCAAATGTGTCCCGTAACAGGTAGTTTGGCCTGGACTGAATTATACTTCTTTATGTAGCACCGAAGTGAGGAGGACAAATTTACGTTGCCCTCATCGTCGCATCTTTGCTGAAAGGGGAATTTTGCATTCATAATGAGCGAAAGAAAAATCACTGGGAGCGGAGGGGCGGGGAGGGGAGGGCAGGAGAAGGGAATTATCTCCATGTCTCACCATGGAGAATGCGGAGTTACTAAAGGACATGTCCTCCAGCTCAAGATGTTGCAGCCCTTATTCAGCTGTTAACAAGCTCTCTGAACATCAAACGCCCTGTCAGAGACACTCACACAGTCCTGCGCCTTTTCTCTCAGATGTTCTTGCTCCAAGGTTTCACTTTCTTCTGCCTTGCGTGGCTCAAATGAGGCATCCCGATGGATTAGCCATCCCCCCTTGCTGGGGGATGGGGATTGGAATTCCAAGAGGCTGCTCCGGTCATGCCGCCGGGTGGCGGCCACAGGGTAGGAGGGAACGCACGTCACACACGGAAGGGTGCTGGACCACAAGGCCATAAGGCCCGAGCATCATCTCCTTTTGCCACATGCAGTCATCAGGCTTCCCGCCCTCACGACCTCACCCAGCATCCCATAAACAAAGCGCCTTGTCAGGACACGATTTGGCTCCACCTTCTTTACCGTGTACCTCGTGTATTATTCATGCACCTCTGAGATGAATCGGCTGTACAAAGCGGTTGAACAGAGAGATTTAAAAGGCACGGCGCATTTGGAATAAAGAGCTGCCTTAGGTAACGTTAAGGTACGATAATTAAGATCACATTAGCCGCATGGAGAAGCAGTTTACACAGAGGTAGACGCGTAGCTATATTTCGCGGTTGGTGGGAGCTGTGCTCTAAAATAATTAACCGTAATAGTTTTTTAAACCTCGGCAACATGAAATTTGCATCCATGCCTTCTCTGTACGAAACACGGTGCAATGCTAAGCAATCAGCTCCGTGTTACATCTCAGAAATTTTCCCAGTAGACGTTTGCTCTTTTGAAGTATTTCTGGGGCACGGCTGAATATGTGTTTGTTTAGGACGTCTGAAAAATAACTCTTTAAAGATGTAGACTTGCGGTTTTTTCCCCCCTCTTTCTCATCAGTACAAGGGAGTAACTTGTTTTGACATTTCAACAGAAAGCTCACTGTTCTAACACTTGGTTGTCGTGATGGTAATTCTGTCATCGGGCGAGGGGGGGGGGAAAAAACAACAAAAAAAAAAAAAAGAATAGCTCAATTCAAAGACGGAGGCGAAGCCCAGCGCTGCGTCATCCCTAGCTGTGTTTTTGCAGTTGTAACCACTTATAAGTGGCCGCACACAATAGTGAGTTTGTGAGCGTGACTTCTGGGAGGTTATTAATAAGAGTGGTTTTCTTCTGCTGATGAATTGGTGCCCCATCTCTCGAGTCTTCCATCAATGGAAATTGCGTTTATTTTCTCGCGTTAATTCTCGTGCGACAACAACCGGCTCGGTAGTAAATGACAAATGCTGCCAGGCTTCAGTTTAATTACTTGTCCGATCATCTGGTATGAATACAGTATGTATTTGAACGAAGGACTTTTTTCCTTTGTGCTGTTTGAATGGCTGTCAAAGAATACATTAACTTTGCAGAAGAATTATTACTAATCCTTACGTGGCTTGGTGGCTACTGTTAAGTACTCTCGGATGTTTCCTGAAGTGCTAGGCCGAAAAAAACGGCTTTTCACCACTTAAAGGCTGCCTACGCTAGATGCGCACGCTTTATTTTTTTAAACGTCTATCATCTTAATGCAGAGAAAAAATTGACAGGATTTGCATCCAGCCTCCTAATCGGCGTAGAAAAAAATCTGTTTTAGGATGTAATTCACATGGTATATGTCTTTTCATCCAGATTAGTCTGTTCAATCCTCTTACCCTGTAGCTTAACTTGAGTTAGCAGTGATGAGGCCTTGTGGAGGGTCTTGTAGAGCCATACAGATCTACACATGTGGTCTTACCAGACCATTAACTCTCAGTAATTCTCGTCGTCATAAAATCCAAATTGAGACTCTGAAACGGCTTCAAAAAGATGATGTCCGTGGATGTTTTTGGTTGAGGTAGAAATACGTTTGTGAACTTCTTTTGTACTTCAACACCTATCAGTTGCTGGTTGTAAAAGGTAGAGGGAACAGTTACGTGAACAACTTGCGTGTCCGTTGCATTTTTTCCCCCAGTGTAGACCGAAGAAAATGGTCAGGTTCCACCGTGTTTCTTCCGATAGATGTACAATGAGAAGGGCAGAGCTAAGCACGCTACGCAGTGTAATTGTTAGCGCTTTACGATTGATTTATCCGAGATGCTGACGTTGGCAAGTTCCCGCTGAAGATCTGGTGGTCATCAGTCAGTGTCGAGTTTCTGCCAGATGGTTGACCGTTGCACTGAGCTGACTTGCCTTTGTTCGATGTCCCTGTTGCAAAGTGGAATCCAGGGTGCAAGTCCCACATGGTTTTACTCGACATATCCAAATCACATGTGTTCTGAGCGGCAGCTACACCATAACTGCACTTTAAAGGCAAAAATATGGTGTCTGTGGCCCCTTTGCTTTTTCCTCATATATGCAGCTGTCCATACTTTGTTCTTCAAACACTTTTGAATGAAGCATAAGCTGACTTTAAGAATTTAATGCATGTATGACTGCTTAAGAAGAGTACTTGAATTGGAAACATCTCCTGTAACAGATTTTCCTTCCTGTAATACCTTGTCATGATCCAGTGCTATCAAATAACTTGCAAAAAATACCATGAAGCATTTAAATCCTTGACTCAGTATTCTTTTATCCTTTAAGGTTCTTTATAATTCAATAAACAGGATTAAAATCCTCTCGCCAAGCAGAGCATGCTTGTTCCACTTTTCTGTTTTAGCCTGCACTCTGCATACAGACTCTTATTAAGCCCTGCAAGATTACAGCGCCTTAATCTTCACGAACACATGTTGTGAAGAATAAAAGCAATTTTATTTGGGGAAACCAGAGTCCAGGTTTAGCAGGAAATGAGCTTTCTCCATAATCTCATCTTTCGCTTTTTTATTTTTAAAGTAAATGAAAAGTGGTGTTATGTAATAAGGAGTGTGTCGGTGGGCATGTGTGCGTCGGAAGGCTTTTCTGACAAGCGGCCGCCCGTAGAGGAGGCCCCGCTTGGGAAAACGGGTGCGATTTATCAGAGCTGCACCTGCCTCGAGCGCGGCCTGCAGACGGATGTGTGTTTGTTTGTTTGTTTGCTTCCCCTCCACCCTCCTGTTTCCTCCCGATTCCAGCGGATATACGGCCGTGGTTTCTGCACTTTGGGAGACAGTGGTGCAAAGATAACGATAAGCCAAAGCCTTAAATCCTGGACTTAGCTGTCTTATCGAGAGCTGCAGGAGCGAGCGGCACACTTTAATGGAGGATGTGCCTCGTCTGGCTTTAACTGCAAAACGCATTAAGACTCCCCTTTACTTAGGCTGATTTCTCTTTTTTTTTTGATTGACTTTTTTGTGTTAAGACTACAACATTTGTATACCGACCTCTATTTTCCAACTTCACTTCATCCCTTCAAATTCTGAATGGGACACACGTAATCAGCAGGAATCCAATGTGTAATAGCAGTGTGTAGCATCTGATGTCCTCTCCTCCTGCAGGAGACCTCGGCGGTGCAGTTGTTGGATCTGTCCGCCGTCTAATAAGGCGATGGGTCCTGAAACTGTGATGGGAACAAGACCTGGATTCGGGTTCCCAAGCTGGACCCTGGGAGCTAATGCTTTTTCTACACAAAGGAAAGCTGTACGCAGGAATGCGTCCTCCTCGTTCCCAGATCTTCAGTCCCGTTGGGTTTTCGTCGACTTTTCCTGACACGTCTTTGAAGATGGCATATGTCAGTTCTGATGGCAAATAGTTTTGATTTCCTCCCATAGAAATCCGGTTACTCCTTGGCTTGTTAAGTTGGGACAACATAAAACCTCTTTCCCAGGATTCCCCAAGCTGCCCTCATAATCTCTGCGATAGAAGCTATTTCTGTACCTTCCTTCTGCGAAGTATTGACTTTTACGAGATTATTTGAAATGGATTTAAATCCAAACCTTTGAGCATTTTTCAATAATATGTGTGACTTCAGGGCAGCATGGCGGTGCAGTGGGTAGCTCTGTCGCCTCACAGTACCCGGGGCATTTGGGCCTGGGTTCATATCCGACTAACTGTTTGTGAAGTTTACATGTTGTCTGTGTGTTTCGTTCCAAAGGCGTGTTTTTCAGGTATGTTACTTACAGTGATTTGCACACTGTGTGTGTGTGTGTGTGTGTGTGTGTGTGTGTGTGTGTGTGTGTGTGTGTGTGTGTGTGTGCGTGCGTGCGTGTCCGTGTGTATGTATTGCTACCCTGCAATGGACCGGTGACCAGTCCAGAACAAGGTCTCCTAGGCTTGTGCCCCCTGTTCCCAAGGCTCTGAACTGCCTCAATCCTGACCAGGACCAGCAGTGATTGAAAAATGTATGAATGTCTGAGTTAACTCGGTTAAGTTGCACGGCATCTTTGCTATGCCGATGCATTTAGATCGGGACGAAAAAGTGACTGTTGTGTAGTTTTATCACTATGCAAGTCGATGTAACACTGCTGAAAATGCAGGGAAGACCTGGGCCCTCGTGTGTCGGGAATACGTCTGTGTGCCAGAGATGCAGGCGGATGGACGGGCGGGTGGGTGATGCCCGGGGCCTGGCAGCATCCCGGGGGTGCCCCTCGCACCGTTATCTATCCCCGCACATGCCCCCTGGTGACCGAGACGGAGCGCTGTTTGCTCAGGTGCGCGCTCATCGCCGTAATGAACTCCAAGGTAGACTTTAACACTTCACTGACTCCTCTCAGACAAATGCCAAAACAAATCTTGTCATAATTAGCAGTAATCCGGCTCATTATAGTCCGCTTAATTATCCTATTAATAACACTTCCTGCGAGAGCTTGTTTGCTGCGCAGGCAAATGTTTGTTCCTAAATTAGCAAACAAGGAGACAACAGCATTGTTCAAACACAGACTTTGACAATGCAAAACAGCCAGGATTAATTCCAGTCAGGGCTGGAGCTTATCTCTGTTTGGGCTTTCTGTGCTGCCGGGCTCTCCGGGTCATCAGGTAGCCACCCTCCTCACCCCCCTGCGCTAACACACCTCTCCATCTTGCCGAACGCCAGTTACCGCGATTTAACCGTGTGTGTGTTAAAGTTAGCCAAATAGTTTGTATATTTCGGTGTTAAATGCTAAATGCTTGCGTATTTCAGCGTTTCCTAATTTGCCAGGCATTAAATGTTAACAGCTCGGATAATTTACCCATTTTCAGAGGTCGGTCATTTTTCCCTTTTCAATTCAGAGTAAGTGTCTTGATCAAGGGTTCGATGGTAGACGGTGAGATGTGAACCTAGGCCCTCTTCAGGAGGGACCCTTAACCATTAAGCCACCTGCTACCCTCATACATATTTTAGAAATATAAAAACAATTTAAAAATACATATTAAAAATGTAAAAATCATAGTTTATTTGTGGAAGTGTACACTGCCCTGCATTAGCCTTTACGGGAGTGTCAGTAGGTAATATCAGGCCTCCATCCTCCACTGGGGATGGTGTGTGAGGCTTTGGCCACATCCACATACTCAAATCACTGCTCCTTACTGGGAAGAGGGGGGAGTTGGGCAAATGCTCCAACACTACATGTTGGGCCAACTTGTATCATCACCTGCAAAATAAAGCTCACACACACACACACACACACACACACACACACACACACAAACACAGTCCCAGGGACACGCTGGCACTTGTTGGCTGTGTAGATCCCCCTCCATCCTCTTGCTCTTCCCAGTGTAACACCACCTCCTCCTCCTCCTCCTCCTCCACCTCCTGCTCGGCAGTCAGAACCTGAACACGCCCAGGTCTCCCCGGGACCCCGTCGGTGGAACCGGAGCCAGCTCTGCGGACCTCTGTCTACAAGCTGTATAAATAAAGCATGTGCTAGCAGCCGCAGTGAGCAGACACCGCTGCGCTCCCGCCCCCGACTGTCCTTGCACCACCGCCAGCCTCTTATATAATAAATGAGGCCTGTGTGATTATTCTCGATCCCCTGCTGTGTCCGACTCCCCGCCCTGGTGCAGCGATCCCTGCAATGCTGTTCCGTGGCACCTCTTGTTCACGTGACCTTCCTGGACAATCGCCCTGTTGCTGGTTGGCACCCCGTCTTGTGTTCCCTGCCCCGGAACACACCGCCGTCTTAAATATTTTAGCACAATCAGCTTTATTCCTATAAAAAATACATTTAATTGACCTGCCGGTGATTGAGCAGATCATGTCGGTGATGCTTTCATCAGCTTTGTTTCCCTGGCCTTAAATGTGAGCTACGGGATATGAGAACTTGTGGCCTCAAGCTAGAGCTTGGTGAAAGTGTGCCGGTGTTTTCCTGGATGCTGCTGCCCTCCTGTCTGTGTGTGTTTGGGTGTGTGTTTCATTGTCTCTGTTTGTCAGAGGGAAATTTAATATGTATATTAATTTAACGTGTAATAATTTAACATGACTTGTTGTAGTGGGAAGGGGTGGGTGATGTGGCAGCGAAGGGTGCACCCCCCCCCGCATCAGTGAAAACTGGCAGACATATTGGAGTCCTTTTATAGAGGGTGGGTGTGAATTATTTATGGCGTTTCTTTTTTGCTATGCTTCAGATGTTGTCTCTCGTACAGATGGGATTTCAGGGGGTAAGATCTTGGAAAGGTATAAATGATTAATATGTGAACTGGAATGCTACTTGCTTACAAAAGGAGTAAATTATCCCATTAGTGTGAGTGGCCGAGTTCGGAGGAGAATGTTGACGGTAAGGAGATGCTGTGGCGGACCGCTGGACAAAACTGTTGAGATGGATATTCTTGCTTCCTCGCCGGTTCCTTCTCCTTAAAGACCTGTGTGCTCTGCTGTTAGTCAAGTCATAGTCAAGACAAAATAAATTGACAGCTGGGATCCCACCACTTGATTTGTTTGTAGTCAAAGTGACACGTGGATCACAAATTTACGCTATGGAGTTGCAATTCACATAGGTGCAGATTATTATTATTATTATTATTATTATTATTAGTACTGCTCCTTATAATAAGAGTGTTTAGTCATTCAAGACAGACAACAACAGCAACAACAACAACAACAATAATAATCATCATCATTTGTTTTAGCTGACACATTTGTCTAAGGTAACTTTTAGTGCTCATCACGCTATAAGCCACATAAATTTTCTACACATCCGCGTGTTATCACACAAATTCACACACTATGGGCGATTTACAGCTCCCCAGTTCACATAAAGCACGTCACTGGATTGTGGGAGGATACAAGAGCGCAAACAAGAGACCTACGTAAACTCCGCACACACTGAGCCTGATTCAGACGCACAGGGGAGCAGCTGCGAGGCACCAGCACTTCTCGCTGTGCCACCATGCAGCCCTGAGTTCTCACCACGAGTGTTCGGGGTATGCTGGGTACAGTGGGAGGGGGTTGTTCGCGGTGAACCTCAGGGTGTCCATCAGAGCCGCGCAGCCAGAGATGCGCTGACAGCCACATTAAACCGGGGGAGGGCTGCTTATGGGTAGGAAGATGCCAGGAGACGGCATTAACATATCTGACAGGGCCTGTATGACTGTGCTTACACTCACTGCATAAAACAGCAGAAGTGTAAAGACGGCCCAAAGGACCGTCGGTGGAGTGTTTCAAACTGGCAGAATGCAAGTTGGCGAGGGTACTGAGTCACCGGCGGGGGGGGGGGGGGG
>UFQX01000460.1:292722-312750 GCA_900497675.1 Arapaima gigas | reverse complement strand
GGGGGGGGGGGGGGGGGGGGGGGGGGGGGAAGGGGGGATCTGACAGCAGCCAGCCCTGCCTCAGATGTGCATCCTTTCACGTCCTTTTGGGAGGAAGAGCTCGGTTTAGCAGCGAGCTACTGCAGGGCCAGTGGGGAGGTGTTGTTAGAAGCCACATTGGCGGTGGCACGGTTTAATGGGGCAGATCTAGTGCGGGAAGTGTGTGAATGGGCCCTGCGGGGATTGCAACCGAGGGGCCCCCGCACTGCGGCCTCGCCCGCCTCCGATTCATCATCCCTCCATTTAGGCGCGTCTGCAGCAGCCTCACTGCTGCGCATTATTGAAGGGGAGCCATTTGTTTAACTAGGGCACACAACAGCGGGTGCACCAGGTCGTGGCAAACCCACCTCCTGTCCGGGAAAGCATCTTAAAGGGCTTCGCTTGCAGACATAACAATTAGTCATTAGAGTCCCTTGCTGGCAATCGCGACAATAATAATGGCAGCTGCCGCTAGCTTTAGTGAGCCGTCGCGGGCGAGTAGCGGCGGCGGCGATAATGGCGAGTAGATTGCTACCTTCCAACATTGTGAACTAATCCAAATGAATAAATCAAAGTGGGATGTAGTGGAACACAGCCCAGATGAATAAATGAAGTGGAGAAGGAGAGAAGGCGCTTTGCACAGGCTGGGCAGGTCACACTTTTCGAGCCCATCGACAGCGAAACCAGACAAGCATGAAACATTTATGTGCGCTGCAACGCTGAATTATTCATTTTAAGATTTCCGTCATTGTTGTTTGTCGGGGAAATTTGCGCATGCCGGAGCTTTTCGGAGTCTGCGATTCTTAGCGAGGACAAGAAATTTCTGCGAAGCAACAACACGGGTGGTACTGATAGGATTGAGGCCAACCGCTGGTCTGTTCTCCATCGTGGTATGGTGGTGACCTGCTGATCTACCAGCTTGGAAGGAAAACCAAAACGATGGCCTCTGTAGCACTCGCGGCCGGGCAGCTGAAACACGTGCAAAGGAAGACCGACCGATCAGGTGACGTACGTTTGCTCTCGAGGGAGATTTCGGGGCTTATAGGTGCCGTCGGTGCGCCTCTGGACGCTGACGTCACCCATTCCGTATGTAAACATCCATCCCACAATGCAGCAGCGCTAGTGGCAAGCAGATGGCCACCTCTCCCGGATGGCTTGGGCCCAGGAGTGGCGCTGGTTGTTGTTGTTTTTGATGAACTATGCACATACAAAACCAGAACATCTGGAGCTGCCATGTGGCGCCTCCATTTGGCCAAGCCCTCCAGCCAGCCCCGCACCTCCCTGAGCCAGATGCAGCCAAACAACTGTGAGCTAAACAGCATGAATTAGTCATGCAGGAGGAGGGCCACTCCAGCCGCACCGGGGCCCGTCAGCGACTTTGATTAAAAATCCAAAACTCCATGAATATGCAGCAGGCATTAAAGTCTGCTAGGAGGGACTGATTTGTCAAATTGTCCATATTCCATCAAGACAGAGAAACGCCCCCTGAGCCCTGTGATTTAAAAATACCTCATTGCGACATTATCCTAATTATGAAGCACTTTTGCACTTAATTGGCGCTTCGCGCGGATTTGCGGAGAGGTGCGAGGCTGGTGCAGAGGTGCCATCGAGGCGCGTGCAAAGTCGGGTCGCGGTGGGCAGGGACCTGAAGGGCCGAGGAGAAGTGGCTCACGTTTGCACTGTGACTCCACATCCATTAGATTGTTTTAATGAAGCTTAATTAGAGGTAAAATTACAATGAAGGGCTTGATACCTGGTATTAAATCATTCACGCATAAATGTTTTGTTAAAATGGTTTGGAAAAAAAAAAATGTTAAAATCCCAGGGTGGGGGGGCGGAATTAGAGCGGGCGGATGGCGCTGCGCCAGCAATTAGCCGGGAGTGTTTGTCCGGAAGATTATTCCTGCATTGCGGGTCCGTCTGACAGGTGACACGGCAAAGTTGTGTGTGGAGCACTGAGCAAGAGCTGCCCCCTCGCCTGGCCTCGCCAGGCCCCTTTTTACTGCGGGATGGCCAGAAGCTCGTGAAACCAGACGCTGCTTCGGGGGATCCGTGACTGCCCCGCTCTTAAACGCCTTGTAAATTTGTCATCAATATTAAGGCCTCATTAGAAGGTGTGAAGGTGTAAGAAAGGAGGCAGTCGTGAGAGCGGCCGGAGGGCTCAAGCGTAGTATCGCTGTGAACTGAGTGTAGCAGTAACGGATTCAGAGTTATGACATATGGATTAGAAACGTGAGACAAATGGGTCTGGGCCGGCTGCGTTTCTCCCACTGTCTCTGCACGGCTGGCAGGAGGTGGACAGGGTTGAGCGAGCGGTGCCACATGGGGCAAATGCTACGGTTCACCATACCTCGCTAGTTGCCGCAGATGGCCGGGTAACCATGTGCGGTCACGTATGGTCTCCAGCATGTGTGCAGCAGGTGCCAGAACAGTGCAGGGTGAGCTTGGCGGATCGGTGAAAGAGCAGCACCTAAACTGTTGTTGTCAGCCAATGTGAGGTAATCAAAAAAACCTTGTTTTTTTTTTTTTTGCTCACTGAAAGGCCTTGTCACGGGGTCATTGGAGCATAAGGTGCGCTATATTTTGATAGCTATGAGCAAAACGCCTCAAGTCCGGGGTTTGAGGTATAGATTAGTAGACCCAGTTGGCGCTGTGTTGATGGACACTTTGTAGAAGATGTCCTCTCAAACAGTGAACAATTCAAGAATAAGAGAGCCCAATACTTCATTTTCTGGAAAGTGCACTGACTTGGTCGCTCAAC
Organism: Arapaima gigas; assembly: GCA_900497675.1. Lineage (NCBI taxonomy): Eukaryota > Metazoa > Chordata > Actinopteri > Osteoglossiformes > Osteoglossidae > Arapaima > Arapaima gigas. The sequence continues at coordinate 309,971 of UFQX01000460.1, read as the reverse complement.
TCACACGTTTAACCAAAGCAACTTACGATGATTTATGCATCTATGGTGGTGGAAGTGCAGTTTAATTTACCTTCAACGGGGGCACTGCAGCAGGAGGTGGGGTCTAAATCCGGGTCCTGTGAGTCCAAAGTACGTCTCTACTGAACCACATGAGGCCTGTGGTGAGTCTGGTTGACACAAAAAGAGGAAGACTTTCAAATACGAATGACATCGATTATCTATGTCAGTTAAAATGAGTGCAAGAAGGTACTTTGTTGCCGGTTATTTTTTGCATTTTCCTCACTTTTACTGGCTAATCAGCCTGAAAGGCAAGTCTTTGAACTGCGGGAGGGAACCAGAGCACTTGAGGGAAACCCACGCAAACACAGGGAGAGCAGGCCAACTCTGCACGCATCCGGCCGCATTTGAACCCCCAGCCCAGGAGTCCCGAAGCACCAGAACTACGCACTGCACCGCTGGGTCACCCGTTGGTGATTTTATTTAAATTTTATTGTGGAAGTGGGTGTAATAACAGTAATTAGGTTTTCACTGAACCACTTATCACGGAAATTTAATACCAGTAGATGGTCCCTTTGGTTTTTCTGTTTCTGTCCAGCTAAGCCTCTTTGCTAACAGATGTCTGTGCACAGAGAAATGAGAATCCATTAAATATCATATACTTCAAGCCATGATGGACTTCAGTGAACTTCAGACTCGGTTTTTACCTATACGTGTTCAGGGTGCTGCTTAGCGAGCGCAGAGATCGGCTTAAATCTCGGACCGGTTTTTGTGGCTGAGCTTTGTAGGCCAGTGAACAGTTAATAGCTAGCTACTCACAGGTATAGCAAGGTAGTAGAACGTCATCCAGCGCATCTTCTCTGATCCACGACATTTTCAGTTGATTTTAGTCACACGCGCAAGAAGGCGCAGAGCTGCTCAGCGCAAACCGAGTCAGTACCTCCTTAGCATCGGCACGGATGCCCTAAGGGGGCTTAGCATCCTGGGTGAAGTCTGGGCCCCCCCTCCGCCAGCAGTGCGCTCCTGCTGTCACCCCTCTCCTCGGCCAAGCCCGGTCCGGTCAAGCACAACCCAGGCAGGGATGTGGTCCAGCCCCTAGGTGTCCCGCCCTGACACGGCTCGCCGGTCTCCCCCGGGGCGCTGCTGGGAACAGAGGCAGCGTGGGGTTTTGGGCTCGGATCTCCCTGCCTAATGAGATGAGGTCTCGCGGCTCTCATTAGTTCATCCCGAATCCTGAGCGCTCAGTTAACCACTGTACAGAACTAATGGGAAACGGATAAGAACGACACGCTCAACATCCCCGCAAAGGCCACACCGCGCTGTTTTCGGACACGCGTTCTTTAAAGTAAAGCGGCCTTTTTATAAATGCGCTTTGTTCGATCCTCGGCCGAACGGTGCCGTTCGTGTTCGTTGCCCGTTTGCTTCCCCAACACTGTCCGCTGCTTTCCTTATAACCAGGAAAATCTCGATTTATCCCCTGATCAGCACTAGGAAAACGGCATTAATATCCTCCCGTTTCAAATTTTCCAATTTTTGCACATCTTTCCTTAAAGTTCACTGCCAGAAAGTAGAAAGCACATCAGTTCGGTCAAGTCCTTCGAGCAGTTGGCAGAATACTTCTTGGATTCCCTTAATGTATATTTAAGTGTTATATTTTTTTATTTTTATGTTTATATTGCTATTTAAAAAATGCCTTTGCTTTTAAATGAGCAAGAGATGGGATGCTGACATTAATGAATGTAAAGGCGCAGAAATTGGCACCTGACCTTTCTTTTTATATCATTTTAGTGGGAGCCAAGTTTTAAGCACTCCATAGCTGTACAGGCCCGAGGGGGTAAATCTGCGGTGCCTTTTATTAGTATAGATTTTCAGCTGATTGTTTCACCTCAATAGGAGGAGAGGACTGAATTTAAGCATTGACTTTTTGAAGTAAGTACTATATCACACTTTTTTTCATTTTAATTTTGACCTGTCTTATTGTTTTATTTTACATGTACGCAGTTATTTAATTTTTTTTTTTTACAACGCCACAGTTTCATTCTTTGAATTGAATGTCAGGCCGTCGGTGAGAGAAACTACTGTAAATCGCAGGTCTACAGTGGCAGATGTGCTCTGTGAAGCTGAACTGTCACGTGGAACCAGTAAAAAAAAACCACTATGAAAAGTTCACAGGTGGAACCACAGTAGTTTTTCATCTGCAGCTGATGGTTTGGCGCATGAAAGCCGCAAAAGGGAATTTTGCACCAAGTGTGCATTGTGGGATATCGGAGGTCAGTTTGCTCATTGCTGACATCATCGGACTTTATTTATAACTCTGTGAAAAACGCTGTTGTCAAATACATGCCTGTTTTAAGCTGTCGCAAAAGCTTTTCCCACTGATTTAGGTGGATTTAGCAGAATCACAATGGTATATTTTACAGTTTTATGTTTAGTTTAATATCACAAATGTCAAACTGTTTTGTGTTGTTGGAAACATGGCAAGGATTTAACATCTGCACAGGTGAAACTGGTGCAGATCGACACCCACTTTGCAGCAGTGCTCCTGTTTCTGCTTGAACTGAAATAAAACATACGTTCTGCTTGTATTTGTACAGATTTTGCAAATGCTCTACATTCCCAAGGTGGCACAGTGGTGAAGCGGGTAGCACAGGTACTTCACAGTGTCTGGACTAGGCAATCGGATGTAAATTCAACCTCTTTTCAGCCTGTGAGGCGTGCACCTGTTCTCCTGTATGTGGGTGGGCTTCTTCTTCAGTCCAAACACGTTTTCAGGGGGACTGGTGGGTCTAAATTGCTGTCATTGCAAGACTATGGGTGCAACAGTGTGAGTGGCTGCCCTGCCTTGGACTGGGATCCGGTCCAGGGTGCACCTTGCCTGATAGCTAACCTGGTGCCCAATGCTTCTGGAACAGGTGCCCAGACCCCCGCGACTCTCAGTTAGGTCAAGTGATTTTTGTTTAACAGGAAGCTTGGTCCGGAGCAATTTTGGACTTGTATAAGCTACTTCCAATAATTTACCCATTTATGCAGCTGTGTCGCTTTTATTGGAACAATTCAGGATAAGCACCTTGCTCAGGTACTGCAGTGGGAGTGGAAATATGAAAGCAGGTCCTTCGATTTCAAGGCAATGCGTCTGACTGCTGTTCCCTAACCATGTAAGGTGTACCAATTCACGCGTACTTTTCTTCCACTTTTGACTCGAATCTTGGGTAATGTTCCTTCTGCATTTCCCAACGTGGTCCGACAGAACCCTCCCGCTATGGATCTGTGTCGCACACGGTCGGGGTTCTTGGAGCCGGTGCATCTCTGCAAAAGCACAGGACGGATTTTAGACAGATACTATTTCCACCGAAAGGTAGTTCTGCACTGGCTGTGGGCTAACAACCCATTATGGTCATTCTGCGGTCTTTCTGCTGCTTTGTGCCTGGTTCCCTAAAGAGATGCAAATCCAGAGCAGGTGTGCTCGCCAGGTGATTTGCACAAACGGTGGCGGTTTTTGACCCCAGCAGAGCCCTTTCCCAACTGCAGGACACCCTCATGCAAATCGGCCAGACGTGACTGGCACTGTGTGTGCGTATCTGCTTCAGTGCTCAGCTCTGTGTTAATGAATGCGGCCGGGTTGTAATGACATAGGTCAACAGTGAGTTGTGTCCTCTGTGGGTAAAAGAGGGAACGTATCCCACCATCTGGACAGGAGCCAGTTGCCATGCAGGACTTCCTCTTTTCACATGCTTGCTGGCTGGGAAGCTCTGGAGACCAGTTACACCCATTCATTATCCAGTTATAAATCAGGCCACGTCCACAGAAGTTCTCTTCTCTCCCCCACACACATAAACAAACACACTCACACCCACACACAAACTGGCTTTATTTTTGGGCGCCTATGCACTTGCTCTCATTTTAAGGCAAAAGGTGAACGATAACTTCGCCCATTCAAATTGGGAAATGTGTTGAAGTTGTTGAACATCAGAAAGTTTTGCAAGTTTGTGGAAGTTCCGAATCTGACTCACCTGCGACAACCGGTGCAGTTTCTGAGGCGGGGAAGGACAAGAAAGCTTTGCTGTCCGTTTCTTGAATGAATGTTCGAAGGGTGCAAACATAGGGACAACACACAAACTCCCCACTCCCTGAGCGGGGCTCAAACCCCGCATGAGGTAAGCAGTCTGAGATGCTGTGCTACCGCATCACTTTTTGCATATTTCGTTTTTTCTCTTTTAACAGCCAGATTTTTACATCTTTTTGCAAGGTTGTCCCTCCAAGGTCACCTTTTCAGGGTTCACTATCACTGTGAAGAATATATTGTAGAAATATCCCCACAAGCTTACTGAGCCAAGTGCACACAGACTCTCTCGCTCTTTCTCCCGCACATCCCACACACACACACACACACACAGACACACACACACACACACACCCACGAGGAGAACTGTTCTCAGGCAAACGACAATGGCCGGGCATTCCTGTGTAGCCATTAGGTGGCGTGACAGAGAAGCGGGGAGTAATGGCTCAGCGGGGTGCCGTCTCTTGTCAGAAGGCGGGGTGCCGCAAAGAGCGGGGGGTCTGACTGACAGCTCCAGGGGCCACAACACAATGGCTCAGCGGGGTCCCTCACATTAAAAGTGCAGATGGATGAGAAGAGGAGGTGTGTGTGTGTGTGTGTGTGTGTGTGTGTGTGTGTGTGTGTTGGGGGGGTCCAGGGTTCAAAAGGCCAGAATAGAGTGCGTTTTCCTGATGTAAGGCAAAGCACCGTATCAGGAATGCAAATGCACCACGGTACGTTCCCTCAGCTCGCCCCACACGCGAGACTCTTGAAGGGATAATTGCTCAGGTGAGAAGCAATCACCCGCCGCCAAACTGTACGCAACATGTCACCTCCGGCATTATAAAACGGTCTGCTGAGTTTGGTATCAATAACACCTCATTTTTTTCCTTGTGTGTCTCCCCCCTTTCTCCCCCTAAAAGAATTTTTCCCATAGTTTTGTCATTTCATGAGCTTGATTTATCGGCCTACAGCTAAATCCTATTAAAAGTTTGCAAGTGCATAGTGAAGCGTGAAATTCGGAGGAGCAGTGGCAAAGAGCAGTTTACCGGAGTGAAATGATGGAGAAATACCACCCCCCCACATCCCTACCCCCCAGATAAAAGACTTTGGGAAAGTGACAGTGAAAAACTCCCTTATTTTCCTCCCCCCCCCCCTCCCTGCCAGTTGCTTTCATTCTTCCCCTCCGTTCAGATACGACAGTGCAGAGGTGTGCGCGGCAGGGGAGTTTTTCACTGGAATCGCTGAAAACACACAATACACAAAGGGCTTCTTCAGGAAACAATCCATCAAGCTGCCACCAGGCTTGTGTATATAAACCTCAATTATGCAAATGATGACTTGTGCTACATTTATGGGTGGGGGTGTGTTGGGGGGGAGCAGGGCTAACTGCTCCTTTGATGTGTCACTGTGGCGGGAAACGGCTCAGCTCTGCCACCGTCACTCTGGGGCTAAAGGACCTCGGCTCCATCCACAGCCTCCGCTTCGTATCCCTGCCTCGGCAGCTTACCCAGCGGCTTTATCCCAGGAGGCCGCTGGGTTTTCCCACCGATACAGCTGGATCCAGAGCAAATCAGTTTTGGTACTTTTCTCAGTGGTACAACAGCGAGGGCCGGCCTCCTGCGTCCCCACTGTGGAGCCAGGTTTGTTTCATATGTAAACTGGCCGATTACAGGGGCTCGGTTTGTCTCTTTTTAGTTCCTTCTTGAAGCCATCCTCACCCAGCATGTCACACCACCCCTTTCTGTTCCTCTTCTCAGCATAGTGTGTTTGTGCGTGAAAACCGAGCTCCAGTTCACTGACAGCGATCGCTCTTACATAGCGCTGTGGGTGTGTGTGGGTGTGTGTGTGCACGTGCACACGTGCTCTTAAAATATCCGCCAGGGTCGCAGACAATGGGGAGCAGTTCATTAAATGTGTCGGCACAGTAGAAACCTATTGAAAATATCTGCGCTTATCAGCTTCCATCACTGGTGGCCGTTGCTTTATCTCGCGCTGGAACTCTTCTGTTGAAGGATGCGGATGAACTGCCTCTGCGACGGCTTTTTCTAAATACTTTTCCTCTCCCCTCCCCGCCCTTGTCTCCGTTGAATTAAATACCAAACCACAAGGGGAAGGATTAAAGATTATTTCAGTAAATGAGTCAATACTTTAAACTAGAGTTTGTTTTACAAAAGAGATTATAAATATTAAAGAGGGATTTCAGAAATAATTGGGTGTTGTTCTAATGCATGGCACAGATGGTGAAATGCCGCCACAAACTCCCAGGATTAGATCAACTTGGATTTTCAAAGGCCTCTGTTATGGAAATGGAGTAAACTGTGCGCCTCGTATATTGCCGCTTTACGGTTCCCGTTAAATAATGTGCTACGGCGGCTGCGCGGCCCGTCGTATATATTAGCAGATTGAGCTCGGCGGCGGAACAGGAAGTGCTGTTTGCAGGGAGATGATCGGTTCAGCATGGCGCTCTTGTTCTTCAGCGACCCCCTGGGATGATGTTTCACATAGAATTAGGCCCTGGGACTGAAGCGCCGCGGTGATGTAATGCAACAGGACATCAAACAGTGTTATGCTCATGAAGTAATGCTTGTAACTATTGTGTGTTAATGTTTCACTTGTCTCCTGGGACAGTGATAGTCTTTATTCTTTTATGTGGTTACATTAGTGTGGACCAGCACTTTGTGGCATTACACTACAACTTATAGTTATTGAGATGGGCTGTGGATTACCGTGGGCCACTCGTTCGGCCTTTTTGTGGCTTATTGCAGCCTGCATCTTGTCAGGTGGAAACATGATACAGAGCTGCACAGTGGTTAGCCTCAAAGGACACAGGTTCAAGTTCCATCTCCTGCAAGGCGTTAGCCCTGGCGATAGTCGGGCAGTAAATTATGGCAAGCTGTTTTGGCTGAAAGTGCCTGCAAAGTATATGTGAAGGTATATTTGATTTTATGGTCTTTTTGTCGTCAGTCGTCTTCCTTAACGCATGCAAAGGTGCGCCGTGCATTTCTCTATTTTCGGCTGTTTTCCGTCCTTTTTCGTGTATTTTGTTTCTATTGCTTTCAGACTTCTTTGTTTTGGAAAACTGCGTTACAGATGCAAACAAAAAACACACAAGCACAGTGGGTACCTATGAGTAAACAACTTAACATAGTAATTCACTTTGGGGAAAAGCGGCAGTTAAACTATGAGGATTAAGGGAGAACAGGACACTGTGGTTTTGTTTTTTTTTTTGCTATTGTCCTCAGACTCCTTCCTTCTTTGACATCTCCATGCTGGAGGCTGTATAAATGCCACCTAGCTGCTTCCTATTTGCCCCTGAATGACGCACAGCATGGGGTGGCGGCTGGGGCTCACCTTGACGCCGGCGCTGTCTGGTGCTGGATCTTGCCCCCAGACGTCCTGCTCGCAGCGTCCTGCTTGAGTAATGCGGTATTAATAGCATGAGGCCATTATCAGAAAGCTCTCCCATGCATCATGCACGTTTAGCAGCAAATTACTTGGCTGGTCAATAACCAGTAAGCACACGAACAAATCAATGCCTGTGCTCCCTGGGAATAATCCAGCTCTATAATGACAAGGCATTGATTTTTAAATAACTGCTCGGGTTTCACAAACACTAATTGCTATACGTCCTCCTGCGCTTGCTGGCCTGGCCTTCACCAGGGCCTGTAAATTAAAACGAAAAGCCATTAGAAGTTTGTATTTACAGGCACGCTGGATGCATGCGGCCAGCAGGTGAGGTTTTCATCACGGAGTCTGAGGGTTCCCAGGCTGTTAATCCAGGAGACCAGCTCTTTAGGGGGTATCGGAGGGGAGGGGGGCCTCATTTCCCAAGGACTGTATTGGAAATGTTACCCTGGTTCACTGGAGGACTTTACAGTGCAGAGCACACAATGCCATCACAATACCACCGACAGTCAATAAACAGACATCACGCTGGCTTGGAAATAAAATTTAGTACTTTATGATATAAATTCATGTTGCATTTAAGACTCTGTTCTGTACACATTGGATCAGGTTCATTTAAAAAAAAAAAAAAAAATCAGTGAATCTGCTTCTGTACTTGATGACTTGGGGAAAATGTCAAGCTATTGTAATGATGCCCGGGGTGTATTCCTTACTCCTTATTCCTTGGTCACGGCATTGTTACCGAGGTACCTCGCTGCGGACTTTTCCACAGCACATTTTCACCTGGTCTAGACGGTTGCTCCCGGATCATATAGCCGTCCACCAATAGACACGGCGGCTTTCACGGCTGCCAAGATTGAGAGATAATATCTGCGCTCTGTCTGACTGCACACAATGAATATATAATAGCCCGCGATGTGACGGCGGAGGACAGGAGCAGGCTGGCTCCGGCTCGGATGTGACGTGACAGGCTACTCATCGCATCTTTATTTACTCTGAGGATCCGCAGACTGCTGTGCTGGCAAACAATTATCTTTGTCGACAGCATCGAGACACGATAATTAATCACGAGCGCGTGCAACGGCGCAGAAGACACACACACCGCAGACCCTTCTGTCTGTGAGTGCGAGTGTGTGTATCCGCACTCTATATTTAGACGGTGGAAAATCAGCGTTGTCCTTATATAAGACGAGCCGTTCCTTCTGTTTACGTTTTAATCCTTACAGTTGCGATGTTAAGGAAATCTTTACATCCTCTGCGCCACAAACGCAGAGGTTCTGTTCAGAGATGCGTGAGACGCGCCGATCGGCACCACGCTGGGTAGGATCGACGTCGGGAGGGGTCGGGGCTGTGGGCGCGGAGGCTACCGCGCTGTGGCCTGATGCTATCGTTCCGCCGACACCTAAAGCGCTGGCAGAGGAACCCCCCCCCCACCCCCATCCCTTGGCAGCCAGCAGCCAGTTCTCTTCCAGGACATGAGCCAGAGAGTGAGAGAGACAGAGCGAGCAAGAGGCACCGTGTTAAGTGTCTTATTACAGGGGAACGAGTGCTGCGGCAGTCAAGTGCAGCAGCGGCCGCACAACAGCCGTCATTAGAATAAGCACGAGGAGCTCTTGTCGTCAATGGTACCACATTTAAATCCCCACCACATTATTACCGCAGCAGGGAAGGTCAGCACTCGGCACATTTAAGTAGAAATAAACCCCCAGAAAGCTTATGTTAATGCCCCCAACCCCGACTCAAAACATCAGTCATATTTTATTGTTGACGCTTTTTATACGTTGCATGCGCGCTAATGAAAACCTGCGTGTGATCTAGCAGCCCGAGTTCCGAGCAGGCCATGAATAATTCAGAGTAAGCTCGATCTTTTGATTCCTGGTCTCTGGAGGTTCTCGCCCTCATTGTCCATCTTGACGGCCCATTATCCGACCTGCAGATTGTAATCTTTCAGACCGGGTGGCCAGACTGAAAGGGGGAAACGGATTTATAGCTCCTCCCCCGCAGCACTACCCAAACTCCGACAGCGTAACCTTCAGCGAACCTTGTCGGACACAATGAAAAGATGATTTTTTTTAATTAGGAGAAGAGAAGACCAACTGTTGTCTCTGCTGTTAGTACCAATAGTGCTGCGGTGTATCCCCCGTGTATGGTATGGTAAGCCTATGCTTGCTCAAACAGAAAAAACAACGATGGAGACCACAGTTGGACTACGCACCAAGGAATTACCAAGAAGAGACACACTGCTAATTTATGTGCTGGAAACGACATTGTAATGCGCGGTGTGCGTTTGTTACAGTAGGAATTCAGCTACTGTGATTTTATTTCCCGCACCTTTCATCCAAAGATGAGAGTATCTGGAAAGCAAAGGCTCAAGCATGATAATATTGATGTGAGCTGATGCTCTCATGTCAAGTTTCCTCACTAGTAGTCCCTTCCTGAAATGTTTTGTGATGAGATTAAATAACTAAGCCTTGGTTTGCTATTTTATGAAAATGTTAACGGTTTTAAAATGAAGATTGAATGTTTCAGAGTCCAACCTTGTTTGCATCTAGCGGATGCTGTATAAGCGGGCAAATCAGTCCAAGTAGCTTAACACTGTAAGAGAAAAGCATCACCTAAACGAATAAATGTACGTTTTTATGTACGTCGATGACAATGTGGACAATTTTTTGCCCTCTTCTCACCTGCAGAAGCATGTGGCAGGTTAGCTAAGGATTCATAGCATTGCCACTTGGTACCATTTGGTCAACTGAATGGCCGGCAACCCAAACAGCCGCTCGATAACCTCTGGTTAACGCCACTGAGGGTCTTGTTTTCAGAATTAAGGCTCCTTAGAAAAGGCAGCAATAACTTATTACTGCGGCTCATTTGCGATGCCAGCAGGGGTAAACACAGCAGCCAGCGAACCCGCCGCCTCATTACCATGAAAAGCCTACGCCCTCTGGGTGCGTGAGTACGGATGTGTGGCGGGAGCCGTCCTATTGCCGCCTTGGTGATTGGTGCGGACCTGGCAGCCAGTCAGGGCCCGTCGCGGGGACAGGGAGCATTAGATCCCGTCATTAGCAGTCCGCTGAGCAGAAATGACTTTCTCTGCACCTGAGACCTTGGGCTGCTTCAAATCAATGCCTGTGGCGGGTCTTTAATCAATGAGCGTGTTGTAACTCAGGGACTCGCCTGTGAAGCGGACCCCGGAGACCCGGTGCCGGTTGGGGTGGGAGGGCGGATGAACCAGCGGAGCTGACCTCCGTAATTACCCTGTCCCACAGACGAATGCTAATGCGCGTCCACTGAAAATAATTGCCTGTTACAACGGCAGCTTAGTCTCGGGCTTCCAGGGAAGACGTCTCTAGGCCGTATGAGCCGCGTAGGCCGTTCCTGTTGCCGCCGTCGAAACGCAGCCGCCTCAGATCCGAACGTCCAAACCACTGAACGGAGGTAGAAAGTCTCTGAAAACATCTGCTTTTGAGGAAGCGGGACCCGTGGAGAATGTGATGGCAGGCAAACATCCGTGGACTGGAAGGGTGGCTCATCCCACAGAGTCGTGTCAGATCTACAGTGCGGCCAAAGTGGGCTGTGAGCTGTGAGTCATAATTTCATGCTTCCTGTAGAAGAGTTGTGTACTGGTGCAGAGGGTAAAACTAGTGCTTCGTAGCTCCTGAGCTGCTAATTTGGTTGTAGATTCAAATCTACCTCAGGGTGGGCAGAGTTGGCATGTTCATCCCTTGTCTGTAGCCCAAAGAGGTGTCAAAATAAGGTAATGGTGACCCCCTTCCCTCACCATGAAACCCAACCACAAGAGAAGCACCTGTGAGTTAAATGGTTTCACAGCACTTGAAGTCTAGTTTCACACTTTCTTCGGGGCAAAAGCAGGGATACCAGTTTGAGCTGCCACCTCTAAACTTGCTGGTTGCAGGTTCAACCCTTTAGCAAGGTTCTGACCCTGAACTGCGATATTACAATTTACCAGGCTTTAAAACGTGCTAAATCACTGTAAGCTGCTTTGAAGAAAAGCATGAGTCAATGTCAAACCCTCCAGTGACTGTCTGTATTAACGCCCCGTTGCATTTTATTTATTGTTTATGATTAATTTATGTAGTTCTGTAGTTTTTGAGATTTTCAGATACCAGAACAGGTCGAGTTTTTTCGGTGTCTGAAATAGCATGAAATAACAATGACAAAGTGAAAAGGCGTTTCTATTCTTCAGTAAAGTGTTCTGCACCGTGAAGGTTCAGGAAAAAAAAAAAAACCGCCGCTGTGATTAAGAAGAAGTGTAAAAAAGAATTTATGAGATTCGAAAAGCTACTAGCTTCTGAATTCTGTTCGTCGTTTATTAAGTGTTAAATTCGCCGATTGCCGAGTTTGAGGGTTCGCGACGAAAAAAGGACAAGGAACAGCAGAAGCAGGAGCCTGCCAGCAGGACGCACCGAGGAGCCTGTTGCTTTATTGATGGGGCGATCAGAGTGTGGTGGCGGGGGGTGTTCACTGCAGGACCCACCCTGTGTTCAGCAGCAGGATAAGGCAGGGTGGGAACTTCTGGGCGAGAGGAGCCGGTGTGGTTGGGAGGGGCCGTGGGGCGACTCAGGAGGCAGATGTATTTATCTGGGTAATGATAGCCATCTCCAGCTTCTCGTGTGCCCCTGCTTTGCGGTGACAGTGATGTAGCGCGGTCTGCAGAGAGCCACGCTGATGCCATGGCAGCCGGGTCCCCGCGGTGCTCATTAAACTTCCAGAGATTGCATTCCCCGTCTCCCCCGCCGGGCCTCCAAAGTGCCTTTTATTAATTCATAAAAACACATTGCACAAGTGATTGAGTCTGATGAGCAGCGGAGCAGCAAAACACAAGAGATGAGGAAATATTGCATGTCTGAACCCCCCTCCCCCCCCCCCCCTGCCCCCCCCCCCCCAGCACTCCCCCAACCCCATTTCTCTCGCACAGTGGCCTTGAAAAAAAAAAGACACAGATGCGTTGTGAAACATTAATAGCCACTGCTGCAGCTTCCCCCAAGCGGAGGGGGGCCGAGGGCGGCCAATATGACCGCCGCGTGGCTTTTTTTATCGCTGACATTTCATTGCTGTGCAGATTAAGCAGCGTAAAACACGTCGAGGCGTCACGGAGGTGTGGGTGTGTGGGCCGTCTCAGCAGGAGGGGGTGGGTGGTGCATGCAGGGAAGGCCTTATTGAGGTTGCGCAGATGCTCTCCCCCCGAGCCGGACAGGGGAGCCTGCCCCAGAGAGGTGGGGGCTGGAGGTACGCAGCCGGGGCTGCGGACGCTTCCAATTGAATTAGGGACATTAGCCGCAGGGTGAACGCGCAGATCGTGATGATGGCACCAGGGGAGAATGGAGGAAATGCGTTTGGCTGCAGGGGCCCCCGAAAGCCCTGGCTAATGGGTCGCAGGACAGGGAGGCAGAGAGCGGGCTGGAAGACGCAGAGAAATACAGAAAGCGAGTGGTTAGAGAGAGGGGGGGACTGGGAAGGGTCCAGAACGCCTCAAATGAACCATCACAGGCAACTCTATACATATTTTCCTCGGGACCTGGAAGCTGAAGGCATTTGCAGCTCCCTTCATAGAGGATGGAGGTGTACTGGTCCAGTGTAAATAGCGGCCGGAACAAGACGTCCTCAAGTGGGAGGCCAGCATGGTGAATGACAAGCCCATCATCCCAAGTTGAACACCACAGTCACCATCTCTTGCCCTTTTATTGATTCATATAGCGGATGTTTTTCTCCAAAGCAGCTTACCATATTGAATGTTCTGTACCCCGCAACTTACCTTCACTTAGCCATTTATACAGCTGGGTCAATTTTACCAGAACAATTCACGTAAGTACCTGATCAAGGGGCTCAGTGTCCCAGTGGTTCTGCTTGTTGGAGGGAGATGCACTGACACTGGAGTCATGGGATCGCTGTAACAGAGCGGTGGGTTCACAAGGGTTCAGAGCACTGCCACTTCGGTCACTTTAATGGCCTGCACTCCAGATTAAGAGCATACTAAAGGGATGTTCAAATGCTATTGTGATGTGTTTCCAAGCCCCGGTATAGTGTTAGTGTGGCCACCAGTCAGCAGAGAAAAGTCACTCATGAAGCATCAAAGACAGAAGCAGAGAAACAGCATCACAGTTTGGTTGAGGCTGTGGCGGTGCAGCAGATGGCGTAGTGGTTATAAGGGCTGTCTTTGTGCTTTGGGGCCCAGACTGGAATTCCAGCTCCTGCTCTGGTGCCCTTAATGAAGGCACTTACCCCCGATGGAGTAAAAATTACCCAGCTGTATAAATGGGTAAATAAGTGAGCCTAGCACAACGGTGTAAGTCACTTTAAGTGCTCTTTGTTGCTCTGGTGGACAAGCTGCGGACAGAACAGACTATTTTAATGGCACCGGGGGTCTGTCATGAATGGGTTAACGCTGCTTCCTATTCCTAACAGTGCAGCAATTTGGCTGCCACCAGTTGTGCGGTTTAAGTGGACAAAGTGCCACGTTACTGCTGGACGTCCAAAGGTGGCCCAACACTCTTAGGTGCGCTAAACAGTTGATTCCTATTGGTGCGGTTTTAAACCGTGAGATTATCTCCACTCTTTTCTGCTCTCTTCTTGGGAGAGGAGAAAATATTTTTATGCCTTTAATAATTTACTAACACAACACCTCTGCAAATTGCTTCTGACACCAGAGATGGTGAAATGAAAACCAAACGTAAATACAGAGAGATTGCTTTATTGTTGTTCCACTCCTCAGTGTCCTGAATGCAGCTCTCGCCGGCAATTTGAAAGCAAAGCGTCGCCCGGTAGGGAAAGATGGGGCAGATGGAGAGCTGTTGCCATGGGGCCTGGTAGCGCCCCCTATAGCCTAAAGGCATGACTGATGGAAGATCTGCCATTCCAGCAGGGCAGCCTGGCTCTTGGATGGCGTCTGTCACGTCGTTGTTCACATTTACCCAGCGGTCGGGGATGGGGGGGCAATGGAGGCAGGGGCTGGGGGCGGGGTGGTGATTTCAAAAATGTTCGTCGTTGGAGTTGGGTGACCTGCAGCAAAGCAATTACTGCTGCGTATAGGCCAGAGACGTCCCCGGAGGGCGCTGCTCATTCAGATGAGACAGACGCGAGAGAGACACCTGGCACAATCTGTTAAAGCAGCAGAGGATGTGTGTGTGTGTGTGTGTGTGTGTGTGTGTGTGTGTGTGTGTGTGCGTGGGTGGGTGGGCAGTGGTGCACAGCGGGCTGTTAAGAGCGGCGCATTCTGGCGCAGGGGACCTCATTACCCACCCGGCCTTGCTGGTGGTCCAGAGAGCAGAGCACAGGTTGTTAGGGGTGTAATGAACCCTCTGGATGACCCCCCCCTCCTCTCCTGTGAGGCATCCGTCATGCCAGCGCAGCCGTTACCCCCACGGGCCGTACCTGTGCTAATGGGCCTCGACTAATGTGGCTGTATCTCTGACGACGGCGGCGGCAATGAGAGGAGCAGGAGCGGCTGCGGAATGCATCATTTCTATAGCGCAGAGCGACATATTGATCGTCACGCCTCGACAATCTTGAAGGGGCGTCAATGTGGGGTAATGTTCCACGAAGGGGCCGAAATGTATTTAGCGGCAGGTGCGACGAGGTGGGGCAGTGTTTTGATTGGCTGCTCCTGGTCACTCTGTCCCGCCCCCTGTGCTGTCAGTCATCTCTGCCTCAAGCTGCCTTACGGCGGAAGTGTTGATTGTGGAGTTGCCGCGGACGACAGAGGATGACAGTTGGTGCTCCTGACAGGCAGTGCACACGCTTGTGTGTGTGTTTGTGTGTGTGTTTGTGTGTGTGCCTGGTGGGTGGGGGTAGAGGTGATGGGGGCAGGGCCCTGCATGTCTGTTAGCTGTGACCTCTTGCTGGCTGTGCACTCTGTCACATCAAGCGGAGTGACACACGTGTTCCCGCTGTCGTGAGGGCGGACGTGCGAGATGCTCACTGCTGTCTTTGTGGGCTTTGGAGGAAAACGCACACACACCACAATCACGTGCGCGTCTGCGTGCGCACACACACACACGCGCACGCACGCACGCACGCGTGCACGCGCATGCACGCGGGCAGACACGCAGACAGAAGCTGCGTCTCAATACTAAAGCAGTTTGTGTGAAAGCTGAGAGAGAGAACAAGAGGTGTGAAAGCAGAGGGAAGTGGAGGGTGGGGGGTACAGGAAGGTGGGTGGGGTGGGGGTGGGGGGGGGGTCTGTGCCGCCCTGTTGCACATCAATCTGTTTAATTTTAGCTGCAGATTGCTGCTGTCTCGTTCGGAGTCCTGCATCCGTCACGAAGCAGCGCAACTGAGGCAGAGCGGTTAGGTGCCGGCCGAGCAGATGGCTGCTACTCCGAGGTGTTGTGGGATTGCGGCAAACAGAGGGTGGAGGCCTGGGGCCCTCAGCGCCACCCTGTGTCCCGTCCCTCATACTGTTGCCTCACTCCCGTCACGCAGGCCTCCAGGTTTCCCATCGGGGACGGTGATGGGCAGCCAGACCACCATTCGGCAGCAGGTGGCGTAGTATTTAAAGTCGTCACCTTGCAAATTGAAGGGCTAGGGCTCAAACGCCACCGCCTGTCGTAATCCCTTTAATGAAGGTATTTACACTGTATTGATGCAGTAAAAATAACCAAGTTGTGTAAATGCGTAAATCGCTGTAAGTTGCTAAACATTGTAATTTGTCACGAACCTCACCAGGATAAAGTGGAAGGATATAGGATATCGGATGGATGGATGGATAAACAATGTAGAAAAGTATCGTCGGAGGGAATAAATGTCGATATTTGGTGTTCGTTGGAAGGCGTGGTGCCGGGTGGCCCCGGGGGGGGGGGGGGGGGGGGGGGAGGGGGGCTGCCTGGCCTGAACTGAGAGGCCCTTTGTGCTCCACTGTTGCTGCACAGAGGAACAAGTGTGCTGTGTTCAGGAGAGCCTGGCACAGCCTGCGGGAGCGAGGCAGGATGGGGGACAGGGGGCCGGGGGTGAGAAGGGGAATGGGGGTGGGGCTCCCTGAAGCCCAGTAGCTACAAAGCAACTAGCACCACCTACTGTCTGATGCTGGTGCTTGTGCCCCATGGGACACTAACAGCGAGGAGGGTCTCTGGCATCCTGGGAACACATATACAGTGGACTAGGAGGCCACCGGTCTGAATCCTGCTCGCAGCATCATGGTGTTCTGAGAGACCAAGATGGCGTCGAAGGGGAACGTAGGGCTTGCACCGTGTGAGCAGGAAGGAGGAACTGTGATTTCAGAGCAGTCGGTTGACTCTAACTCCGCGGTGAAAAGGCTCCCGGAATGCCTGTTCGTACCCTGCTGACTGCTCAGTAAACGAATAAGACAGGGAAGCAGAACTTTCTCATACATACAGACATGTCGAAATGTGTTTGTTGTGATGAGAAAGCAGGTTTTACGTTTTATGTTTTTTTTTTTTTTTTCTGAGAAAATAAACATCAAGCGTTAATGGCTTTGTGAGGCAGATTATGGTTTGGTTGGCGTATAATTATCCTCGGTCGTGTAGTTACAGCACATGCTGGGCGAATTATCTAAATCACAGCTCAGGGTGCACGGCAGCGCGAGGGAGAAAGAGAGCGAGAGAGAGAGACCGAGGGCTAATATGTGTGGCAGGAGGGCGCAGGGCCCTGTCATTACGAGGTCCAGCCGCGTGGCGCTATGTGCAGCATTAGGGCGCATTAGTCATCCTGAAATGCCCTCATCGCAGGCGCAGCAGAGCGAGTGCAAAGGTGGAATTTCACTCTGCCTCCTTCACTGGCTTACAGTGCCCCCCCCCCCCCCCCCCCCCCTCTTCTTTTTTTTTTTTTTTTT